>BPLQ01004695.1:240995-770517 GCA_021605075.1 Caerostris darwini
TTTTGTTTTTAATTACAAACGTAAATAACAATGTAAAAAATTAGCATTATTAAGATACTACAAAATCTCTGGAACACTTCCATTCACGTCATGTTGAAATGGCTTAACCGTCTAACAGGGATTTATAAAAGTAAAATACACTGAGAAAATTTATTAACAAACAGCAAATGCGCTTTTGCAATATTATTTTTTTAAATATTTTTATTCCGCTTATCTTCTATGAAGTACACATAAATTTCTATGAAATGCACACAGTTTTCTATGAAGCACACATAGTTTTATACTTTTTGAATTTACTTTCTTTCATGATTGCTGCCACCGTAGATGAGGCCCCTGCCGGGGGCGTCCTTCTCTCCAACAATCTTCAACATCATCACCACTCAAGGAGGGCTTCTGACACTCTGTATGCTTGATTAATGTATCGTTTCGTATAATTTGAATCCAATTAATCGTGTTGAATAACTTACTTTACAAAAATATTGAATGTCTTAAACACTTTCTTCTATGCTGCTTTTACACAAGCAAGCCGGGTTATGGACAAAGAGGATACCTGGTGGCATATTATTTAACTTTGGGAAATTAGTTAGTTTGATTAAAAAAGTTTAAACTTGCCAAGATGTAGTAACTTTATGATGACATATTTCAATTTCTCTAGATTTTAGACTGCGCATCTTGGAAAGCGGGCGTGAAAGTAATACACATGGATCGTGAGTTTTTGCAAGTTCACACTTGAAACTGCCATTCCGTATCCAGACAGTGCATCTTAAAAAGACAAACCTTCGTTTCTGTGGTGTAATCAGTGGCCTATACGACGATCTTCCAAGAGCAAGGGATTTAAGAGGACATCAGAGGCAAAACACTGATAACGATTTAGAATTGTAGTTTGACAAATTGTAACAAGAAAATTTATAGTGAATAAATATTTATAGATAAAAAAAATTTAGAATGTATATAAAAATAAACCCATATTACAGAATATTTAAGAAATCTAAACAATATTTAAAAATATTACAAACGCATAAAAATCATATGTTATGTATGAAGACTGTAGTTAGATATATATTATTATTGATAATTACCAATTAATTTTTTAATTTGAATGTTTTTGATGGATTACTAAAAAAATATTTTGATTTGTTATTGTTTATTGCTTAAAAACAATCAGGAGCGTTAAAATGTGATAAAATGATACTTTACAAATTTACAATTCATTACAAAGAATTTAGTTCAAGCTCTCTACCGACAAGACCGTTTTCCGAAAAAACCATTGTTGTAAATAAAGAGTTTCTTTTAACGTATCGCCAGGGATTAAGCTCGCGTAACAGAATAAGACCGTTTTGAATGACTTTCCAAACCATTTTTCAAAAAAGTTCCGCAGTTCTAAAACTCAGCCAGTTACTGTCAGAACGATAAAAATGGCGGAGAAATCCTTACTGTCAAGGCACTGTTAATTTGTTTCAAAAGGCCGTCAGACTCAACAAAACCAGGTGCCTTTCGCCGTGAAGTTAAAGAAGGTTTATGTTCGGAGCTTCATAGATGAGTGCTTGTGTCAGAATCGCTGGCAACGGTTCATTGAATTTAACATACGAAGGCTTAGCTTGATAAAGGAATCCTTAGTTTCCCAATCTTCTTTGCTTTATCTGGCTGCCAGCCACTGATGCCGTTTAATCAGCACATTGGGAAAATTTCCACACTCTAGTTTCCCTGATAATTCATTTAGTTCAAGAAATACCCTATTGAGGAATTTCAGCCGCGTGCTTTTGAGAAACACTCGTACTTATTTCGAGAGAGAGAGAGCTTTAATGATTGGATTATCTGGCAGTGAGAAACTTACAAAAGTGAATTTGTTATTGAAGAGCAGAGTTCGCGATGCTTTAACACCGATAGCGTTTCAATTTCACAGGAAAAGAGCCCTATTTCATGGATAATAAAAGGAAAGTAAACACTCGTAATCTTGAATGGCAGCAGGCATTTACCATTAAGTATCGGGGAGGTTTTAATTCCTTTATTCCATTAAGGTTCACAGTTGCACAAAAGTGAAGGCGGAGATTTAGCCATGAATAAAATATGAGTTTTCTGGAAGTGATCTTTGATTGCAATGCTTTATGAATCTAATAAATGTTTGGTACACAAGAGATTTTTCGAATGGATCCTGCCGGTATTTGGGCGTTTGTTTTAATCCCTTGTGGACAAGAAATGTGATGAATCTTTAATTGGGAATGGAATTAATGCGCGTGCTTTCTTCACTGTTGCCAAGAATTTATTCCGAACTGGTAGGAAAATTGAGCAATTCATTTATTTAAACCACGCAAGTGTCGGTAAATTGCGATATAATTTTTGGCTCGAAAACGTAAATTAGAATTTCGTCTGATAAGTGAACTTGCTTGACATGAATATCTTTTATACATTATCTGATTTGGATAATTGGTTTTAAAGTTTGACAAAATAAAAAATAAAAAATTAAAGACATTTTCTTTTCTTGGAATTGAAAATTCTGTTGAAAATTCAATCTCAAATTTTTTTCGTGATAACTGCCTAATTCTATGTTTTGATTTAATTATAAATCATAATTTTTTATTGTTTAGTGCTATTGTAAAATCTAAAATCCTTCGATGCCATGATTACTTTACAGAATATCAAAAAACGGAAAATGAAATCTTTAAGACAGCATATAATGTTTTCATTAACTACTTAATTAAATTATGTTATGTAAGTTATTTAAAGATAAGAGCTTTGAATGCTTCTCTATTGTTATATATATATATCTTTATATATATAATTCTTCTGTACATATGTTTGTCATTGAACTCCCCCTAAACGGCTTGTCGATTTTGAAGAAATTTTTTGTGCGTGTTTGAGTGGGTCCCTAGATGGTTTAGACGCACAACTGGACTCGGTACAGGGTGCTTCAATAGATATATCTTTATATATATATATATATATAATTCATCTGTGCATGAGTGGGTCCTTGGATTCGTTAGATTCATAATTGGACTTGGTAGGTAACATTGCAAGGGGGCTCTTCTGTACATGTATTTTTTACTGACTTCTCCTAAATGGTTTGACCAATTTTGATGAAATTTTTTGTGTGTGTTTGGCGAAACATGGAGAATGTGGTTATGCTATCTTTTTTGTTGTATGTCGCCACCAGAGGGTGCTACAGTCTATCAATTTCTATACCTTTGAATCAATAGATATGAAAATTGGTAATACTATGTATTCGAGAATGGAAAATAGGTTTTCGCGCTATCCACTTTAGTGTTACTTGCCACCAGAGGGTGCTACAGCATTTCATCTTATATACCGTTCAAACGATATCCATAAAAATTAGCATGCCCCTATATCGGAACATGGAGAATATATTCGAGATATGTAATTTCCTGCAATGTATTTTTTTTTGACCGAACACCGTGTGTCGGGTTCTACTAGTGTTATATAATATCTCGTGAGATATATAGTTTCTGATTTTTATCATTACATTTTGATTGAATTAAATATTTTTTTATTTTCTTTCATTTTAAAAGTAACGTATTTTACACTGTAATATAATGATATAAACTAAAATCAAGCAATTTTTTAATGTTGTTAATACTGTTAAAAATAGTTTGGTTTTTGTTAAAAATCTTAACACAATTAGAAAAAAAACCCTACATTTCTTTAAATACTCTTTTTTAGGTGCTTTTATTTCTTTAGCTATAAAAGCCTTTTATGTTCTTTGTAGATACATTTGGGAATTTATACTAGCTTAAAAAACAAATATTTTAGATAAAAAGAAAAATTGTATCGATTCTCCCTCGAGGTACAAAATTGATTCTCTCCTTAAATCTTTTAACTTTAATTTTAAGTGCAATTAAGATAATTAAATTTTTTTAAAGTACTCATAGTGTTTTTCACATTAATTAAAATTTTATAATCTATTTTAAAACAAATTCAGATTAAGTTGTCCAGCTAAAATTTTGCAAATATGTTTTTTGTTGTTGTCAAAACAATAGTTTTCTGGAAAATGGAATTAAGTATTTTAGAGGATATCTGGTATTGGTGATTTTTTGTCTTTCACCAGGAGGGTTATTTCGCTTGAATTTTTTTTACATTCATATTTTATTTCGATTACGTTTCTGAGTTCGAATTCAACTTCTGCTCTGATGGGGAGCTTGATGGCCAATTGACTGATTCTCTGGTATTTGGTATCATAGGCTTCAGGTTAGTGGCATGTTGCGGTAGCATGTTGTGGTTGTAGGAATCTATAAACAACCATCATTCCACATTGTTTCACATATTCATATTGGATGGCAGCCTGATGGCCAATCCAAATCCCTTTTGATGTTCTCTTACATACATTTGTATCTCTTTCCCGGACCACACGCCCCTTCATCATTATTGGTTGATTTTTTTTTGAAAATCCGCCCTTGGACCTATATGTCTTTTCATTGGTGGAGTTAATGGCCGACACTAATTATCAGGACAAAAAGGTTGTGTTGGCGGCGGATATATTGTTTTGAAAAACTGTACAAATATATATATATATATATATATCCGCCGCCAAAGGAATCTGTTTCAGCTTGGCCAAAGCATCCCGTCCATAAATACTATTACCAAACCACACCACATCACTGTGTCTAGAGCTGAGTTGCCTCTTTACAGTTTGAGAATGAAGAATGAAGTATTCCAAAGTCTACAATAAACGTTATCACATACAATACCCAAAAGAATATATTAAAGTTTGAAAATTCTGGGCATAAAGGAAGAATGAAGTATTCCAAATTCAATAAGAAGTAATATACAACTCAATATGCACCGGAAAATGCCAAAAGTAATTAATGTGAAACTTCAAGAAGAAGGAATTGATCAATGAACTATGAGTACTTATAGAATTTGGAAATACAAATGCTTAGAATCCCAACTCAAAACGTGAAAAGTGATTCAAAACCATTCTACAAAACACTTCAAACAAAAGCCAAATGCTCTAGAAAATTACTGAAGACCAACGTTATTCATGAATCATTTCATGAGTTAAAGGGCCCAAAGTACCATTTTCCGACAAAATTTGCAATTGAAATTTATTTGTTTGACCCTCAATTTTCATGACCCTCATTACCCTCATTTATTTGTTTGACCCTCATTTTTTTCACCCTCATTTTATCACACATGATAATTAAATACAAAAAAAATATTTTTAACTACATATTTACACCAATACCAACAAAACAATTGTACGTAGATTTTTAATACCGCAACATAAACGCTAAAGCTAAATTTTAAGCCTTACCTTATTGTGCATATTTTTATAGAAATATCATAAATAACAACTTTCCAAAACAAATATAATATGATGAATTACAGTAACAGTATGCGAAAATGTCGGAATAAAAAAAAAAATTTTAAGAATTAAAAATAAAGAGCTTTGCCTTCAAACTATGTACAAAACAAAACGAAAATTAAAAGAACATATTAAGTTAGCTCAATTTGCCATAAATACACAAATGAAAATAGCCACATTCACTGCCGAAAAAATATTTTTTTTTACAACTATTGACATTGTTTACGCAATGTTTCAAACATGACACACTTTTATTCAAAATAACAACATTCTTTCTCTTAAAAAAAAAAGATTGTTTTGCAAGCAGGAATTCATCCTTTCTTAGCTTGAATTCTGTTCAGTTTTTATCCGTTCAACATAAAAAATACAGTTGCATACTTTTTTGTCAATCTTATATCTTAAATCTTCTTTGCTCACATTATAGCAAGAGAAATTCTTTACATTTTTGGTATGTCCTATGTATTAAGAAGAAAAAGGAACCAATCTAAGAGCCGAAGTAAGAATTCTGGAGACTTCTTATAATAGGTTATGCAATATACTTCTCAAAAAGAATCTAAGAAAAAAAAATCGTAGTATTTATTTTCAATACCATAAAGATTTTTCGAGCAATAGAATTTTTATTTTAGACTTTTATTCCTAAAGTCACTGAATTATTCTCTTTTCGGAAGAAGATTCGAAAATCCGATTATTCTAGATCTAAAAGAGTAAAAGGAATTTCAGTAAAAGTGGTTCACTTGTCATTCCACTTTTACTTGAAACAATTTTTTAATGCATTAGAAACTACACAATTTTAGTAGGTTTTAATTTTATTATTCTGCTGATATAATCTGTTTTAAAGTAGAAAAAATAGTAGAGTTAAGACGAGAGAGAAATAGTTAAGTAGATTGTTCAGATAAATGGAATGACGTAACGGAATATGAGTATATTAAGTGAAGAGGTTAAAAGTATTCATTTTTCATTATCGACATTTAGGTAATCATATATTATTCTACAGTATTGGCTTATTGATTATTGAAATTAACGAATAATGTTGTACCAGACATATTTAAACTAGTTTAAAACCTTGAGATAAGAAAATTCTTAAACCAATAAAGATAATATTTGAATTGCTTACAAAAAATGCTTCGTGTAAAAATAGATGTTTTAAATACAGAATATTGGTTTATTGATTATTTACTATGATCAATTATTGATTATTATTGAGTTGATTATTATTATTGAATTATTGATTATTATTGAATTACTGATCATTATTGAATAGAGTATTGATAGTTATAGAAAGTAATATTGATTTATGATTATTTAATATGAAATTAACGATAGTTTAAGATTTGCAAGTTTATGACTATAGCAAATTTATTTAAATTAGTTTAAAATGGCGAGATAAGAAAATTCTTAAACTCATAAAGATAATATTTGAATAACTTAGAATAAAATGGTTCATATAAAGTAAAAGTTTTAAATACAGTATATTTGTATTGATTATTTACTGTAATTGATTTATTAATTACTATTGAGTTATTAATTGTGAATTATGGATTATTATTGAATTATTGGTGATTATTGAATAGATTATTGGCAATTATAGAATGCTGTAATAATTTAGTAATATTTAAATTGAAATTAACGAATAATGCTACAGCAAGTTTATTTAAACTAGTTCAAACATGTGAGATAAGTAAATTAAAAAAGAAAATAATTTAACATCTTAGAATAAAAGGCTTCACATAAAATAAATGTTTTATGATTATATTTGTTTATTAATTTTTTACTATCATTGAATTTTAATTATTATTAAATTATTTATTATTAGTGAATTAATGATCATTATTGAATAGAGTATTTATTAATATGAATTGCAGAAATGATTTAGGATTATTTAAACCAAAATTAACGAATAGTGCTGTATGAAGTTTATTTAAAGCAGTTTAAAATGGTGATATAAGAAAACTCTTAAACTCATAATGATTATATTTAAATAGCTCAGAATAAAAAGCTTTATATAAAATAAATGTTTTATAATTATATTTATTGATTGATTATTTACTAAGATTGAATTATTAATTGTTATTGAATTAAGGATTATTATTGATCATTATTGAATTGAGTATTGATCATTATAGAATGCGCTATTGATTTATGATTATTTAAATTTAAATTAAAAAATAATGCTATATAAATTTATTCAAACAGTTTAAATCGATAAGATACGAAAACTCTTAAACTAATAAGGAAAATAGCTTAATAATAAACTAATAATAAAAGGCTTTACAACATTGACGTAAAGGTTGTTCGATACAGAAAACTAACAATGCAAAATCAGAGTTTTAAAAATTTATTTTCATCTATTTTACTTCAATATAAATTTTTGGAAGCAAATTTGTAAACATTTTCTTAGGATACAATTTTTTTTATTACAGCAAATTAAAATTTTAAGGTCATCGAATGATTTTTAAAATTAAATATTGTTGAAAACTCTTAAAATGCATTTTTCTGGATATTGATGTATAAAACTTTTTTGCCGCATTTAATAATATTTTAATTTTTTTACAGTTAAGATATTTTTGATATTAATTTTACTATTGTATTATCAAAAACAATACAGATGAATATAAATTTTAAATTGAAGAAAAAATAAATTGGATATTTTTTTTATAAATTAATTAAAACTTTGCTAATATTTTAACACTTTCATGTTTATCAGGAAAGAATTTTGAGTAATCTTTAACCATTGACGATTTGCAACAAAAAATAACTACCTAAATAAATAAAATTCTTAATAATACTTCAGTTTGTAAATCTATCTATCTATCTATCTATATATATTACAATGCATTCGTTACACTAAAGGCAATACATTTATTTTATTATGCTTGCTGCCATTTGTAAAATGCTGCAATATTTAACACCAACTTTTAAGAGCAATTATTTGCTGAGGAAAAAAATACAAGTGATGTATCTTTTCGAATTTAATTATTTTTTACTGGAAAACTTTATTTAAAAGTGGTTAAATAATATCAAAATCTATTTGTGTGAAAATTTTTTACAAAATTCATAGCGTGCAATAATTAATTAGAACAGTTGTACTTTGCAGTGGAGCTTTAGTTCAGCGAGGAAGATTCAACCCATGGCATTCCTCTTCTTTGTACTAGCTTACTTATGCTCCAGAAGCAAAAGGGTGGCTAATTTCATCGCCAGTCACCACTACCACGGTTTGCTAATGGGAAAATCGCTAATAGACATAGAGGTCTACCCTGTGATAATATGGTAACAAGACAGCTGTAGAGTTAATTAATATTTAGTACCCGAAGGCGTATTTGCCTCTTATTAATTACTGCTAACTTGTCTGCAGAAACAACAGAGCAGCCGCAAATTGCCAGCCCATCCAGCACCATGTAATGTAAGCTCATTTGCGTATACCGACTCAATTTTGAGTAACTTGCCAACTAATTTGCCGATCTTCATACGCTGCTAGAGAATCCATTAGAATTATGCGCTTTGACGCGGCTTACAAATAGGTGTGTTTAAACCAGTAATTAGCAAATTGAAACAAGCCACCGAAATGCCCAATGCTTTACACATTAAGCAAAAACTATTACTGAAATGTAAAGCAACATTTTCACAAGTAAAAATGTAAAACAAGTAAAATATTACGTGCTCTTTTGAATGAAGATTAGTATTTTTGTGTAATTTATCTGATAAAATTCTTACTCTATAAGTAATACGTTTTTGTGTACCCATTTAATAGTATAGCACAGTCATTAAATGAATATGTCATATTTATTAGTATAACACAGTCATTAAATGGAGTAACATTTAATGGTATAACGCAATCATTAAATAGATGTGACATATTTCATAATTCGCAGCCGTTTATTTAACACAATGATTAAATAAATGAATGTGTCGCATTTATTAGTGTAACACAGTCATTAAATGAAGTCACATTTAATGGTATAACGCAATCATTAAATGAATGTGACACATTTCATAATTCGCAGTCGTTTATTTAACACAATGATTAAATGTGTGCCCCACATGTGCGTGTCGCATTTAATAGATATACTGTTAATACATTTGTTCATCATTTAATAATTAGCAGTCATTAAATATTTGTGTCTACATGCAATTTATTTTTATTTATTAATTTATTTTTTGAGTTTACTAACATTTATTTATACCTTGACTTTAAGGGCTATTTGTTTTTATTAAATTTTTTTAGTTGCAATATGCAATGAAATATCCAAAGAATATTATGTTGAAAGTTTTACAGATATGATTGCTTTAATTGCAATGGACTATTGTAGTGGTTATGTAATTTTTTATCAAAGACTTTACATTCGTATTTTTTAAATTGTAATTTATTAATCTTCTCTGTATTTATTTCCAGTAGATAAAAATGTCAAAAATATTTCACAAGATACTGAATTACACCAAACCTTAAAAGTCTTAGTTAGAGAATAAATAATTTTCAGAAATTTATCAATATACAATCCTTTTCTAGAAAATAAATTTTATCATAATTTTAGTTAAATATCGAGAAATAACGAATTACTTTCTAGAAAATTAACTTTATCACGATTTTAGTTAAATATCGAGCAATAAACAATTCTTTTCCAGAAAAATGTATGCGTCATAAAATTGTTTCGAATTATTTAGTGAGCAATCTCTAAGTTAGGTATTATATTGCACCAGAAAATATAACTTTTTTTTAACGAAAAATATTTTAATTGCTAAATATATTTTAATCTTTACTTATTAACTTAATTTAACTTTATTTGCCAACTCCGTTATTATGTATGTTTAATAAACCATTATAAAAATATATCACAAACGATTAAGAATATATTTACTTAAAATAATCTTTCCAAAAGTACCTATTGTAAATATGATCTTTTTATTTAGGATTGCCTTTTAGAAATTTATTTATAGGAAACCATTTTTTAGTTTGCAACAAAATAAAATTTTATTGATTATATATAACTATTGTATATTTTTTCGGCGCTATAGCCCTTTTTAGATTTTGACTGCCTACACATTTTTCTTCATCTATCAGAAGCCAATCTACTGTCAGTGCTTTGTAGTTTATTCATTTTTCGTATATTTCAATGACTTCCTTTGATTAGGGGTCTGCAAACTCTCCTCATTTCAACATCCAATGCTACCTGTATAGTAATATTTCCTTTTCAAAATCTTTTTTTAGTATTAATATTTTTCTTTTTGTAACATTTAAACAGGTAGTCGATTTTAAATCATAAAATTGAAGACATAATTCAATTACAATATTTCATTGCTTTGAATTGTTGCATATTCTGGTATAAGATTTTTCGCTGCTAGGATGCAAAAATATTTTGAATATTTGTTACTTAGGTTTCAACACAGAGATGATCTCTACATTACAACCAAACTAACTAAAACCAACAAAAGAATATAATATTTTACCGTATTATTTTTGTATATATTGTATACCTTGGATTCAGTGATTACTATATTATGGTTTTTATAAAAGTAAAATGCATAGTTTGCTTCTAAAAATCCAGTTTTACTCTGTTTCTAACTTTCAAAACACGACCACAAATAAAATGAACAGGAAAAAAAAGTACATTACGGTTCTCAGAAAGAAACCCCGAGACGTCTATTTAATTTCAAAATTTGTTTTGAATCAATTCACCACAAAAGTCACCAATATGATCGAATAGTACATCTTCTATGTAGTACTTTTTCATTTTATGCTTCTTTTCAAAAAGTATACATTTGTATATATTATATGTTGTTGTTGTTACAATGCAGCTACAATACAGAGCCAGTTGATCTTTATGCCAGAGACAAGGGCTGAACCTCTGTGACTCATTTAGCACTACCCAGGGGGCACGTGTAGCTTGAAGATAGGCTACGGACGTGCGTAACACTGCCCCCACAACGCTCTATGATCCTATTAGACCGAACCTGCGGTTTAAAGTGGATTCCGAACCACTACGAACATTGTACTACCAAGACTCGAACTGAAACTTGTGGTAGCGAACGCCAGAGGGCTAGCAACTCGACCGTCAGGCCTCGCATATACTGTATATATAGTAAAATGAAACAATTTCAAAATCATTCCATGAATAGTTAACCCCTCCCCAAAAAAAAAAAATATAACTTCTTCAAAAAATATTTAATGAATTGGTAATTCAAAGAAAAAAATACGGTTTCGAAAAACATTCCATAAATCTGTGATCCAATAAATAAATAGAATAAAACCGGCGCATTCCAAGTAATCTGTCATGAAAAACAAAAGTTAAAAAAACATTATATGAATCTGTGATCCAAAAAATAAATAAAATAAAGCAGTTTTAAAAAACACTAAGCGAATTTATAATCCAAAATAAAATCCAAATCAAAATAAAAAGAAATTTTCCTCTTACATCGGGTGCCATCTATTATTCGATACATGCAACTTAAATCTAAAAACTAAAATTAAAACTACAATTAACGAATTAAATTTAATTAATGAATTAATATTTGAAAAAACTGTTTTAACATCAAGTGGCATCCACTACAAGTTCAAAAAATGTATTTGAACTTGAGTGGAAGAATAAAAAGTATTTCATTAACGATTAAACATTTGAACAAGATATATATAGGGAGAGTGTGAACTAATAGTAGGAATTGAAAAACATTCCACGAATCTGTAGTGAAAAAAAAAGTTTCAAAAAACATTCCACGAATCTGTAATGAAGAAAAGAATGCTTCAAAAACACTTCCCATGGATGTGATCCAATAAATAAATAAAATAAAATAGTTTCAAAAAACATTCCACGAATCTGCAATGAAAAAAAAATTCAAAAAACATTCCACGAACCTGTAATGCAAAAAAAAAAATGTTTAAAAAAAAAAACATTCTCTGAATAGCCAAACCAAAGAAATAAAACAGTCTCAAAACCATTATATGAATAGCCAAATAAAAGAATTACAACAATCTCAAAAACATTCTATGAATATTTTTATCCGAAAACAATAATAATGTCCAGTTCCCAAACAATGTCACATAAAATACCAAACTCTACATTTTTATACGATCCCCCGCAAAATTCTGCTGAAGATGTATGGTCAGAACATCGAAATGGCACATAAGAAGACCCGATCAGGTCACGCTTGTTCTTAATCAGGTCATCTTCAGCAGAACTGAAAAATTAGAATCTGGAAACCCAATTAAGGACATTCTTCGCCATAATGGAAAATGGCTTCATCGATACATCACAGCAATCGATTAAACAAACACGGTAATTAACACTCGTCCTTTCTCAAACGCACCATATCTTACGCCATTTTTTTTTTCTTATTCCTTTTTATGGTTTCTTGATTAAATTTAGCACTCGGCGAGAATTCGCGACGCTCCTGCAGTGAGGAATTCGAATTGCTGTTTTGCTTTTTGGCGCTCACTTGCTTATTTAGAGTGTGTTTGTTTCAAACTTTTACCTGATGGCATAATTAACTCTAATTGATTTTTGTATCCACTTTTGATTTTGGTATAAAATTAGAACCAGGAAAACAATTCTTTAATTTGATTAATGGGCGGTTTTAATTTATGTACCCTTCCACGTATGCGATGTAGGAAAAATCGATAAAATTTTTAGACTGTGATTTATCATGACAGACATTCGGGGAATCTTGTTAAAATTGGGCATGAACATGTGAAAATCAACTATATGAAATTCGTAGCGATATCTTGTAACGCTGGGTTTGAATTATTTCCTTATTTTGTGTGTTCTTATATTTTGGATTTAATGTATCATTTGATTTTATTTTGATTGTTATTTTTTTCTCTTTCTTTTCATTTATAATTTAACCATTAATTTTTTAATTATTTTGTTTGTTTGTAGGATTTAACAACAGATGGATATTGAATTAAATTTCTGTATTAAATAATGTAGGAAAATCGATATTATTTTTATACTGTTAGGGACAAATGTTGGTGGTTACTTCTTAGAGTGTGTTAGTTTGAAACTTTACCTGATGGCATGATTAACTCTAATTGATTTTTGTATCCACTTTTGATTTTGGTATCAAGAAGTATAAAATTACGACCAGGAAAACAATTCTTTAATTTGATTAATGGGTGGTTTTAATTTATGCACCCTTCCACGTATGCGATGCAGAAAAATCGATATTATTTTTGGACTGAGATTTATAATGACAGACATTCGTGGAATCTTGTTAACATAGGACATGTTTGTGAAAATCAACTATATGAAATTCGTAGCGATATCTTGTAACGCTATATTACTTCTTTGTTTCGTTAGTTTTCTTATATTTTGTATATAATGACTCACTTTATTTTATTTTGATTGTTGTTTATTTTCTCTCTCTTTTCATTTATAATTTAATCATTAATTTTTTATTTATTTTGTTTGTTGGCAGAATTTAACATCAGATGGATATTGAAAAGGAATTTCTGTATGTAGTAATGTAGAAAAATGGATATTATTTTTAGACCGATAGTGACAAATATTGGTGGTTACTTGTTAGAGTGAGTTTGTTTGAAACTTTACCTGATGGCATAATTAATTCTAATTGATTTCTGTATCAACATTTGATTTTGGTTTCAAGAAGTATAAAATTAGGACTAAGGAAACAATTCTTTAATTTGATTAATGGATGGTTTTAATTTATGCACCCTTTCACACGTAGAAAAATCAATATTATATTTAGACAGAGATTCATAATGACAGACATTCGGGGAACCTTGTTAACATAGGACATGTTTGTGAAAATCAACTATATGAAATCTGTAGCGATATCTTGTAACGCTGCATTCGGATTACTTCTTTATTTCGTTAGTTTTCTTATATTTTGTTAGCTTTCTTATATTTTTTCTTATAAAGTGTCGCTTTATTTTATATTGATAGTTGTTTATTTTTCTTTCTTTTTCATTAATTTTTGATTTGTATTGTTTGTTTGTAGGATTTAACTTCATATGGACAATAAATTGAATTTTTGTATGTAGAAAAATCGATATTATTTTCCGACTGTGATTTATAATGACAGACATTCGTGGAACCTTGTTAACATAGGACATGTTTGTGAAAATCAACTATATGAAATTCGTAGCGATATATTGTAACGCTACATTGGGATTATTTCTTTGTTCGATTAGTTTTCTTATATTTTGGATATAATGTGCACTTTATATTATTTTGATTGTTGCTTATTTTCTCTTTCTTTTTCATTTATAATTTAGTCATTAATTTTTGATTTATTTTGTTTGTTTGTAGGATTTAACATCAGGTGGATATTAAGTTGAATTTCTGTATGTAGAAATGTAGAAAAATCGATATTATTTTTATACGGATAGTGACTGTTGGTGGCTACATGTTAACATAGAAATGTTTGTGACCAGATTCAGCAACTTGGAATCCGTAGGGATTTTTTTGTGATGCTATATTTTTCTTTATTTGATTTATTTTCTCTTTTTTTTGGATATAATATTTTTTTTTTCTTTTTCAATGGTTGTTGATAATTTTTGCTTTCTTTTTCACTTATAATACAAATTATTTTTACTTTAAATAGAAATTAGGCTGAATTTCTGCAAATACATTTGTATTTATTGCTTACAAATATTTTTTTTTTATCCTATGCCCGTCTCCGACCTGTCGGTCATTAGTCGGCAAGCAGTCCAATACGTAAAGAACGACAAAAACAATCACCAAAGGCATTGACTGTAACGCAAAAAGTGATCCAGTTAAGAACGATATGTTATAAGGAGAGGTGCTCTCCAGTCATGGGCACGCCATAGTCGCAAAGTGGGCAGATATTTGTAGCAGCCTGTCCTATTCTATACATGTGACTATGTAAGTTGTCATGGCCATGTGACAAGTCTACAACAGGCTACGCTGACTACTCTAGGCAAGGAACTCGGAATTCTTGTTGATTTATTCAATAGGGAATTTCACTTTTTCTCAGAAGCCTTCTCTGTACAGTTTGAAACTGTTGGATTTAGTAGAGAAAGATATATATCGCCTTATATGACGCAAAGGCAAAAGAGTATCAGGTTGTATCATTTGTGATCCATTCTTGGCAAACATACCAGCCTGCTCATTTCCATATATCCTGCAATGTCTTGGAAACCACTACTACAATACAACATCACATCACTATGCCTATAGCTGAGTTGGCCCTTTACAGGTTGGGATGGATGTGGATGAGAAGTCTGATTGTGCTCTATGAGGCTCTACGGTCGTATAAGACAGGAACCTACGGCTTAAAGTGTATTCCGAATTACTGCAAACATCCATCCGGCCCATGCTTGGAGTTCACTTCAGAGCAATGAATTTCCTTGAGTTCAACAGCTTATCCATCTTTGCTATGCAGCTTCTTAAAAATATAAAAAGGTTAACTACAATGCCGTTATATACTAGAACTTTTTTTCTAAAATTTTATTTTATAGAAATTTAATTACACATGATTTTTCACCAAAACTCATCAAATTACTTTTTGTAGCATTTACTGTAGTAACAAATTAAAAATAATGTTTATTTTTAATGAAGTGCTTACTTTGCTCATTCAAATCTCCAAGTCACAAATTCAAAATTTTTTTTTTTATGAAAATTGTAATGATTGTTTACATCAAGGCTTTGGTAATAATGACACATTTTTAATTTACACTGTTAAGTTTTACATACGAAATCAGAATCGCATGCAGTTATCCTGTTAAGGTTTACTCACGAAATCAGAATCACGAATTAGTAAAACATTAAATTCAAAGTATTTAAATATATAATGCTTTGTAATATATGAAAAGTATTTAATATTGCAATTATTAAAGTATTCAAAAATTATAAATACAAATAATAAATGCAAAGTATTTGAAAATTATAAATATGAATAGTAAATACAAAGTATTTAAATATTTAAAACTTTGCAATAAGTAAAAAGTATTACAAAATTTCTATTAGAATTCGTGTAAAACAAGTACATTAATTAAAAAAATATATTTAATATCTCTTCTTCTAAAAACACCTCTAATGAATCCCTAATCCTTTTAACCAACAGAGAATCAAAACACTAAGTAATAAATAAAAGACATTGTGCTATAAGTAAACGTCGTCGAATACTAATTTTGCAATCTTTTTTTTGCGTTTGAAATTTGATGTTTCTGTTTCTGTAACAACACATAAAAAATTGTTAATGACGCGTCATTAATGCAATTATCGTAAAACGAATAAAATGTACTTCAGAATGTTTAAATATAAAAAATATATTTTTAATGGTTAAAATAACAATCTTATAAATTATATAAATTAGCAAATGCTAGCAATATAATGTTAGCAATTATATAAATTAGTCAAATTACAAATACATTAGGAATATTTCTACAAAAAGTTTTATACAAAATATTAAGTGTTTAGGAAAATTATCACATTTTTAAATAAATCAGACATTTAAATTTAACTATTTTCATATATTACACTGGTCGAAAGTCAAATTTTTTTAAATGGATAACTGTAGTTGTTATGTATTTTGCTACGCTAAAGCCAAATACAACCACAATAGTCGTCCACCTCGTATTTATCAGTTATTTTTTTGTAATTTTACTTTTGTTAATATATACATATATAAATATTTTTTTTTCTAATGCAGCTGGCAAACAGACATGGACGTCTTAAGGCAAGCGCTGAACAGACGTTACTCACTTTGCATACTTTGCGCGTGTAACTTGAAGATAAGCCACGGACGCGGAGTAACAATGCCCCCGCAACGCTCTACGATCCTATGAGACCGGGACCTACGGTTTAAAGTGGATTCCGAACCACTACACACAACCATGGCACCGCCGACACTCGAACCCGAAACCTGTGGTACCGAGCGCCAGAGCGCTAGCCACTCGGCCATTCAGGCATATAAAAATATTCGCATATAAAAATATAGGTTTGATAAATAGCAAAATGTCTTGTTTGGTGTATCTCTACATGCTTGCGGTTTTATTAAAATTAGGTGGTCGCCAACAATCTATGATAACGTAGATTCCAATAAAGATATCAAATATACTCCAGACCTGTCAAAATAAGTCAAGCGAACTTGATATTCTCGACGCTTCGTTTAATTGAGTCACTTCCGTTTAGTTTAGAACTGCGTGTCGTGTTAGAAAGGTGTTTATATTAATTTACAATAAACTACTCGTCTTTATTTTGTGTTCAAGTGTTTAGTTTAATGTTATTCAATGTTACAAACATATTCTTTAAAATGCTTTGAAATTGTGAAAGCCATCCAAATTGTTTCTGTTACTTGAGTGGTGAACTAAATTTGAAGTCACAAATAATCCTCCTCGTGTTTCTCCCTTGTTGAAAAGGGCACATAGACTCCCTTTCCGATGTCAAATTAGAGATCAGGATAAATCTTGGCCCCTTAATATTCGCTGTGCGTCTTGGATAACATTACTTAGCGGTTGGCTTTACAGAAAGTTTCGACATGTGCCATTTGCAATTTCAATGGTTATGTAGAATTTCTCCATGGACCTTTTATTTCTGTATTATAAAAATCGCTGGAATAACAAGCAAAATCAGGAAGATCATTAACTATTCCAACTTTCCTTCAACTATCAGCTTCCAATACCAGCACCCCTTGTAAATTTGAGTTTACATTCAGAAAACTATGGCTATGAAGATTTAAAATGAAGTCCAGAAGACCCAGAGTTTGGTGCAATGTCTACAGAACCTTATAGAATCACTCAATCTGAACTCAATGATCAAGTTCAAGAACTAAACTTGTATGAAAATCAGGCAGATTTGTTGGAGTCCAAATTAAAGGTTTGGAATTTCCTCGAGAAGGTGATTCCAATTTCTTTTTACTGTCGATAGAAACAATGCATGTGTTTTCGCAGAAGGCAATTTATAATATTTTATAGTAATAACGTTGATTCATTACTGACTGGGATAGGATGATCCTATGAAATGGAGGTTGTTTATAAATTCCTCTAAACTCAGTTTAAAAACAATGCTTCTTCATATTAAAATGAGAAACCATATAAAAGAGATGTATGACAACATGAAAATTTTGGGATTTTGCTTTTTTACCCATTACAATGCCATCAGCATTCTTGGAATATATGTGCTATTTGAAAGAGATAGCACTTTTGTTAGGTCTCCAACACGCATATACTAAAATTTATTGTTTTCTATGCGAGTGCTATAGCAGAGATCGCAAAAAATCATTTTGTATAAAAGTAATGGCTCAAAGAAATCTGATACCTGGACAGAAAAACGTAACTTCACATCCACTTGTAATTCATGTTTGATGTGCAAGGGAGGAAGATAGAGATATTCCTTAATTGCACATAAACAAGGAGTAACAATGAACAACAACAAGGAAATTTTTTTCAAAAAGTTTCGGCCCTGTGACAGGCGAACATAGTGACTGATTCCACCAATATATTTCAATAATGGAAGAAAAACATTATTATCAAAAGTGGAATCCAAATAACAAATTTCTTGAGCAAACTCGCTCAATAAATTAATAAAATTTTGAAGTGAATTTTAAAGTTCATCTTACAAAATGAAGTTTATGAAATTATTGAAAATAATAAACAACTCCAGTACTTTAGTTCCTTTTGAGCTTTCCCTATACATTGAATTACTTTATTTTCTAATGCATTTAACTTGATTCTTCTCCTTTGTGTTAAGTCTCGTTTTTTTTTGGCGTACTTCTTTGTAGATGTTTTCCCCATCTGCAAAACACCTGATCTAGTTCTTAGAAAGAAGCTTGTCAGCTGCAATAACATCACTGGGAATTTTTTTTCTAAATGCTCACTGACACATAAACGTTACAAAATTTCAAAAGCTGGCAGAAAAAAAGTTTTGAATCTTTTTATAAATAAAATTGTTTGAGATAGAATGATCTGTTATTCTACTAGTGTTGCAATGGAATTGTTATTACGTAATTAATTTTTAATATTTTTTTAACCATTTCTCGAAACAAATAAACAAGTAATTAACAACGACATTTTTATGTAGAAATGAAAATGTCATGCTTTTAATTGGTATTAATATCTTTATTACATTTCTCCCGTAAACAAGTGAATGAATATATGTATAATTTTTAAGAATAAAATCATATCTCCCCAAAGTGTAATGAAATATACAAAAGTCAAGTTTGAAATAGATAAAATGTATTTAATTATGTAACAATAGCGTTCCTGCAGAAATTCGAGTTTTAATCTTAGATACATTCATTATCAGCATTTATTTTGCTGTGTAAAATATGCATATGAAAATACTATTTGAATATGGGCCTGAATGGCCGAGTGACTCGCGTTCTGGCGCTCGATTCCCCAAGATTCGGGTTCGAGTCTCGGTCGTGCCATGGATGTTTGTAGTTTTTCTGAATCCACTTTAAGCGTAGGTCTCGGTATATTATAATTGTACAGTTCCAAGGAGCCAAACCTACGGAAAAAGATTGAAAATTGGTCTTACTTTTTGGACACAGTATGGATCACTCTGGATAAAGACTGAATCTGCTATATATTTGATTTCCTAGTGCCGAATGACCACAAGCCAAAGTGCTCGGCGTTAGACATACAACAACGAAAGAATAAGCTTTATAATCTCATACCTTTAATAGTTGTGATATCTGACTATCTATATAGCTAAATCTTAACATTGGCGCTCTTTTGGTGAGAGCTGGCATAAATATTGCTATAAGTATAGAAAGTAGATTGAGGGATTTTGCGCGAAAGAGTTCGAATTTTGTAAAGTTAAATAATATTTGTTTAATAACTTAATTTTTTGTCATTTTTTTTAATAATCGTCCTGTTTATTTGTGAGGAAGACACGTTATAACAGATGAAAAAATACTGTAAATATTTTGACAATTTAAATAAACTTTCTATATTTAAATTCTGTGTGAATTTTTGACTAAATACACATGGATATTTTAACTGCAACCTGATACTTAAAATGAACAGATAAAATACTGCTTAACATTTTGAACCATTTCGCTTGGAGTAAATAATTTAGAATAAATTCTTTTTCGATAAACCGGATCTTCAGATAACAACAACGATTATTAAGAACAAAACATTCGTAAAAATTTGAGTGTCACACTCTTATGATGTCTTAATTGTTTGACAAAAAAACAGTTCTTCTTTTAAATTTTTTTTAAAAAATAATTTTTAATTAAAAGAAATACTGTCATTGTTTTCTCAGACAACGATAGCATTGTGTTACATAGTAACTAATTATTCATATGACGGGATTTGGCAAATTTTTATTCTGAAAAGACTGCAAAAAAAAAAAAAAAAAAAAAAATTACAATCAAATTAATTATCTAAATTGTATTCAGCACCGGTGTAATTAAAAGTAATTAAAATAAGTAATTAAAAATTAATTTTAATTCCGAAACGATTCGGTTGTATTAACTGATTGCTTCTACCTACTGTTTAAAAAAAACATCTATGCAATTATTTTTTTACTCTAATTAAAAAAAACATTCATTTTTAAATTACTAATGATACTTTTTCGTAAATGTTTTATATAACAAAAAAAAGTGCATGTTTTTTTTTGGTTCAATTAATTTATTTCATCACAGGATTAAATTATTTTTTTTAAAGATTATCATTAATTATTACAATTTAATAAAATTGAAATTCTATTCTTGATTTTTCACCAAATAAAATATGTCAATTTTTTCATCATGTAGCCACTTTTATACGTAGCCATCCGGTACTAGAATAGTAAGTGAGTAGCAAATTTAACGTTACCTAGGATACAATATGAAAGGCCGGCTACACTGGATCTACGTAGCATCATCACAATTTGGAAGGAACAGAATTAACAGGTAGCATGTCCTCCATATAGTACCGTAGCAAGGACTTACCGGCTTACACATTTATCATGCGACCTTCCCGGCTTTGACATGGGGGCTTTCATATAAATTCAACCCTCGAACTACTAGTTAATTAAAAAGGCATATTTTTCTCCATGATAACGTAATATGGCCTGTTTTATAAATCATATTCCAAAAACTGTGAAAAGTATTCAATTGTTAAGTAAATTTCGGGTGCTGCCTACCATTTCACCAGACTACCCACCACTTTCACCAGGCTTTGCTCTTACTGTCTACCACTTTTTTAAATATTTCAAATTGCATTTTTCAATTCCTTCTATTAACTCACACTCTCCCTATATATATCTTGTTCAAATCTTCAATCGTTCATAAAATACTTTTGTTTCATCCACTCAAGTTCAAATACATTTTTTTAAACTTGTAATGGATGACATTTGATGTTAATAAAGTTTTTTCAAATATTAATTCAGTAATTAAATTTAATTAATTTATTTTAGGTTTTTTTAGATTTAAGTTGCATATATCTACCAATAGATGGGCGCCAGACGAACTTAAAAAAATGAATGAAAATGATTTATAAAGGATTTTCTGCAATAGTGAAAAAAAAGTAGGAATTGACTTTAAATTTTTTTTTATATTACTTGTTAAGCATAAACAAGTTACCAAGAGGAAACTGTCCAAACAACCATTGATTCTAAATCAACGATGTTCTTTGAAAAATTTTTTTCTTTTTTAAATTGCGTCGAGGACTGGGTTGTATTGATCATGTCCCTGTGAGCAGTTCAATGCGGGCTGCACCGACGATTGCTGTTACTCAATCAGCACAGCCACTAGTACTACAACACCACACCCCAACACATCACTGTGCCTAGAGCTGAGTTGCCCCTATACAGTTTGGAAATGATGTGGGTGAGAAGAAGTATGATTGGGCTCTGTGAAGCTTTACGGTCATATGAGACAGGGATCTACGGCTTAATGTGGATTCTGAACCCTTACAAACATACATGGCTCCGCCGGAACTCGAATCCAAAAACTGTGGTACCGAGCGCCAAACACTCGGCCATCAGGTTCCATTTAGCACTACCCAGAAGACACGTGTAGCTAGAAGATATGTTACAGACGCGAGTAACACTATCCCCACAATGCTCTACGATCATGTTCTTTGAAACTGTCATAAAAATACTTTGCAATCCATTGCAGAAATGCATTGGTGTAGATGGAACCTATTTTAATATGTTAAGCATTTTGTGTTTGTGATCTTTTAAAAACCATGTATTCATTAGAAATAAAAAAATTACAACAGGATTTATTTGAATAAAAAATTATCGCTTTTGTTATACAATTTGAAAAATAGATATATTTCTTTTCATATTGAAAATAGCAATCCAATTCCTAACATTCAATCTTTGTATATAACATTTTTAACATTCATTGTTGTCAAATATTGCTTAGGTATATTATTATTTGAATAAAATCCAATTGAAATTCTTGAAAATAATGATGCATGAAATACTGAATATTGAAAAATTATTCAAAAGTAATTCCATTACTTTTATTACACTTAATGATATTCGGAAGTATTATTTTGTGATATAATGGAGAGAATTCGTCAAAGTTCATGACTCTCGTAGCCGATTAGAGCTTATTCATAGCTAATGATATCCCGTATATATTACATAAGAACTCATATCTGTCTCATGAAAATCCGGGGTAGAATATTGACATCCTTGAAGTAATGATGATGATGACGTTTTCGGATGGCTAATGAATTCATGACGATATTATTTGCAGGACTTGATTTCTCTGCCGGCATCGAAGCCGGATTTTAGAGTCAACACACAGAAGCATGCAATTGACAGAAATGTTTGTAGCACAACTTCGCAAAATTCGGATGTAAATTTACTGCGCAAATCTCGATGTGATTTAAATGAGCAGAAGATTCGAATGAAACATGGGTATTCTAAATGCAGGCACGCATAACGACTGAAACCCATAGATAACTTGAAAGGAATTTTATATTAAGTAGGCACTATAAAGCAAGAATCTCTAAATAATGCAACCTTATTCATTTTTTCAAGTGTTGTTTAATCTACAACATCGTATTTTAGCTGAAGCTTATTCTATTTATCCAATTGAAATGAATTCAAAATTTGGCCGAAATATATTTATTTAATCATGAATATTATCGCCTATAATTAATACTGAAATTTTTGTCAATGACCTTTTGCAATCTTATTAGCCTTTCGATACCTTTTTAATAGAATTCATTTATTTAGTTTTGCCTTGAAATAAAAATCCACCTTTATTTGATCTTTTCTTGATTTCAGCCCATGTCCTGGAAAAGGAGTTTTAATGATAATTTGTTGGAGCAAAGTCAGGAAAATAAGGTGAGTGCATCATTTTCCAGTTGAATTCTTTCAGTCATTTTTTTGCAGTATGAGGTTTGGCATTGTCATTTTGCAGGATCACTCTTTTTCTTATTATTAACGAAGTTCGTTTTTCATGCAAGAATGCTTTTAAGAGTCTTAGATATTAACAGTATACTTGTTATTTTTGTATTGTCACCAGCAGCTCCTAATGAAGAAATTGTTTCATATCTCTACCTATACTTCTTTGGAGACAGACTCCATTCAGGACTCCATTCCAGACTTTGAAAGACTTCTAAGTCACTGTGATTTACATTTAGCATTATTGTACAGGTTTCAGTGATTTACCTATGATAATTAGAAGTTAATTTGGTGTTATTATATTTACTAATTAAAAACACTGGTCGGAATTTTTGATACAACCACCAAGAAAAAAGAGACTTATTTTATAGTGTAAATGCTGTATTTATTATATAGTACAGTATTGCATTATATTGTAAACTTTAGTGACCATTGTTTAGTTGCCATCTAACAGTTCATAATGAGAATTTATTTCCTTTATACATTCAAAAGAAATTTCTTTGGATGGTTATCCCTTCGAGGCTGCTGGATAGTCCTTGAATCGGAGCTGAACCAGTGTGTTATTACGCTTAACATTATTTTATATGATTCATTGATTGATCATGAATAATTAGAAATTAAATCAGTATTAATTATATCTTAAAAATCATTAAAAGCGCCAGAACTATCTTTACAACTATAATTCGCCAGGAGAATAACTATAATTCGAAAGGATTAGATTTAATTTCCAAGGAGAATAGCTTTAATTCGCAAGGAGCATAACAAAAGGAGTATTTTAGTTACTTAAAGTAGTGAAACTAATTATTATTATTTTGATGCAATAAATAATTCGAAATTTTACAATCAACATGAGAATGACTTTATAAAACAAAATATCCAACTACATGGATCAGCGCTGCAGGAATGATAAATTCGCTCAAAAAGAAAAGGAAACATAAAAGAGAAAATTTGCCTGGGATATCCAGTTATTTATGCATTCATTTTAAAATATATATTTTTGAAATTCTAATTACTTAAAAATGACGAAATATTTATATTATTTAAATACAAAATATATTTTATATTGTTTTATAATGTGCTTCTTGTTTCAGTCAGAAGAGCTTCTTAACCTACCTAATTATTTAAAAATTATTTTGAAAAAAAGATTAATATACTAAAATATTTTTAAATTTATCTTATATTGCAAGTTCAAATAATAGAGAGATACTCTCTAATCCGACATCCCCACTAATCTGACGCATGTGTTTGGAACACTTAGCGATGAGTCCTTATTTGTGAAAATTTGAATCCTTTTCTCCAGTTTGAACCTGTGTATATTCTTATTTTGATATTCAGTACCTTAACTGTCTTAACACTCTTTTATTGCGTCACGAAATGTAAGTATATATTTATATTTTTAAATTTTTACCTTAATTTTAATTAAAATTCAGATGTAGCTCAAGAAAGTATGTCTTTCTATTGTACGGACTCTGTAATCTGTACTCCCTGTGTTGTACGTACATTCACTGATTCTGATAACAGTAGTTTCTACAAGAAACTCAATGGCGACCCGTGTCCAGTCCCGTGGATGTTGGATAAGATTGAGAGTCCATTGTAGGCCAGAATTGTTAGAATTGCACTAATGTGCTATGTTTTCTACCATACTTACCTTCCAGTATCTCATATTGCTTGGCAGTGATATGTTCTTAACTAGACTATTTTAAGACCATAGATCATCTTTTAGACGTTTGTCGTTAAAGAGATATCGTAACATTGACAATGTGACGTCGTAGCCGATCATCATGGCTACCAGCAAACTGGCAATGTTTATGATGAATCCTGTTAGATCCACGCGTAAAAATAACAGGGAAATCTGTCCCAACAAACTTTGATTTTATAAAAGCAGTTACATAATTTTTTACTGAAATTTACAAACAATCCTCGTGTATCGCAAAATATAACACGAGGCTTGCAGAAGTAAGTACCAAACAAATAAATAAATAAAAAAATATTTAAAAACATCAAGTAAATGGTGAATTTAAAAGGCCCCTTAACAATACAATAATAAAATAAAAGAGAGACAGATAAAGGATTTAAGAAATATTAAAGTAAGGATTTACAAATTTAGAAAAGGCTGTAAAAGCAGGCTTTCTGTTAAAAAGTTGACAAAAGTGTGGTGGCCATTTGACTTTTTGGAGTACCTAAGAATGGGATCGTTTTATGTACCCTATCTATATAGCAATTACTAAGATCAATTTAGCATAAATTAAATTTATTTAAACAGAAGTTATAATTACCATGTTCTCCCGTAAACTACTTATTTTTGCAGCAGCAGATTGACTTTTGAATCAGGTTAAATGGTAGTAGCAGTTGTAAATGGCTCAAATCTAGTTCAACAACTAAAAATGTATGGAAGACTCTTTTACAAAATGACATTAGGAATTTCTACTGCCCTTTAAATTCATAACTAGAAAGAAATATTTAAAAAAAGTGATATATATATATGCATATATATATACCCTAATTCTAGTTTAAACTAAATAGAATTTAAGTGACAAAGCAATAGACGACACCAGCCACAGTAAATCGTCTGCGAACAATCAGCCAGGTATTCGAAAAATCACCGAAATCATCCTCTAAGTCTGATCCCCTTTTCATTTAAAACTTCTTCAAATTCTCGCACCTCCCTTTCCATAAAACTTCTGTCACCTGCAACGTCCAAACTTGTGACAAAAACTTTCCATCAGAACTGTTAAATTTCGAGATCCTGGAATTCCTGCGCCCTTAAAAGTGGGGGCGGGAGAGTTTATTACTGAGTTCTTAAATTGGATTTTCGTCTCCTGAATGCGGCACCGAAACTGTGTTTTTTATGGTCCCGGACTGCATTTCATGGCCCGGTAGAGGAGCTGAGTAATAAGAGTTTTTTTCTTCTCTCCTCTTCTCCTCAACTGGGGTTGCGTCTTACGTGACAGTATTTGTTGCAGAGGAGAATCTTGTTTTTGCCCTTCTGTCAGCTGCGCTTGTGCCCTTCAGGAATGGAAGTTAAGGGTACGTGGAATTTGTCCAATAGAGACAAAAGTTTTCAACTCTTCAATCCTGTGAGAATTTTGGTATTGAGCACTGGCAGGAGAAGGTACTGCTTTGCTATTGCATATATTGTAAATTATTAATTATATGTCTATTGAATAATATATTTTCAATTTACGACTATGAATATTTTTAAACAGTGTATTAAATAATTTATTTCTGTTTTAAATACCTTTTTTTTATCTGTAAGCATCCGATAGTATAATGACTCTAACCGTAGTTTACCAGTGAACACTATAATGTTTTTGTAAATTAAGACTACAGCATTAATAGAGATAAAATTTCTAAAATTTCAAGTGGTATGTTCGTTAATTGTCTAGCTCTCTGGCCTTTGGTACTACAGGCTTCAGGGTCAAATCCTGGCGGTAGCATGGCTGTTTGCGAGTGGTTCGGAATCGACGTTAAACTGTAGGTCCCGGTCTAATCAGCCTAAAGTGTGCACAAAATAACAGTAGAGCAAGAAACCAAATCTAAAATTCCAATTAACTTAACATTATTAATTGTAACGTCATCGAATAAACTACACATTATATCAGCAGTGAAAAAAAGAACAAAAAAAGACTTAATATGAAACCGTTAAGAGACAAAGAGAGTTGCAAAGAAAAATATATTAATTATATCTTGAAGGTCTTATCCTGGTAGCGTGGAAGCGTTTTTGTCTTCTGTTAGACATGGTTTATTATCCAGTTCTTAAAATAGATTTGATGGCCATGATATTCTTTGCAACCTTGTGAGCACTTAAATGAAGTAATGAAAATAATATTCCAGTGGACAGCATTCAGATCCAGAAAGTTTAACTTGTTTGACTACGGACTACAAAGAGTCATTGTGATCTACATAAAAGAATATTTGGTAATTGATAACTCGATGGAGCACTTCAGAATCGACGGGGTATTCTGTGGGGAATAGAAAATTGAATTATTTCATTCAATTAGTATATTATGCAACACTTTTACAAACTATGCTCTAATTTTTAATTTTTTAGTTTTTTTTTAACTTGAATTCTATGGTATAATAAAGCAGTGTGTTGCCAATGATTGTAGAACCGAGGATTGAATTTTATAAATTCCGGCCATTAAAGGTTTAACCTCATCAGAGACGATCTGTTTGACAGTAAGGAAAAGGACATATTTTGTTTTATTAAGATTTATTCATGTTATATTAATAAGAACCAAAACTGCAACGTCCGCATTTGTGGCTTATGAGTGTTAATGCGTCAAGGTACTACTTTAAGCCATTTTCATATTCCTAACTGTACACTGTAAATTCCGTTATCAGACAGCCAAACCATAAGATTTGCATTTTTATTGTTGAGAAATTCTGTATGAATAATTTCATATATTCCGGTCACTAGTTATTATAGCTATATATATTTAATACTTCTGGTAGTATCTTTATTGAATTTTTATGCTTTGTTCAAACTATCCAACAACACTAATAGTCAAGATATCTATGAAAAATTCTGTATGAATAATTCCATAATTTCCGGTCACTAGTTATTAAAACTATATATATATTCCATACGTCTGATATTATTTTAACTGTAATTATAATTATAAAAAACTAAATATCCTCAAATGTAGCCAAGAGCTTCAAGAGGTTATATATTTTTTTCTCATGAAAAGAATTCTAAATTCAAATTCAAAATAATATTATTATATTTTCAGATGTTTAAGAGACAAGCCTGCTTATGTGCACACAATGCACCAATTTTTTTTTTTAACAAAAGAAATATAATTACAAATGCATCAAAATTACAAAGACTAGAATAATGAAATTCTTGGAAATGATTATTAAGACAAAATCGTACGTAATTGAGAAGCAAAAGAAATTACATATTACATTTTGTTCAAATAATTTTACTCTTTTACATCAACATTACTCAAACATTAAATTGTTTACATTAAATTTTTAAATTTTTTTAAAACATTCCTACAACACCAATAGTCGAGATACTATTTTACTCTATTTTCATATTCCTAACAGTACACTGTAATAATTTTTACTTGTTTACATCAACATTACTCAAACATCAAATTGTTAACATTAAATTTTTTAATTTTTTTCAAACATTCCTACAACACTAATAGTCGAGATACTATTTTACTCTATTTTCATATTCCTAACAGTACACTGTAATAATTTTTACTTGTTTACATCAACATTACTCAAACATTAAATTGTTTACATTAAATTTGTTAATTTTTTTCAAACATTCCTACAACACTAATAGTTGAAATACTATACTCTATTTTCATATTCCTAACAGTACACGGTAAATAATGATATCAGTGCAGCCAAATCATAAGATTTGCATTTTTTCTTATTGAGTGATTGTTTAGAGAATAATTAATTATCAAATTTTTTTTTGTTCTTTTTATTAATAACAGTAATTATAATTATAAGAAACTAAATATCCTCAAATGTATCCAAGAGATTCAAAAGGTTATATATTTTTCTCATAAAAAGAATTCTAAAATCAAATTCAGGATATTATTATTATATTTTCAGATATTACGGAAACAATACTTATGTACACAAATTACACCAATTTTATTTTTAAAAAATGATTAACTTACAATACAAATAGAAAATTACAGAGACTAGAACTAATGAAATTCTTGGAAATGATTATTAAGACGAAACCGTACGTAGTTTAGAAGTAAAAGAAATTCCTATCAAATGAAGAAAAAATAAAAATGTAAAGAAAGTCAATTGAAGAGTCCGTATCTGATATTGGAAAAGAACAAATACAAAAAAAGAACGTTGAGCAAACTATCATTTTTAAAGTCAATGTATTCTTTGTTTTGAGGGACCTTTTCTTGGTATTTCTGAGAACATTCGTCCTCAATGAAAAGGAAGGGGAAAAAAATGATTCAATTCGTCTTTTTCGAATAGCAAACATGGAATGTAATCATTTAGGATTTGGAAATTCCATGACACGAATTTTTGGAATAAATGAAACATCAAGATGAAACATGATCACGTTTCTTTTATTCAACATTATTTAGTTTTGCCTTCATTCTCTATGTGTTTTCAGTCTGTTCGAAAAGATACCGAAGTAATTTAATTTTGTGGTATTTCCATTTTTGCCAGCTTGAATAAATAGTTAATGTTCTTGCTGTTTTACACTGAATTGGAATTTTTTTTTCTAACATTTTTCTCAAGAAAGAAACGTAATTATTCTTTCAATTGTTTTTTTTTCTTTCGATTTTCTCACTTTTTGTTCGATAAGAACGGTTTGTTGTTTTACAATTTTCTAGTTAAGGCATACAAAAATTGTTTCCACACAGCGCATTATGCGGTTAAGTGTAGAACTCATTAACACACATTTTTACAATTTGTTTTCAATATTATAGCATTGTAGACAAAGCAAAAGCTTAGGTAAATCTAGTATAATGCAGAATGATTGTAATTAAAGTCTCATGTTATGCCATGATTTTCTGTAGTAATAAAGTAGTTAAAGTTTAAAGAAATCTACGACTAACAAGTAAAAATTGTTTTCGTGAAATATATATACTTAGAAAGTATTAAAACTAAACAATGTTTTGTACTCTTACTCTTCTTATTGCACTTTCTTTACACAATGTCTGTTCTTATTACACTTTCTTTACACAATGTATATTCTTATTACACTTTCTTTACACAATGTCTGTTCTTATTACACTTTCTTTACACAATGTCTGTTCTTATTACACTTTCTTTATACAATGTCTGTTCTTCTTACACTTTCTTTACACAATGACTTTCTCTAATAAAAATAATTAAATCTAATTATTTATACAATGCCTGTTCTTATTACACTTTCTTTACATAATGCATGTTCTTATTACACTTTCTTAATACACAATGCGTGTTATATTTGCAGGAAGACAGGGGGAATCAAATCCAACAACACGGCGTCAAATACAAATTTCCGGAACGGCCTTCACTCACCGAATAAGAGCTCATTTGGGAGCCCAGGCTTTCCAATTGACATGATAATAGTTTATTGAGATGCCAGTCATCGGGGGAGAGGACTCGTTTGATTCCTGCGTGTCATCCGCGAATATTCCCGCCAAATTGAATCGGCGAGCGAGAAAGATCCGACAGTTATCATTAAATAGCTGTCAGTTCCGCCTCTTTTCTGACGGTGCTGCGCTTGCATTAACATCGTAGAGAGAGGGTCTGCTTCGCTTGTAAGTTATTCCGTTTCTTTCTTTGTGCTGTTTGATTCTTATAGACAGGGTATGGTAATAAGTTGTATTATGGGGAAAGACGAACCGGGAGTTTATGAAGTTGTTTTCAGTTGCTCACTTTTCACTTGATGATACATAAAGGTAAATGTAAACATACTTAGAACTGTAAATATTTGGCCAATTTAGCACTAACCATGCTGTACCATTGAGGTTGAGGTATTCTACATTACGTATCATCACTATCCTATAGTGTTTATCATCAATATTATGGTTGTCATTAAATAGCTGTCTTTCCCGAAGAATCGTCAAACTCCAGAATAACGGTAATTGTAATAAATAACGTAAACGAATAATGGTAAACGCAATAAATAACGTAAACGAATAACGGTAAATGTAATAAATAACGTAAACAAATAATTGTAGACGTAGTAAATAACTTAAACGAATAACGGTAAACGTATACATATTTAGAAACTGTATACATACTTAAAAAGGAAATATTTAGCTAACCTATAGCTAATCAGGTTGCATCACTGAGGAATTCCACATTATATATCATCACTATCCTACAGTGTGTGTCATCACTATCATACTTATCATTAAATAGCCGAATATCGTCAAACTCCTAATGCCTCTTCCGAAATATGACTAAACTTCTGTATGATAGTAAAAGTGACAAATAACGTAAACAAATAACGGTAAAAATATATATACTTATAAACGATATGCATATTAGAAACGATATACATACCTAGAATGGTAAATATTTGGCCTATTATCGCTCTCGCGGTTGTCCCACTCAGATATTCTACATTATGTATGATAATTATTCTACAGTGTGTATCATCACTATCACAAATATCATTAAATAGCTATCTCTTCCGAAGTATGATCTCTTTTAGAATGTGATGCGCTTGAAGTAGATAGGATAAAGAGACTGTTTCACTTGTAATTTAGCTAATTTCTTTCTTTGTGCCATTTGATTCTTATAAATGTGGTAGGGGGATAAATTGTATTACGAAGAAACAAAAGAAATGAGAATTTATGCTGTTAATTTTTAGTTGTTGGCACTTTACTTGATCTTACTTAGAATGGTAAATATTTGGCCAATTTAACACTAACCAGGTTGCACCATTGAGAAATTCTGCATTATATATCATTATTATCCTACAGTGTGTATCATCACTATCACAGTTGTAATTATATAGCTGCCACTTTCGAAGTATCGTCTCTTTTGGAATGTCCTGTGCTTGCACTACACCGGATAAAAAGACTGTTTCATTTGTAAGTTATTTAATTTCTTTCTTTTTGCCATTCGATACTTATAAATGTGGTAGGGGATAAATTGTATTACTGAGAAAGAAATGAAATGTGTGATGTTGTTATTTTTAATTGATGGCACTTTATTTGAGGATTTATGTTAGAACGGTAAATATTTGATAATTTAGAGCTAAATAGGTTGTGCCACTAGGATATTCCACATTGTGTTTCATAAATATTTCAAATGTGGATTCTTATGTTTGTCATCTGACGGAAGGATCATTTGGAATCAGATCCTCTATCCTCACAATCTCGAACTCAAAAAAGAGGATTCATAAGGAATAAGCTTATAATCCTTCATCCTTCATAAGTCCATCAAGAACTTTAACGAGACCATTGTAAGCAGATACATAAGACTTTGTATCTGCTTGCAATAGTCACGCCAAAATTTCACGATTTTACTAACACATTGTACATTGTGATGACTTTACTTCACGACATACTAAACCCAACGCCATGTTCAATTTCGATGTGCTTTATTTTTTATTTAGGGGAAATAATTTTGAGTCAGTTTATATTTAGAGAAAAGAAAATTTAGAGGAAATCATTTTGAGTCAAATAATTTTTAAAGAAAATCATTTTGAATCAACCAATCCTTAGAATAAATAATTTTCAAAATTTAGAGAAAATGAATTTGGAAATTTATTTTGAAATAAAATTTACATTTATATTGAGATATAATTTTTATATAGAAGTAGAATTTACATTTATATTGAAATATAATTCACATTTATATCAAAGTAGAATTTACATTTATTTTCAAATAAAGATTTTGAATTAAATAATCTTTCATGTGTTCAATTATAATGTAATTTATTTTGTATATAATTTGTTTGTTGTTTTCCAATGCAGGAATATTTAACATGAGGTCATTTTTTTCTCAGGAAATCCTCGTTAACCTGTTTATATCTGGTTTTTATTTGAAACCATTTAAAACGTATTTGAGATTAAATTTCAAAATTCGAAGCAATTTTTTAACAGATCTTAACTGCAGTACTTCCAAACCTATTTTTATACTAACTGGTTTGCTAAATTTGAAGTTGTAGGAATTTAGGTATGAACAAATGATTCGTTTATATAATTTTTATTTATTTCATACGACTCATCTAAATAATAAGTTAAAAAAATCCGAAATTTAAGAAAATTCTGTAAATTTCCAGAATATTTTGAAACTGAATTTTTTTTTTAAAGAATGTCTTAAGCGAACAATTAATTTAGGTAGTTATTTTGCCAGATCTGGTCCAAATGAACTTTTCGTTGGGTAGTTTTCGATTCTTTTTTATGCGAAAGAGGTCAGTTATTTTTACGCGTAATTCTTCAAAAAATATCAGTCACGCGAAAAGAAACTTAGATTTGTTTTTAAGACAAGTAACGCAAGTTTAGCTACATGTTTAGTTTTTTATTTTTCTTTGTTGTTATTGGTAAACAATGAAAAATACAGAACTAAGCATTTTTTATTGCTTTTGGACCATAACGTATAAAACTGTCAAATATTATTTTCTATATATATAGTTTAATATATATTTAATATTTTTTAAATAATTATTTTAATTTTAATACTTATCATTAAACTGTGAATTTAATTTTAAATTTTAGTACTTATTATTAATAGCACTGATTTATTTAACTTATTATTAGTTGAAGACTTGAAAAAGCAAACTAATAAAATATAAATTCTTCCATATCAATTACAAAATTAAAATATAATGAATTTGTTTAACGGGAACTAACTTCATTAATCAGTTAAAAATATTTAGAATTATTACCTAAATATAAAACGTAAAAAACACGAAACTCTAACGAAGTTCATCCCAAATACGTCTATACTCCGTTTAAAATATCACACGTTATTTTTAAGAATGTCATCTTATCCATCACAATGAAGATCTGCCAAATAGATGTAAAAGAAAATCATAATAATGAAAATGATTCGACCTTTGTTGACAGAAGGAGTCTAATAGATTGACACCTAGGAACTAAAAAAAAAGGATTTTATTCGTAAATTCACCATTATTCTGATTATTTAAAAATTATTCATTCATTTTAAAATTATTCATTAATTGAAATTCATTATTATTCTGATTATTTAAAAATTATTCATTCATTTTAAAATTATTCATTAATTGAAATTCATTATTATTCTGATTATTTAAAAATTATTCATTCATTTTAAAATTATTCATTAATTGAAATTCATTATTATTCTGATTATTTAAAAATTATTCATTCATTTTAAAATTATTCATTAATTGAAATTCATTATTATTCTGATTATTTAAAAATTATTCATTCATTTTAAAATTATTCATTAATTGAAATTCATTATTATTCTGATTATTTAAAAAATTATTCATTCATTTTAAAATTATTCATTAATTGAAATTCATTATTATTCTGATTATTTAAAAATTATTCATTCATTTTAAAATTATTCATTAATTGAAATTCATTATTATTCTGATTATTTAAAAATTATTCATTAAATGAAATTCATTAATATTCTGATTATTTAAAAATTATTCCTTTTTTGTAATTCATCACTATTCTGATTTTAACATTCATTAATATTATTATTATGTGTAAATGCATTTTTAAAAATAACATTTTTCTGGCGAACATTTTTGCTATCGCTATTAAACAAGGAATATGTTTTTATGATAACATATAAAATATAAAATATTTTCATACGCTTATGATACCATATAAAAACATGATGCTTATGTGGATCATATATACAGACTTGAAAGAGATTGCATTTCAAAATGAAGATATTATATTCAATTATATCTCTTACGAACGAAAGTATTTTGTTTATGAACTCACCTCTAAGTTTCCTGAAAAACATCTCTTGTATTGAATTAGGTTCCACATAACATAAAGAAGCAGGGTGACACATAACAAGCAAGTAAATATGAATGTAGTAAAGAAAGAAGACAATTATGGAAAACCCTTGCATAATAGAGAAAAACAATTTTGATTTTCAGCTTAAAATATACTATAAATGTCAGTTAAAGCAGTGTGATAGAAAAAAGTGATTTTTTTTTACAGATAAGTGTTATCATTAATTTTCAATACAAATATTAAGTTTTTGTGAGAAATAAAGGAAATAATTATTTTGTAGTATACTTTAATAAGGTCCTGATGATCGAATGGCTGGCGCTCGGTACCTCAGTACCTTTCGGGTACTATTCCCGGTGGTGCAATGTAGGCTTGTAGTGGTTCGGAATCTACTTTAAACAGCAATTCCCTGTTTAATACGATTGTTGAGTGTAGGGGTGACAACCCTACCCCGTAAAAAGAAAGCATCTACTCTCTGCAGACAGGCTGGGACCACCATGGTCCTATTGTGCAACTGATGATGATGATGATGAGGAGTTTGCTTTAATAAGTTAACTGATATTAATAAAATTTTTTAAATGAAATATTTCTATTATAAACTAAATATGTGTTAACGCTATAGCATAAATTATCATCATCAACAGTGGAGCAACAGCCCCATGATGGGCCAAGGTCGTCTGCCTGCTGACAAATTTCTAGGCAAGAGATTTCTCTTTTTACGGGGTAGGGTTGTCAGCCTTAAGCAACACTCTACAATCTTATTAGCCTGGGACTTACTGTTTAAAGTGGATTGTGATCCACTGCAAACATCCAACATCCATCGAACCCGAAATCTGTTCGCTAACCTGCACTAGTCACTGAACCATCAGGCTCCCTATCATATAAGTACTATAATTTTTTCGAAGCTTTTAAAGTTAAAAAATAAAGCAATGCAGAGAAGAGATGCTGGAATTTTTTTTCTTTCTTAAATTGTGATAGGAGTTGCGAAAATAAAAAGTCACAGAACCCACAAGGTTACATTTTTAAAACCTACTGAATCTCACTTTCCAATTTTCTTTTCGACTTTTGCTAACTTAATTTAATTTTTATAGCATTTTAAGTTACATTTGTTTTCGTGAAAAATAAATAAGTTGTTTGTAGATGTGTTTAGATAATTTTTTTTGCAGTTTTTCTATATGAGATTCTAAGATAAGCGACACAACTTCCTGTTCTTTATTGTTCAGAACCACTGCAAACATACATGGCATTTCCGGGACTGGAACCTGAAACGTAGGAGAAAAACTTGATAATGCAATTAGTTCACGCGGTGTAATATGACTGTAGAGTGTCGCGTGTAGGGCTAACAACCCTACCTCGTAAGAAGAAAACATCTACTGTCTGTAGACAGCCTTGGCACACCATGAGGCTGTTGCGCACCTGATAATGATGATGAGTATACTTTAATACTTTAACTGCTATTAATGAAATATTATTGTTACGAACAAACTAAATATATGTTACAGTTATAATACAAAAACTATATTTGTTTTTACTCTCTTAAAATTCAAAAATAAAGCGATGCCGGATGGGAAGGCCGAAATTTTTTTCTGTTCTTAAATTGTGATAGAAGGAGCAAAAATAAAAAGTCCCAAAACCACAAGATTAAATTTTTAAAACCCACTGATTAACTAAACCACTAACTTTTCAAACTTCTTTTTTGACTTTTGTTAACTTGATTTAATTTTCATAACATTTTAACTTACATTTGTTTTCGTGAATACTAAATAAGGTGTTTATAGCTGCTTTTAACTGACTTTTTTTCTAATTTTTCTATCTCAGATTCTGAGATAAGTGACACAGCTTCCTGTTCTGCTCAGTTTCAGTGTTGGCGGTCACAGTTAAATTACCCTTTAAAACCAGGTGAACTAATTGCGTTATCTCGTTTTTACTGCTGCGTCACTTGCTTCTTTGTTTACACAACAGTTTCTTTGTTTCACTGCCATGCTTCACCTTCTAATGTAATTTTCCTTTCCTGCGCAAAAAAATACGGAGACATAAAAATTAATCTTCTGTTTCTTTCTTTTGTTAACAAAGAAAAATAACACAAAATGTGCCTTGTTTTGTGGATAGTATAAAAGATTAAATTACATAATTTCTTATTTTAAATATCATGTTATATGCAATTTCTTTTCGGACTCGACACTCGGCGATGTAATGGTTGTTTGTAGTGGTTCGGAACCCACATTAAACCGTAGGTTCTAGTCCAATAGAGAGTCTTGTAGAGAGTTTGACGTAGAACTGACAATCCTACCCCGTAAAAAAAAAGAAAATATATCCTGTTTCGAAATCTGCCAGTAGGAAGACGGCCTTGTCCCACCATGGGGATGTTGCGCCTGTGAAGGAGAAAAATATTATGATAAAGTATTCTAGCTAAAAATTCCTGAAGCAATATGTCTGTTCGATCCTGTTTCTTATCCACTTTGTCGACAGCAACATCTCGACCAAATCCATGAACCCGGTTTCTCCTGTAAGCAGGTGGCAGCTTTTGTTGTGATAGAGCACCCGTAGGTAGAAGTCTCCGAGTAGCTGGAGACGGAGTACCCTAGTAGAGGAAGCCCTAAAAGCGTTAAAAAGGCCCTAAAAAGCCTTTCTGAAGGCAGAGAGGCTTTTTAGGGTCTTTTTAATACTTTTAGGGCTTTTTTTATCCCATACAATACTACAAACATCCATGGCACCTCCGGGAATCGAACCCGTAACCTGTGGCACCACAAGTTACTCGGCCATCAGGCCCCATTTTTTATATTAATTTTATAAAATTTAAGAATATCTGAAATATACTGTATTTTTTATTATTTCTTTTTATAATTTTATAAAATAATTTTAAGAAATTAGTAAATAAAATTTAAAAAAAAATTAAAGTAACAGCAATAGAATTAAAAATTAAAAACCGAAGAATAAATTTTTAACAACTTTTCAGTAGAAAATTTTTATAATTCTTAAAGTTCTAATATTTTAAATGTGACATAGAAAATCATATATATAACCGTAATACCTACATACTTAAGTATTGTCAAATTTGTTGCGATCTTGAAACACATTTTGTCTGAAACTATCCAAGAAAATATTTGAAAAATCTCCTCACAATCTTCCCATCAGCAATAATTTTGCGAATTTCGGAATTAGGTTCTCCAAATTATATTATTCTCTTTTTTCAATCCGTAAAGTATAAAGGAATATAGATCTCAGATTCTTTCCTATTATTAAGTCACATATCACAAATTATCTTGAAAGTTCAGCAAAGATCTGACAGAGCATTAATTTCTTTTGAAAGTGACTTAGAACTTACTTAGTGACTTAAAACTTTGTTACATTAATACTTCTAAAATATGTAAAACCATAAAATTCTCACCGAAGATAAAATTTAATGTGAGATTTGAACCATCTGGTTCGATAGGTTGATGGGAAATTATATATCACCTTCCTTATGGTATTGTCCTAAACTTAAATTTACAAATTTAAACTACTCCATATTCAAATGAATACTTTGTTTCATTAGATATGTTATACATCAATGCTGGAATCAAATAAACTAACAAATTGTAATAATTGTACTAGATTCAAATAATATGTATTTTAAGAATTTTGATACCGACCTTATGACGAAGAAGTCCAAGCAGATTTGGACGCTTGGAATGTCAAAAAAGAATGTTTTACTTTTCTGCTGTTGTAAATTGGTGTGAGATACAAGTTTCAGAAATTGAGTTACCAAAGATATCCGCCTATGGCCAAGAAAAAATAAAATTATCTTGTATTAAGGGGAGCATTTTTTTTTTGGTCCAGGTTCTTTTGGAAATGCTGCGTTAGCAACCCCAATTTCGTATGTTGTTTGGGGAAAATACCAAAAGATTCCCAATAGGTAACCTTTTGTGGCGATATGAGATGCTGTCACTATCGTCTTCGAATCTCTTTTTTTTTAAATAGTTAAAATAATAACTGCACTGGACAGTTGATTCCAACCGGATACATGTAACACATTTGCTCAGCATGTTGCCACTTGGATAAGAATCCAAAATAAACAAGGATTTGTGAGTGCTTCTCCAAAGAGGATATGAGTTCAATTCTAAACTATACACAGGAAGGCAAATAGCAGAAACAGAAAGAAAATATTCATGTATACAATGTCTATCAAAAAGAAGATATTCATGTACACAAAATGAGGCGGAGAAACATTTTGTTCAGGACATTTGCAAACAATTATGACAAAACTGTAATAGAAACATGAAGGAACCAAACTTTCTTCCGATAAAAATCAGTGAGGAATAAAATTAATAATGCCATATTGACAGCACTGCAGGAATTTACAGAAAAAATATTCTTAGATGACATATGAACATATGATTGTTGATGACATCGAGATAGATGAATGCTAGGATGCCTCTTGGGACTTGATAACATAAAGTTAGTAAGATGATAAACTCACTATATATATATATATATTCATTTTTATTATATATATGTGCATATTTCTATATATATATAATATTAAAAATAATAACAAATTTATATATGAATCTATATATAAAATTCAACAGAAGAGAAAAGACAATAATGAAATTTTACAAATATATAAATTTAATTACCGCCTTTCGAAATTTTTCCACATGAAAGTGCGTATGATGAACGGCCATCATACACACTTTCGGATTTCGGAAATTTTTATTTTTATTTATTTTTTTTATTATTTTGATTTTAATGAAAGTTAATTACTCCAATGAGATGGCTTGTCTTTGACATATGTTTCAAAATAATTTACATAAAATGTTTTGTAAAATGACTAGTTTTAAAGTACGAAAATAAATTAAGAGAACACAAATTTATAAAAATAAAATAATTGTATTTTCTCAAAAAAAAATTAAAATAAAATCTCAGTTGACAATAATAAAAATCTCTCGTTATTTCAAATTTTTAATATATGAAAATGATGAGCTAAATCACTAAACACGAAATCGTTATCGATACAATTAACAAAATTTTATCAATAGAAAAAGACATAATTCGACTCATTAACTTTGACTTTATGACTTCTAGTTAATATTTTCAAGTGTCAAAACTATTCAAAATATGAAGCTTAATTGTCATATACAGCTTTTCTAATCAAATATTTATTTAATATTTAACTAACCACGATTTACGTGAAATGATGCACAGTTACTTCATTCACGTGAAACTGCTAAAATTAATTCCACTAGTGTGGAATTTGTTCAGTTATCATTAATTAAGGAATTAACATAAAATGAAGATTAGTTATTCTTGTGACATTCTTTTTGATATATCATAATAAATAATTAAAAGCAATCTTTTTTTGCTAGTGAGAATATTTTAGCAACCACTATACAGAAAACAGATTTAAACAGTTGTTAATCCTTGCATCTGTAAGGGCTTGACCTATATTAGACCAATAGCGGCTTCAAGAAGATGGCTATTTTCAAGTTCATGTGTACACTGTTTTGTTTACACGAACTATATATATATATATATATATATATATATATATATATAATGTACTCTGTGTTATTATACGAAGAAATTAAAAATATATGTAAAATTTGCTTACAAGTGCACGTTTAAATCATAAGTACAGTTCACACACGAGTCTACGTCAAATGTCCAAACACATGATCTACAGCAGAACTTAATTATCATACAGCGTGATACACGAAACCACAAGGAATTCATTTTGAAAACAGGTATAATCTCTGGCCAATTTAGTAACTTCAGAGAAAAAAAGGAAAACAACACTTCTGGTCGACTCTTCTTCACAAAAAAAGTTTTTTTTTTGACAATCCATCAAGAGGTGGGTCGGCTTCCCTCACTTCTCATAGTTGTAGACATTTATAAGTTCGTGATCTATCACTCATCACGATGGAACAACTCATGGTATAGTTCATATTCAATCTGTAGTTGTTTCGAACTGTGAAGGTCACAAAGAAGGTCGCTGATTTCTAAGACTCATTATGTATGGCACCGAATATCTGCTATCAGATTTGAGTAATGGGTTTGTTATATATTTGTCAAATAAGATACACTCCTCTCTCCCGTGAAGGAAATGCCAAAACTCTTCCCGCGAGAAGACATTGAATTCGGTTTTTTTATATTCTTTTTTCAATTCCTTCTATTAGCTCACACTCTCTCTATATATATCTTGTTCAAATTTTCAATCGTTCATAAAATACTTTTTATTCATCCACTCAACTTCAAATACATTTCCTTTGAACTTGTAGTGGATGACACTTGATGTTAATACAGTTTTTTCAAATATTAATTGATTAATTAAACTTAATTAATTAATTATAGTTTTTTTTAGATTTAAGTTGTTTATATCTACCAATAGATGGCACCAGATAAACTTAAAAAAATGAATGAAAATTATTTATAAAGGACTTTCTGCAATAGAGTAAAAAAAAAGTAGGAATTGACCTAAAAAAATTTTTTTTATATTACTTGTTTATCAAATATTCTTTCTTTACTGGTTATTCAGTTAAATTTAGCTGTCAGAATTATTATATCAACCACTGTCTTTTTTTCCACGTATTGAAACATTTTGACTGAATGGTTAAATGATTTGTTTTTCCTATAGAAATTGAATAATCAATAATGCAGCACGCTACTGATGTTAAAATAAAAAATATCAAACATGGACTATACTGATGACGATAAATGACGTTATGTATTTTTATTCAAAATTCGTACATTATCTCTTTCCGTTAGATAGTAAATAAAATTTTGATATTCGTATTTTAAAAATTCATATTCTTGAATATCATACTTACTATATTGAATATCATGTTTGAATATTATTAAATATCATATTTGAATATTATTAAATATCATATTTGAATATTATTAAATATCATATTTGTTTTATCTAGAATAACATATTTGTGTGTTCTTGAATATCGTATTTGCATAGAGTTTTAAATATTAAATTTTTATATTCTTGAATATCATGCTTGTATATTTTTGAATATTGTACATTTTAAAATAACATGATATTTTTGAATATCATATTTGTAAATTTTTGAATAACATGATATTTCTGAATATCATATTTGCACATTTTAAATAAATTTTTCAATAGCCTGTTTGTACATTTTTGAATACCATATTTCTATATTTTTGAATAACATGATATTTTTGATTATCATATTTGTTTATTTTTGAATGTCGTATTTGTGCATTTTTGAATAACATGATATTTCTAAACATCATATTTGTACATTTTTGAATATCATATTTGCACATTTTTAAATAACATGATATTTTTGAAAATCATGTTTGTACTTTTTAAATAACATATTTTTTAATATCAAGTTTGTACATTTTTAAATAACATGATATTTTTGAACATCATATTTGTATATTTTTCAATAGCATGATATTTGTATATTTTTCAATAGCATGATATTTTTGAATATCATGTTGGTACATTTGTGAATAACAAATATTTTTGAATATCAAATTTAAATAACTTACTTTTATCGCATTCGTGAATATTGCTTTTGTATATTCTTGAATATCATGCCTAAATATTCTTTACTACCATATTTATATATTCAAATCAAATGTATTTTCCATGTATAGTTTTGAGTATTGAGGTTAACGAGAGGTTCAGAAACTTGAACTTAGAGAATCTTAATCGTAAAAGGTGTTTTAAAGGCGCCACATTTTTAACAAAGTAGAACAATTCATTTAAGAAAAGGGAGCAATAAAATAGGATCTTGTTAAAAGAAATGCGTTAACAGTTGTCTCATTTTTAGAAACGAAATTATTTTTTTTCAGTTCTTCAAATCAAATTATTTATTACACAAGAAAGAATACTACACTTAAAAATTCTCCCTTCTGAGAAATGTAGCTTAATGTTCACAGCTAATTGCGGTTTAGAGTCACTAATAAGACTTACTCACATTACGGTATCGTCTTTTACGTTTTTTTTATCCATACGTTAATCATAGCTTCCGTAAAGCATGTATATATGTTTATATATTCCTTCTTATTTTCTGCAGAAAATGGGAAATGATTTTTCCTCTTCTTCAACGCGATGGATTCCATTACAAAGCGTGACATGCGAGAGTTCCGTGAAAAATGATTTTCATTAAATATTAGTATTTTTAACTTTTATTTCGCCCTCCGGGATAAAATGACCTGTCATTTCTTTTGCGGGGGAAGGGAGATAGTGTTGGATTACTTCTTGTTTTGTTTCACTTCGGAGAAACACGATGCACTACCCTTTTCTCAAACCTCCCCTTCTTCCCCACTGATAAAAAATGAAGTCGCTCAATTTTTTTAGTAATACGAGTGTGAAAGTAAGGTGCAAATTCAATCGAAAAAGTGGCGTTCTAAAAAAAAAAAAAAATCGAAACCGAAAATTGCATTTGGTCTCGATTTTCGAAAGTTCTTTTATGGGACTTTGTTTTAAAGATAACTTTTATTGATATAATGCTTATAAATCTATTGATTAGAAGGTTCGATTTCGGAACAGATGAAGCTCGGTCCAAATCCGGACAAGTGTATCAAACTGACACCACTCATGTCCTTGCTTGGGATGCGAGATGAACATGGTAAGTCTAGGCCTAAAAGTCCTTTCTTTTGCGTTTGTGGAAATGTTGAATAAAGGTTGAAAATATCTTAAAGGGGGATTCCTACATGATACTAACATCGTAATTCCTTGGACGTCAAGCAATCATAAACCTGATCTTAGTCTTCTGATTGGATGACGTTCTGCGATACGAAATCTTATATTGGAAACGTCCTGTGCTAGCGTGCAGACGGGCTGAGATTCGAAACGCTGGTGGCATAGTTTGTAGTCAATGATTTCAGAAATGAGTATGCTCAATACGATTGCTACAATCTGTGTAAGGTATATCACATCGATAATTAGACTGATTGGTGGGAGTTTGTCTGTTTTCCTCCCACGACATGGAAACGATCGGCAAATATTCTTAAAATCATCTCAGAAGTCACTGTCCTTCCTTCAACCCCTGTCTGTGAGCTGATTGTGGGCCATATGATGAAGCCTATATTTGAGGACCACAGTGATTCCAACATCCTAAAATATACCTTTTTCATAAAATAGATAATAAAGTTATCTGATAAATACAATATTTGATAATCATATATCCCTAGGTACCATAGAATCTGCTGCTTTTGCAAATGATATAAGCCAAAGTACGAAGTATTTGAAAACAGTATATTACGTACTTTTTACGATGTTGCAATATCAAGTAATTATCACAAGGATTTGTGTCTGACGTTTCATGAATCTTTTTACAAATTATTAGATAAGATTCAAACTAACTACTTACAAGACTTTTTACAAGATTTAAAATAATAATAATAAAAAAAAATAATTTCTTAATTTTTTATTCTTAAGAACTTCTGACTTGAAGAGCCATGATCTGGGCATTATCACTCTTGGCAATCCTTGGGGTGACCTACGGCGGCTGCCCACCAGCCGATTCCATCGGTCCCCTGTGCACCTGCAGAGATTACCTTGATGCCATGATGACCTGCAGGGATGTTCTCAGCGGAGAAGAACTTCTGAAACCCTTCCATTCAGTGGCGTCTCTCAAATACAAGATATTCTCCCTCCAGATCAGCAACTCGAGTTTCAGCTTCCTCCCTAACAGTCTGTTCGATGGATGCAGCTTCCAGAAAGTAAGATTTCATTCTATTAGCACAGTTTAGAAGATCTTTTATATTATTTAGAGCTGAAAAGTATTACTTATTACCAACGTCTTCTGACCAACACAAGAGCGGCTTCAAAAATTTGTCCATCGTCCAGGATGTGAAATGGAGAAACTGTTCCAAAAGTTTAACCACGTGTAAAAGATGCAGAAAAAGTTCAGTTTCTTTTAGTTAACTTATGAAGCATTTTCTTGGGAAATGGAATTGGAATTGGGTGGGACTTATTTAAATGGAATAATCTCTATTACAGTTTAATTTTCCATTTTTTCATGCGACATTCGCCTGTCGAAACAACTACAGATTGAATATGAAGTATATGAAGAGATATTCCAATCTGATGGGTGCTAAACAAAGAGCTGAGAAACGTCTACTCTAATGAGAAGTGAGGGAAGCTAGCCGCCTTTCTTGACGTATTGTCTTTAAAGGAGTTTTTTTTGTGTGTGTGAGAAGGGAGAGAGTTCTGGGATGAGCCGACCAAAAGTGTTGTTTTAATTATTTCTCTGAAGTGACTGAATAGGTCGGAGAATCGTGTATCACCCTGTGTGATAATTACGGTCTGCCACAGACTAGGCATTACACTGAAGTGACAAAAGTCATGGGATAGCAATATGCAAATTTTCAAATGGCAGTAGCATCGCGTAGAACAGGTACAAATGCGCAGTGCTTTCGCAGAGCTTTCATTTCTGTTCAAGTTATTCATGTGAAGAGGTTTTGACGTGATGATGACCACACGAAGGGAATTAACAGACTTTGAACGCGGAATGTTAGTTGGAGCTAGACGCATGGGTCATGCCATTTCGGAAATCGTTAGGGAATTCAACATTACCAGATCCACTGTGTCAAGAGTGTGCCGAGAGTATGAAATTTCAGGCATAATATCCCACCATGGACAGCGCAGTGGTCGACCGCCTGCAATTAACGACCGAGACCGGCGACGTCTGCAAAGAGTCGTAAATTCTAACAGACAAGCAACACTGCGTCAAATAACCGCAGAAATCAATGTGGGACGTACAAGGGACTTGTCTGTTAGAACTGTGCGGAGAAATTTGGCTTTCTTGGGCTATTCCAGCAGAAGACCGACTCGAGTGCCTTTACTGACAGAACGACATCGCTTGCAGCGACTCTCGTGGGCACGTGAGCATATCGGTTGGTCCCTAGATGAATGGAAAACCGTGACCTGGTCCGATGAGTCACGATTTCAGTTGGTAAGAGCTGATGGTAGGGTTCGAGTGTGGCGCAGACCCCACGAAGCCATGGACCCAAACTGTCAGCAAGGCACTGTTCAAGCTGGTGGTGGCTCCGTAATGGTGTGGGCTGTTTTTTCATGGCATGGACTTGGTCCTGTAGTGCGACTGGACCGAACATTGACTGGAAATGCTTATGTTCAGCTACTTGGAGATCACTTGCAGCCATTCATGGACTTCATGTACCCAAACAACGATGGGATTTTTATGGATGACAATGCGCCATGTCACCGGGCCACAACTGTTCGCGATTGGTTTGAAGAACATTCTGGACAATTCCAACGAATGATCTGGCCACCTAGATTGCCCGACATGAATCCCATCGAGCATTTATGGGACATCATCGAGAGGTCTGTTCGTGCCCAAAATCCTGCACCATCAACGCTTTCACAATTATGGACGTCTATCGAGACAGCACGGCTCAATATTCCTGCAGAAGACTTCCAACGACTTGTTGAGTCCATGTCACGTCGAGTTGCTGCACTTCGCCGGGCGAAAGGAATGCCGACGCGATATTAAGAGGTATCCCATGACTTTTGTCACTTCAGTGTAGTTCGTCGTGAGTCTAGAACTCTGCAAATCTCCGTCCTTGGAATGAACTGCATTTATGAATCAAATTATCCTTATTTTTCATTTTTTGTAGAGAGTTCTGTATATATATGATGTTTGTAAATAAAAATTAAACTGTTGAACCTGAAAGCAGCCCTCTTCTTGCTGCTGTTATAGGTCTGGTATAGGCTGTGACGTTACAATATAAAGAGACAGAGAGGTGAATAAATATAAATATACTTTATATAATATAAAATATATGTGTTTTATAATATAAAATATACTTTAGTTTAAATGTTATTATTTAAAACCATGTTATTATTTAAAAGTTCAATATCCTTTTATCTTTTATCGTTTTTGTGATACACGTATTGTTTAAATTATTTCTGAAAGAAAATTATATTAATTTTCTAAGAAATATTATAACATCACAGAAAGATATTTGCCTCTTGAAATCTTTTTCTATTCTTATATTCACATCAAATGTATATTCATTTAACTGAGTAATAAAATATTTACAATATACTATATATTTATGTATTTTTAACAGCGAATAGTTAGTAGCAATTGCAAAAATGAATAATGTGATTCTCTTCCACGTTAAATTAGTGTATCTACAATATACTGTGAAAAAATTGTTCTAAAGTTGTAGTTTATTTTTATATGAACAATCTCCACAGAGCGAAACGAACAGTTTCAGTTCCGTAACTTAATTAAATATAAATTTTCTCTTTTATAAAAATAAATTGATTATGATAAAATTTATAACATCTTTTATACACATGAAAGATTGAATATTTACTTTTATTTATTATTAAAATTTTTTTTTTCAGCAAATATTGTTCCATTAATGTTAGATATTAGAACATCAATAGTTGATAATATAGCGTTGTATTATTAAGTTTACTGTTTTATGCATTTAAGAATGAATAAATATTTTATGCTATTCAATTTAACTGATATTATTTGCTCGCTTTATTACAACAATAATGTAAAATAAAGAAAATTATTTTTATTTTTATACTCCGAAATATTAGATAAAAAAAATATAAATCTTATCCCAAATAGATAAGTCTTGCTTTTAAAATGTTAATCTAATTTAAACTTAAATAATAAATAAATTGAATGTTATCTCCGTCGTTGCAGCTGATTTTTTTTTTTTTTTTTTTTTTTTGTAATTTGCATTGAATTATTTATTTCTGAAAAAAGTAGAACTACTAAAAATGATAAATTATTAAAATTGATTAGTTAAAGAGGCTATGAATAAGAAAATATACTTTCACGCCATTTTTTTTAATTGAAATTAGTTGTAAGAAATTATTTATTTCATATCATATTGGTAGTAGGGTATCTTGTGAATAATTAATGAAAAAAAAAGCCACGAAATAAATTAAATTTTAAAATAAATTTTTCCAAATTTTTTCTTATATCAGAATCGAAAGAGCAAGCTAGGCGACCTTTCTGGTTAGAGAAATGGGCGTAGTTATCTTCTGCGCATCTATCTGAGCACGTCGTCATTTCCTGTTTACATTGATGGAACGGGAATGGTACAGTTTTATTAAAATGCTTTATAACATTGTAGGTTTAATATTATGCGTTTTTTTAAATTTGCGTCATAACGAATTTAATTTAAAACAACAGTTCTAATTTGATTTGAATATAATTTATGGTATGGTAAAGATCATCATAATGTAACTTTGGCACCAAATTTGAGCCATATCGCCAAGAAAACAAAATGAGAAGTTTTATATGAAAGAAAACAAATAATTTCTTATGTTTTACTGAACTGTATTACGTAACGTGGAGAAAAACTGTATCAAATTACCACTAACACGTTAAATTTTATATACAAGCATTATTTCTATATACATAACTCTATTCACAATGAAATGAAAATTAAGGATATAAATTAGATAAAAAATGCAGTAAAAAGTCCAAGGACGGCGATTTCAGAGTACACTAATTTATGACGAATCTTGTCCAATCGGTCTGCGGCAGACCTTAATTATTACACGGCTTGATATACAAAACAGCAAGGGGTTCACTTTGGAAACACGCAAAATACGCATAACTCTCTTTCTTCTCCAAAAATCCTCCTTTTAAGAAATTCTATCAAGAGGGTTGGGGGTCAGCTTTCCACACTTTCCATTTGAGTAGGCACTTTCTTAGCAATATTACCAATTCCTTTAGGTAGGGTTACAGTAATTCAATTGATTTAGTTGGTTTTCCTGACATTTCGGCAATTTCTACATTTTATTTGTTTAATAGGAGATTTGGCGATCAATTTGGAATAAGGTGTATAGGATTCCTGATTTTAAGCAAAGCTTATGCTAACGAGATAGGAATGCTCACCGAATGTCTTCTGCAACATTCTGCACGTTTCCGTAAACAAAATTGAATCGGTTTTCAGTCATACGGAATCAGCTCTAGCGTCTCACAAAGCCAAGCGTAATTCAAACACTAATGAATATTTTGACGTCAAATTTCACACAGATTTCAAGGAGAGTGCCATCAACCTAAAAAAGAAAAAAAAATTGAAATTCCATAAGCCCCGGGTATTTTAAATTCAAAATTGGTCTTACTTTTTGCACACAGTAGTATAAAAGAATACATCAACTGATTTAAGCAATTAAAACAATAATAACAATTCCTTTCCATATGTTTTCAACAGATCCGGTTCTACAATTCCCAAATAATGTCCCTCTCGGACTCGGACATTGCATTCGAGGGCCTGGAGGACAGCCTGGAAGAGTTGAGGGCAACCGAGGGACATTACACAGCCCAGTGGGACTGGCAGCAGCTACGAAAATTGCGCAAGCTGCAACTCATCGACATCAATATGATCCAGTTGGGGTCGGTGTCCGAGCCCTTCCCACCCCTGAAGAGTCTGATAGCCCTGGGAATCATGGGGGCGGGGATCGGCTACATCCATCCTCGAGCCTTTGCAGACCTCTCTGAGTTGATCATCCTCAACCTCAAAGACAATCAGATCTCGTCAGTCAAGAGAAGCATGCTGCCTTCCAAGCTCTCGTTTCTTGATTTCAGGTATGCAGTTTGTTTTGGTTTGTTACTATATTTCATACAAAATAACCATTTGATTATAAAAATATGGAGAATTTCATTGATAAGTCTATGTAGAGATTTTTCCACTTAATTACCATTCACTTGTAAACACTTTTGATACATATTTTGACCATTTATTCACATAGTCACAACTCACTTGTAATTACTTTTGATACGTATTTTGACCATTTTCCCCTTGAAAACATTTTCGATACATGCCATTGCCATTTTTCCATGTAAGTAAGTTCAAAGTATGTATCCAAATTTGTGTATCCACATTTAAAAATGCTCAAAGTATGTATCCAAATTTGTGTATCCACATTTAAAAATGCTCAAAGTATGCATCCAAGTTTATGTATCCCCATATGTAATGCTCAAAGTATGCATCCAACTTTATGTATCCACATATGTAATACTCAAAGTATGTATCCAACTTCGGATACATACTTTAAGCATTTTTTCACCCAGCCATAATTCATTTGTAAATACTGATACGTACCATAGTTATTTTTTCACGTAATCATTATTAACTTTTAAGCCTTTTTTTGTACATATCTTAATAATTCTTTTCACATTATCACAATCCATTTATAAGCCTTCACCTTGATTATTTTCCACGTGAAAATCATTCATGTGTCTACTTGAAACTTGTTTGTTTTTATCTTGATACATTAGATGAAACTACCAGATCCGTAAATGGACTCACTGTTAAACATCGGTGGTATTCATATTCCCCTTATTCATGCCATGAATAGCTCTACGACAGGCGATGAGGAGGTTTGTTTTGTTTTGGTTTGGTTTGGTTTATCGCTCTACGGTCATCTTGTACACAATTTAGGCTAAACAGACCGGGACGACCTACAGTTTAACGTGGATTCCGAACCACTCACAAACATCCATGCCACCGTGAGGATTCGAACCTGAAGCCTGGGATACCAAAGCGCTAGCCAGTTGGCCACCAGGCCGCAGGCGATGAGGAGAATACATAGCACTTCTGAAAGGTCACTTAGGTGCTTCGCATTTCCATATTGTAAGAGACAAAAACCCAAAATATTATCAGAAGTCCAAATGTCTGCTGATACGAGACTGCTTTACTCACGTTGTCATACCACCATCAAGACTTCTCGTTTCTGAAAACAATCATTGAAAGAGATGCCATTAGCATATTTGAACAAAAGCTCTCCTACACACTATTTACGCACATTAACAGTAAGCCTTGTCGAAGATTCACATCTATTCTAAACTACTCGCAGTCCAGTTATTGCATACATGATTAAGTGTGAGAAACCTGATGTTTAAGCCAACTGCTTGACATTTATAGACATATTATAACATTACATTACTTGACATATAATAATATTTAAGTTATACCTATATAAATTATGTATTATTTTTATATAACATAATATAGTAAAAAAGAAATATAAATCTTCAATATTTTATTATTTATTTCAATTTTTTATATTAACCAAGTTCAAAAATAGTTAATAAAATGTTCGTGTTTTTCAATTTCTTAATATGTGTGCATGATCCCTATTTTGAGGTTTTATTTAAGTCCGGAAGTTCTTTACACAGAACTTCCTTACACAGAACTTCCAGAACTTCCAGAACTTCCTAAGATCACTAAATTAAAATAATAAAGACGCAGGGACACTAACACGGTAAAGGCGGACCAAGATTTGTATATTCCTGGCTAGTTTAGTGGTACTACTTGTTGTAAAAAGAATAAAATTACCCAGACACTACAAAATAAAAAAGGTGATTTATTCCACTATTTATGAAACCTTTAATAATAAAATAATATGATCATTATTTAGAATTTCATTTTAGAAACGGGGCTGGTCTGTTATGAGTTTAATTAAACGAAAATAATTTCATCATTATAATTTACTGTTAAGTTTTGAAAAATTCGCTGAGTATATTAAAGTACATAAATTTATTAATATATATATATAATAAACATTATAGTATTATTATTATTTTATATATTATAAAATATATTTTCACTGACTGTATAAATTTTTAATAAGTTATTTTCGAATCAAATCTTTGTCAAAAATTAAACTTAATACTCTAAATAACAGTAAGAATTAGTAAAAGTAATAGGTCGTCATAATAATACTCAGTAAATATAAATCGAATATTTCTATTTTTATTTTACATAGATCGAGTATTATTTTTATTTTCTCCGAAGAATAGTATTGGTTTTTATGAATTTATACATACATTGAACCATTAAATTTATATTACGTTTTTTAAATATAAATATTTTATATAAATTTAATATTAATATTAATTGATTTTCTTCTAAATTTCTGTTACCTCATCGCTGTTTAGTATTTTCTTATAACAAATGGAAAAAGCTCTTTCCAAAACGCGTTCAAAGATACTTATAGATTTGATTGCAAACGTCTTAGTATGATTTGAAACTTAAAGTGATTAATGATTATTATGATTTGTAACTTGAAAAACTTAAGAAAACAAAAGAATAAAGTTCAGGACATGACATTTTACAACGCACAAATATATATACTCACTTTCTTTCGCCTTTGAAACCATTATGCCATAAACATACGAAATATAGATGCTATATTTTGCAATTCCAACAAAGGAAATCTTTAATTGTACTTTAAACAAACGTATTCCTTTTCATTTAGGGCATTTTCAGTTCATTTGTTAAGTTTCTAAATCCAGAATCTTTTTCTTACTCCAGGTTTATTAGTGTATATTTTATATCTATATTCCAAAATGACGCATTTGGTAAATGTGGTCATAAATGCTTCTTTAAATGGATTCATTAAAGAAAATCATTGCATTTACATCAGAAAACTTTAGAAGTTAGTTTCTACAATTGAAAGTGGTGATCACTTAAATGTGAGTGACTTTGGCGAACTATTTGTTTGTTTTCGCCAAACGCAGCTGACGATGTGCCATGCAGAGATGCATGAAATTTCCTAATTGAATGAATTTTTAATGAAGCGAGATTATTCAGCTAGTGTTGATGTTTCCTTACTTTTCACTTATGGTTTGATGTTTCTGAAGGAGGGGAGGGCAAATTAAATATTTAATAAGGGGAGAGTGCATTTAGGTTATCGACCATTTCAGATTTCGATGTGAGGTTAACGTTGGTGGATGGTATTGATAAGTTATAAATGGCTGTATCTTTACGACGAACTCTGTCGTATTACTTAATTTGTGAAAGATCACGCTCAATAAGTTTACATTTTTAATTTAAAAAAAATCACTACTTTTAAGAAATACATTTTGATTGTTTTGAAATAAGTAATATATTTAATCTTGAAATATAATCTATAATATATGTAATAGTAAATATATGCATACTATAATAAATGTAATCATTAATATCGTAAATATAATCTATAGGATTCGAAAAATAGATTTTTTTTAAGAAAGTTGTACCATTACAATTGCGCAGTTGAGGAGTGAAAGTGATAAAAGTGATATGAAGAGCAAAAAAATGATGAAAATAAATTAAATATTTAAATTTCTTTTCTTCATAGATCAAGTATTATTTTTATTTCCTCCGGAGAATTGTATTTGGTTTTGTGAATTATACGTACATTGAACACTTAATTTCATAATAAATTTTTTTTAATTAAAAAATTTTCGATAAATTTAAAATTAACATTATTTGATTTGCTTATAAACTACCGCTGCACCATCACTATTTAGTATTCTCTTTTAACAAAGGGGAAAAAACCTTTTTCAAATCGCATTCAAAGAATCGTATAGATTTGATTGCAAACATTTTAGTATGATTTGTAACAATTTTGAAACATGAAGTTGGAAAACCTTAATAAAACAAAATAATAAAGAAAATAATAAAAAAACAAGATAGACATTATATTTTACAATGTTCGATTTCTTTTTGTCTTAGAAACCATTATACCACACTGGGTATACTAAGTTTTGCAATTGCATCAAAGGAAATCTTTAATAGTATTTCCTACCAATGAATTCCTTTCCATTTACGACATTTTCATTTCATTTGTTAAACTTCTAAATCCAGAATCTTTAACCTACTTCTGTTTATTAGTATATCTTTTATATTTATATTCCAAATGATGCATTTGGTAAATGTGGGCATAAACGTTTTATTTAAATGGATTCATTAAAGAAAATCATTGCATTTACATCAGAAAACTTTAGAAGTTAGTATTCTACAATTGAAAGTGGTGCCCACTTAGTATATCTGAGTGACTTTGGCGAACTATTTGTTTGTTTTCGCCAAACGCAGCCGAAGATGTGTTGAGTAGAGATGCATGAAATTTCCTAATTGAATGAATTTTTAATGAAGCGAAATTATTCAGCTGGTGTTGATGTTTCCTTACTTTTCACTTATGGTTTGATGTTTCTGAAGGAGGGGAGGGCAAATTAAATATTTAATAAGGCGTAGAGTGCATTTAGGTTATCGACCATTTAAGATTTCAATGTGAGGTGAATGTTGGTGGATGGTATTGATAAGTTATAAACGACTGTATTATTTGTTTTACGTAACATTACGGTATCATGCTTGTATCATTTGTTAATTCTGTCGTATTACATAATTAGTAAAAGGTCAATTTCTGTAAATTGCGAGTTCCCGACAAAAAATATCTTCCCTTAAAAAATACTTTTTGATTGCTTTGATACAAGTAATATACAGGGTGTTTATAATTAAAGTCCCACTTTCCAAATACTGCAAAAAAGAACACTCGTCACAATGACTTCAAATTTGAACTGAAGATACTTGAAGAAGGGGGAAACGATACGGCATTAAAACTCTTCTAAAGTTTATTAAAAGATGGCACTGTAAGCGGCATAAAGAAAGTGAATTCGGATTTCAATGATATTTTGAATCGAAATGACAACGTATTTGGCATGAGTTGCACATGAAACCAACTGTAGTGTTCAACGTGCTTGATTGTTTCGGTTTTTTGACGGAAAAAATGATTTCCAAGTCATTCAACAGTTGTGACACTGTTAGAAGAAAGCCTATCTACCACGACAAAATCATATGTAATTGTATTGGAAAAATCAGTGAAACTTTTTTGGAATTTTTTATGCTGCCATACCATATTTCCCTTATTCAAGTACTCATTGTGATGAGTAGTTCTTTTTTACAACATTTTAAAAGTGGGATATTAATTATAATCTCCCTGTATTTAATTTTGAAATATAATCTGTAATATAGTAAATGTTTCTATAATAACAGTTAATAATGTAATCATTAATATAATAAATGTTATAATAACTGTAATCATTAATTTAATAAATATAATCTATAGGATTCGAAAAATATAACTTTTTTTGTAGGAAATTGGACTGTTAAAATTACGTAGACGAAAAGCATATGTAATAAAAATGATATTAAGAGCAAAAGTGATGTGTCAAAATGCTTTTGATGCATGGATTTTTTTAACATCTATACTTAAAGATGTTTGCTGCCAAATATTTTTTGATAAAAAAGTCTTTTATTTTAATTTATTTCTTAGAAACAATGAATGAACTTAAAAACTGCGTATTTTATAACATAAAAACATACACAAACTGCCTTATTACTAAATCATATAGTAACACCACTGGTGGTATGCTACTCCAAAATGGTTAGCTTTTGCATGTATAAGACCTTCTTGAAAAGTTGTGAAAGATTTGCATAATTCTGCATAAATAGTATGTTTTATAAAACGAAATAAAAAATGAAATAAGTCACAAGAGTAATTCACATTAAGGTATAAAAAAATTACACTTCACATTATAACATTATTTTTAGAGAAAGGAAGAGACAAAAAAAGGATCTCAAATGAAAATAATATTTGTTTTGTACAACCTTATTTTTTACTCACAATTCGGCTGGCCTTTTTGTACGAATTGAAAGAAACAGAAAAAAATCTTTAGAAATATAATTAAGAGAAAGAGAGAAATTTCGTAATATGTTTTTGAGAAGTTCAAGAAAGAAAAAAAGGACAGCACAAAAAAATTAGGCTGAAACAAAGGGAGAAAAAGTGAAAGAAATGGAAAGAAAAGAGGTGAAACTATTTCATGAAATTGTTTTTTATAAAACAGAAGAAAACTTGCCGCTCTTTCTTCGTGGTCAACGTGTAGCTTCGAAGAACAAAAAACATTTTAGCTTTCCAGTGGTATTGGCTTACGGCTAAATTAAATGAACTGGATTCTGGATGTAAAGAAAAAAAAAGAAGAAATCGCCCTTAAAAACATCCAAAATTTACTCAATAATCAGTTTTAATTAAAAATTATTAATACAGTCTTTAAATAATTATTTGTTGGCAAACTTTATAAATCATTGCAACATTTAACATTTTTACTGTTATTAATTATGAGTGTTTTATCATGGAGGCAACATTTAACATTTTTACTGCTATTAAATATGAGTGTTTTATCATGGATGCAACGTATAACTTTTTTACTGTTATTAAATATGAGAGTTTTAACATGGATGTAACATTTAACCTTTTTTACTGTAATTAACTATGAGTGTTTTATCATGGATGTAACATTTAACTTTTTTACTGTTATTAACTGTGAGTGTTTTATCGTGAATGCAACATTTAACATTTTTACTGTTATTATTAAATATGAGTGTTTTATTGTTGATGCAACATTTAATCATTTTAGAGTTATTATTTAAAATGAGTGTTTTATCACGGATGCAACATTTAGCATTTTTACTGCTATTAACTATGAGTGCTTCATTGTGTATGCAACATTTAACATTTTTACTGTTATTAAATATGAGTGTTTTATTGTTGATGCAACATTTAATCATTTTAGAGTTATTATTTAATATGCGTGTTTTCTCACGGATGCAACATTTAACATTTTTACTGCTATTAACTATGAGTGCTTTATTGTGTATGCAACATTTAACATTTTTACTGTTATTAAATATGAGAGTTTTAATATGGATGAAACATTTAAAATTTTTACTGTTATTAACTATGAGTATTTTATCATGTATGCAACATTTAACATTTTTACTGTTATTATTAAATATGAGTGTTTTATTGTTGATGCAACATTTAATCATTTTAGAGTTATTATTTAATATGAGTGTTTTATCACGGATGCAACATTTAGCATTTTTACTGCTATTAAATATGAGTGCTTTATTGTGTATGCAACATTTAACATTTTTACTGTTATTAAATATGAGTGTTTTATTGTTGATGCAACATTTAATCATTTTAGAGTTATTATTTAAAATGAGTGTTTTATCACGGATGCAACATTTAGCATTTTTACTGCTATTAACTATGAGTGCTTTATTGTGTATGCAACATTTAACATTTTTACTGTTATTAAATATGAGTGTTTTATTGTTGATACAACATTTAATAATTTTAGTTATTATTTAATATGAGTGTTTTATCACGGATGCAACATTTAACATTTTTACTGCTATTAACTATGAGTGCTTTATTGTGTATGCAACATTTAACATTTTTACTGTTATTAAATATGAGAGTTTTAATATGGATGAAACATTTAAAATTTTTACTGTTATTAACTATCAGTATTTTATCATGTATGCAACATTTTACATTTTTACTGTTATTAACTATGAGTGTTTTGTCATGGATGTAACATATAGCATTTTTACTGTTATTAATTATGATTTTTTTAATATGAATATTTTGTAATTTAACCAAATAAACAATTAAATCCCATATATCAATTTACTAAATGTTAATGATATGGTTTGTAATTAAATGTGTGGATTTTTTCTCTTAAATTGCTGCCTCGTTTAAAAACTTTCAATTTCTAAAATTTAATAAATAAACACATTGTCAATATTTGATATAAAATCTTTTGGTAAATTATAAGGGTTGTTAAATCATAAAAGTAATGACGAACTAAAAATCTTGGTAAGACTTAACAGGGAGGTATAGATACAAAGAGGTCATAAAATAACTTAACCTGTTTGAGACATTTGCAGCTAAAAATGATAAACGGAATAAAACCGAATTTAATATACAGACTTTCATACGGAGAGATAAATTTCGCCAAAAAATACAAAAAGTCACGGATAGGAGAGGTTTTGACGTTGTTATTACGTACTTACCATAAAATTTACCAAATGTAGGTAGTATAGTTTTTCAGTGGTATTGACTTACGGCTAAATTAAATGAATTGGATTCTGGACGTAAGGAAGAAAAAAAGTAGAAATCGCTATTAAAAACATCCAAAATTTACTCAATAATTAGTTTTAATTAAAAATTATTAATACAGTTTTTAAATAATTAATTGTTGGCAAACTTAATAAATCATTGCCACATTTAACATTTTAACTGTTATTAACTATGAGTGTTTTGTCATGGATGCGGCATTTAACATTTTCATATGAGTGTTTTATCACGGATTTAACTTCTAACATACTTTTTTTAACTATGAGTGTTTTATCATGGATGTAACACTTAAGATTTTTACTATTAACTATGAGTGTTTTACCATGGATGTAACATTTAACATTTTTACTATTATTAATTGTGAACTTTTTTATCATGGATGCAACATTTAATCTTTTTAATGATATTAACTATGAGTGTTTTATTATGGATGCAATATTAAAATTTTTTCTATTATTAACTATGAGTGTTTTAACATGGATGCAACATTTAACATTTTTACTGTAATTAACTAGTATTTTATCGTGGATTTAATATTTAACATTCTTTTTGTTTTTAATTATGAGCTTTTTTATCATCTATGCAACATTTAACCTTTTTAATGTTATTAATTATGAGTGTTTTATTATGGGTGTGGCATTTAACATTTTTACTGGTATTATTAAATATGAGTCTCTTATCATGGATGCAACATTAAACGTTTTTACCATTACTAACTATGAGGGTTTTATCATGAATGCAACATTTGACCTTTTTACTGTTAACTATGAGCATTTTATCGTGAATGCTACATTTAACATTTTTACTGTTGTTAACGAGTGCTTTATCGTGGATGTAAGATTAAAAATTTTTACTGTTATTAATTATGAGCTTTTTTATCATGGATGCAACATTTAACTTTTTAATGTTATTATTAAATCTGAGTGTTTTATTATGAGTGTAACATTTAACATTTTAACAGTTATTAATTAGGAGTGTTTTATCATGGATGCAACATCTAACATTTTTACTCTTATTAATTATGAGTGTTTTATCATGGAAATTGTAATTTAATCAAATAAGTAAAACAGTTAAATCACATATTTAAATTTACTAAATTTTAATGATATGGTGTGGAATTAAATTTATGGGCTTTTACCCCTTAAATTGGCACATCTTTTAAAAGCTTTCAATTTCTAAAATTTAATAAATAAATACATTGTCACTATAATATATAAAACGTTTTGTGAAATATATTAAAGATCAATATCAAGTGATTACTGTTAAACCAGACTGAAAATCATGCACGTAATAGCGAACCAAAAGTCTTGGTATGTATAGGGGGATCATTAAATAACTTGTGATGTTTGCAGCTAAAAATGATAAACGAATTAAAACCGAATTTCATACTACTGTGTCCAATTTTCAATTTGATATTCCTGGGGCTTATGGAATTTCAATTATTTTTTTATTTAAGTTGCTGACACTGTCCTTGACATCTGTGTGAAATTTGACGTCAAAATATTCATTAGTGTATGATTTACAGTTGGCTTTGTGAGACGCTCAAACTGAATACAACGATTTTTGAAATGTCTGAATTAATTGAGCAAAGAGCTTGCATTAAATTTTGTTCGCAGAAACGTAGAGAATGTTGCAGAAGGCATTATTCGGTGAGCATTCCTATATCGGAAAGAAATGTTAACAAGTGGTATAAACAGTTCAAAGAAGGCAGAGAACGCGTTGAAGACGAAGAGCCCTCTGGTCGATCATCCACCTCAACCGACGAAGCTCAAGTCCAAAAAATTAAAGATTTGGTGCTTGCAAACTGTCGAATTATAATTAGAGATCTTGGTGATGATGTTGGAATTTTAAAAAGATCGGTCAATTCCATTTTGTGCCTGAAACACGTTAAATCTCGATTGGTACCGAAAACAATGAATGCGCCAGCTCACACTGCATTGATTCTTCGTAACTTTTCCGCCGAAAATGAAATCCATATAGTTCCACAACCACCGTATTCGCACTATGCGACTTCTGGCTATTCCCTAAACTCAAAAGACCACTCCGACGACACCGTTTTGAGTCGATTGAAGAGATTCCACCTGAATCGCCGCTTGAAGGCCATTCCTGCCGATGAATTTTTAGCATACACTGAGGATTGGAAAAAAACTTTGAATAAGTTCATTGTGTCCGGAGGGGATTACTTTGAAGGCGATGAAATAAATTATGGAAGAATAAAAAAAGATTTTTTGAAAATAAATAATTGTTCTTATTTTTTGGCCACAGTAGTATACTATCCTGCAATGATTTCATAAGAAAGAGGTGCATTTTGTTAGCAGTAAAATGTAAATTGTTAATTTTTTCTAAATATTTAGCCGTAGTATTCTATTAATAAACATTCTTGTGCAATATTTTCTCTCCAAAATGATTCAGAAATAAAATATTCATCTGTACGAACTTTTTGTAAAGTTTGAAAAATGCTTGATCTACAAATATTATTTATAAATTCTGGATAAATAGATATAAACATTGTGTATGTATTTATAATATAATGGAGCCTGAATAGCATAATGGAGTTATCCGTAAAAATGTAGCTAGACTGTAAAAATCCATCAACTTTCTCCGAACTGAAGGTTTCCACGTCTATATCGTGAATGATTGATAGACCAGTATAATAGTCTTCCAACTTTATTTGAAATGGTAAGAATAGTATTCGAACATATTTTTGAAATTTTGGTAGTACAATGGGAATCCCGTGTGAATCCCCGCGATGCCATTAAATACTTGCAAAACTTTTTTAATTAATCTTTGGTAAATATTACTTCAAACAATTTTGAATTATTTTTAAAGCTTATTAGATTTTTCACCATCATTTTTTCCTAGATCAAAAAAGGATTTTCTTGCTCACAGAACTACCTATGCAACCGGTATCGCTAAATCAAATATGCATTTGCTCTTCTGATGTGGAATAACCTCAAGTCAGCAAAGTTACAGAAAGTGACAACAACATCAATTAATCAACTTAAACAGTCAATATGCATTACATAAACTAATCAACTAATATGCATTTTTTTAAAGGATTTTGAGATGCTGAATCATTATTTTTTTTTAGGTGAATTCTTTTTTAATTGCTCTTTTCATTCCATTTTAGCAACAACGAGCTGAGTGTGCTGCCAAAGGATCTCTTCCAGAACTTGCCCCACCTGGTCCACGTAGCACTCGGCAACAACAGACTCACCGCCTTGCCAGAAGACACCTTCCAGTGGCCTATGCAGAACCTGGAATCTCTCTTCCTCCTTGGTAGGACCTCACATTTTACATTGTAGTGACCTTTCGGTTCTTTCTAGAAAATTCAATTTCACTATGAAACGATATTTGAATTTCATTATGAAACGATACTTGAATTTCATTATGAAACAATATTTATTCTGTAAGTTGTTGTTGTTTCTTATCCCGCTTGGTAGACATTTAGACCAAGTCCATGAATACGTATGGACTCATAGTTGAAGGGAAAGGGGAGAGCTTCTGTTGTGATTTAGCAGCCATTGGTAAAAGTCTGACTTGGCTCCGTGAAGCTCTACAATCATATGAGACAAAAACCTATGGCCTAAAGTGGTTTCCGAACCACTGCAAACATCCATTACACATTAGATGAAATATGAGGCTGGTCGATACAAAGAAAAAAAAATTATTCGTTACTTAATTTATTAATTGTAAAAACTGAAATTATACTTTTAAATGTTTTATTATGTGTAGTGTGTAACCTTTCTTTTTGATATAAAAGAAAAGTGGCACAGGTCAAGAAGGATCCCAACTAGTGGCACAGTTGGCGTGCAAGTGTGAACTCACAGCTGCAGTTCTACTTTCACAAACAAGGTGACTTTATGCGATTATTAAACGTCTCTCCATCATCGTCTCTCCATGCATGATGGGAATCTTCGAAGTTTTCTTCCATATCACAAGTAAATGAAATATTGCTATCTCTACAAACCAGCCCGGCATGCACTTATTTTTTTTCATTGAAGGACATTTTGTAAATGGAATGGAACCCAAGCTCTTAAAGGAACTAAAAATGGAACCCAAATTCTAACAGATACCAAAAATAAATTTAAAAAAAAACTGGAAATTTTATCAAAAGCATGTTTACACTTAAAATTAGATGAAATTTGCATTTGTTTATAAAACTATTATTATTTTTCTACGAAATTATACATTATCTTCGTACTAAATCGAACATTATCTGCATTCTAAATCGTATATTATCTTCATATTAAATCGTACATTATCTTCATAGTACATCATACATTATCTTCGTACTTTTACATTAAAATATTAATTAAATTATAATGTAAAACAGTCCATTCACTATAATTTGATATTATCATTGTGTAATTTTCAGTTAATAGTGGCCGTTAAAAAAAGTTAACGTATTTTCTATCTGTTTTATCTATGCATCATATGCATAAAATATGATTAGATTCTAAACAAGTAATATAAAAAAAAATTTTAAAGTCAATTCCTACTTTTTTTTTCACTTTATTTCAGAAAGTCCTTTATAAATAATTTTTACTCATTTTTTTAAGTTTATCTGGCACCATCTATTGGTAGATATATGCAACTTAAATCTAAAAAAACTAAAATTAATTAATTAAATTTAATTACTTAATTAATATTTGAAAAAAATGTATTAACATCAAGTTCTCATTCACTACAAGTTCAAAAAAAATTTATTTGAACTTAAGTGGATGAATAAAAAGTACTTTATGAACGATTAAACATTTGAACAAGATATATATAGGGAGAGTGTGAGCTAATAGAAGGAATTGAAAAAAAAAATTGTATATTGAAGTTTTTATATTATTATAAACTTAAATATATTATAATAAAAGGAAGTATTCACTAAATAATTTTATAACTATCTGTCTGATCAACTTACAAAATCATAAAGTATGTTGATTTGACATCCAAACGATAAATAGACAATAAAACAATCGATTTTAAAATTGGATTTCACCATAACGGATTTTATGAGTTTTCTGAAGTGAATCGTTCCTTCAGAGAATAAACTCACAATTTAAGACTACAAATTAAAAGATTTATCGGTGCATGAAATTATTCGAAACGCCATTTAGATCATGTAAATGTCAGGTTAAGAGTGATAAATTGCGTTATAGTGCAGTGATTTATACTGGCTTGCCCAAAAATGTTGCTCTGAGTAAAATTAATGACCTGTTTATTTGCAAGTTAGCAGATGCAATATATTTCGCGGAATTCATGCTTAACTCTTATGACTGGGGGCCTGAATTGAAACCGTTTTTTTCTTTTTAAAAGAGTAATGCGCGCCTTTTGTAAGTGGCGTGTTTTGGAAAATGGTTCTTTGCGAAAGCTGTCAGTGCAGGATAATGAACAGGAAAATGGCAACGGCACAAATTTCGTAAGAAACGGCTCTAGCGCGACTGTTTGTTCCGCTAAACTTATTTGTATGTAATAATGAGAATGTCCCTTATTATAAATGGAGATATAAGCAGTGAGAGTTAGTATTTTTTTGTCATTTTAAAAGTGCGCGTGTGTGTTTTGGTATACACAAGTCCAGACACGTCTGGAATTTGCTTTGTTGTCCAAAGTCCAACAGGATTAATAAATTGTCTGGTATTTTAAAATATAATATAAAATTCCTGTCAAAAATTTTTCATTAATTTGTTTATAATTCTTTATCATATTAAAAAAGGAAAATTAATATACTTGGTTTTTATTTACAAAAAATATTGTTATATATGTATGTATGTAGATATAGCAAAAAAAAAACTTTTAAATATTATATTGCAAAAAATGTTTATCTGTTAAAATTTTTTTTTAAAAATTCTACTTTATCATACAAGGTTAATAAAATAAAATTGATTAGGATAATGCTTTAATGTTTAAGATAATGTTTTAATTTATTTTATATTTATTTATTTTTTAATTTTAAGAAATTTTTAAACTTTAATTTTAAATATTTACTACGCTGTATTAATAACGTGAAGAAACTTGATGTAAATTTGCATAAAAATAAATTTACACAGATAAAATATTTTTCTGGAATTAAACCTTGGAAACATTTCTGTTTTTAATCTACACAAAATTTAATTATAATTAAATATTATCACACTATCTACAACTGTTATGAAAAATTCCGGAGTGTAGGATTATAAAAAAAATATAATTTTTATGTTTAATTTTTTGTTTAATATGTATCTGATAACAGTTTAGATTTCAACAGTAATTAAATAGTTAGTAATATAGTTTATAGTTAGTAGATTTTTTAGCAGTAGTTCAATGCAATTCTTAGTTAATGTAACGTCTCGGCCTGTACTAGACCTATAACGTCTTTAAGAAGAGGGCCACTTTCAGGATCATGGGAACATTTTCATTTTTATTTACAAATACTTTATATATATAAATACAGAACTCTGGGCAATTATACAAAGAAATGAAAATTAAAAATAGAAATTTATCACAACACATGATTAAATCACAAGTGCAGTTCACTCCAACGTCGGAGATTTTCAAAGTTCTCGAGTCTACATGGAATCTTTAAACACGTGGTCTGCAACAGACCTTAATTATTACACGGCGGGATACACGAAATTACAAGGGCTCACTTTTGAAACAGGCGGAAACTCCTGCCTGTTCTGTCACTTCAGAGAAAAAGAGAAAAACAATACTCTTTGTCGATTCTTCGTAGAACTCTCTTTTCTTCTCTAAAAACCTTCCTTTAAGAAAATCCATCGAGAAGGAAGGTAGGTCAGATTCCCTCACTCTTCATAGAAGTAGAATTTTTCTCAGTTCATGATCTATCATCAATTACAATAAAATAACTCATAGTGTAATCAATATTACATCTGTATTCCATGTACCTGTGAAGGTCACACAGACATTCATTAATTTCCTGAATCTCATTATACATGATACCGAATATCTGCTATGAGATATGAGTTACAGGTTGTTCTCATGAGTACAAAACACTAATTGCCTGTTATGAAACTACCCACAACACTACTTTTCTACTACCAAATTTGAGTGATGGTTTGTTATTATGTACTTGTCAAAGAATATACAGTCCTCTCTAGTGCGAATGAAATGCCAAAACTCTTCCCGTGAGAAAAATACTACAGTTAAATTTTCATTTAACTTTAGGAGATTAAAAATTATATATTCCCATTTTTTCATGAGTCAGAAACTCAACTACTCGATATATTTACGATTCAATATTCTAAATATCCCTGATTTCGTTTCTGAAAAGATGATTATTTCTTTAGTTAAATTTTTCAAAAAGTATTGTTTAATTTTTTTTCACTTGTATTTACACTTTTTTTCCACTTGTATTGGTACTAATGAATACTGAATTAGAAAATGGATGCAACTTCAAATACACATTAATAGAGCTTCTTATCTCTTACTGAATTTTCAATACAAACTAGATCAGAGGTCCACAAGCTACTCCTAACTAGTAAGTTAATTATTGTTACGAATTTAACTTGTGCTGTGTTAATTGTGTTAAATTGTTTAACTAATATTATTTCCCTAAATTAATTTGCTAGTGTTATTTCACATTTATTTAACTAGTATTGTGTGACTAAATTGATTTACTGGTGTGATGTTACTAACTTGTTTCACTAATGTTATGTTGCTAAACCATTTTACACAACCATTTTTAATCCATTTTTAATCACTAAATGGTTACAATAGTAGTGTTTCACTAGTGTTCTATCCCTAAATTATTTAACTAGTGTTGTCACTTAATTGTTTTAATGTTAATGGGTGCAATTAAATTGTTTTCCTAGTATTTTATTACTTAAGTAACTAGTATTGTCTGACTAAATTGCGATGACTAATCTCACTAAATTGTTTTGTTAGTGTTATTTCACTGATTTATTTAACTATTATTGTTCACTAAATTCATTTACTAGTGTGATGTTAATAACTTGTTTCGGTAGTGTTATGCTGTTAAATCATTTTACTACTTTTGTGTTACTAATTGCTTACACTAGTGTTCAATAATTAAATTATTTAACTAGTGTTGTCACTTAATTGTTTTAATGTTAATGGGTGCAATTAAATTGTTTTCCTAGTATTTTATTACTTAAGTAACTAGTATTGTCTGACTAAATTGCGATGACTAATCTCACTAAATTGTTTTGTTAGTGTTATTTCACTGATTTATTTAACTATTATTGTTCACTAAATTCATTTACTAGTGTGATGTTAATAACTTGTTTCGGTAGTGTTATGCTGTTAAATCATTTTACTACTTTTGTGTTACTAATTGCTTACACTAGTGTTCAATAATTAAATTATTTAACTAGTGTTGTCACTTAATTGTTTTAATGTTAATGGGTGTAATTAAATTTTCCCCCTAATATTTTATTACTGTTTTATTACTTATTAGTGGTATTTTACATTGCATAACTAGTGTTGCGTCACTGAATTGTTTATCTAGTGCTGTGTCATTAAATTGTTTGTTAGTGTTGTGTTTCTAAATTCTTTCAATAATGCTGTGTCACTAAATATTTTCAAAAGTGTTGGCAATACTAGTCTTTGTTTCTTTTGTCTTACAGGTAACCAGTTGGTGTGTGATTGCAGGATGCGATGGATTAAAGGTCGCCGAATACCCATTGAATTCTACGTCAAATGCGCCAAGCCCGATTCCTTGGCGGGAAAGGACTTGCGCTCTGTGAAGTACCAGGAGTTGATATGCTGACTTGGAAGAACGAATTATGAATTTTACTGGAAAAATGACTCGATGAAGCAGTTTAATTTTATAAGCTTAGAGAGTAGATAATGAAATAATAATAGTTGCAGATAATAATAATATGGATCTATAATCATAGTGTACTAGGAATTAAAAATATGCAGAATTAAATTTAGAAAAGCATAAATTTATTTTATTAACTTTTGTTATTTCTGCATGAATTTAATATTGTACTATTTATTTATAGGATAAATAAAAATAATAAACATTAAAAAGTTTTCATCTATTTTTAATGAACATCGGTGGACCTCGTGTAACACTCATATATACTTAATACAACACATGCACTCTGAATAAGAAAAGGACATTGGCTTCTGGGTAGACATCTAGCTCTATCAACTCCACATTGGTGAACATCGGTGGACATCGTGCACTACTTATACATTCTAAGAACAACACAGGAACACCGAATGAGAATAGGATATTGGTTTCTGGTTCAATATTTAACGGTATCAATTCCGCCTTTTTGTGTCTTATTAGAGAAAACCTGGAAAACCTTTCACTATGAAATTCTTTTACACACGTATTCACAATAGCTATCAAGCCTCCTCGTTTCTCAAAGGTGTGAGGAGCAAGGATGTGAATTAATTAAATTATGTTTTTTCATCATAATTAGTTATGCTATTTCAATACAGGTGGCTGTTGGCCAAGTAGCTAGCGAGTATCTGGCGCTAGGTGCCACAGGTTTCGGGTTCGAGTCCCGCTGGTGCCATGGATGTTTGTAGTGGTTCGGAATCCACCTTAAACCGTAGGTCCCTGTCTAACAGAATCGTAGAGAGTTGTGGGGGTAGTGTTACTCGTGTCCGTAGTGTATCTTCAAGCTACACGCGCCCCATGGGTAGTGCTCAATGAGTCACAGCGGTTCAGCCTTTGCTTATGGCATAAAGATGAACTACCTCTGTACTGTCAGGTGCATTACAGCAACAACAACAACAGTGTTAACTTAGGAATACAATGACAAATTGCTCTTTTAGAAAATGGCACTTTTGATGGACTGTTATTAATTCAAAAAAAAAAATTCTTGAAATCTTAGGGAATTTTACAGGTATATAGAAATTTATGTCCTATATTTAATGTCATTATTCATTATCACATTATTCATATATCATATTAATATCCATATATATATATATATATATATATATATATATATATATATATATATATATATATAAATTATTATCCTGTATTTTCAGCTGCGTTAGAAAAAAAAATGTTATTTCAACATTTGAATATTTAATTAAACTAAATTATTTTAACAAAATAACTCCGCTTAATACTAAACAAAAAGGATTATAAGCCGATGGTTCTTCTCGATACTATTCCAACTATGAACTATCGAGTTGCAAATGCAATTTTTTTTTCACTGCAGGCAATTGTTAGGGTCGACAGAGAAGGGGATGTGTTTTGAGCACATCTGACAGTTGTTCTTCTTCACTGCCAATGAGGCCTGAATGCAGCGCATTTGGGGGTCAGGCCTCATTGCGGGTGATGGAGGGACACCGTCAACCACTCACAACGAGTGTTCTTTTTTCGAATAGGTTTTGGCATCGATGAAAAAAAGACCCAGAAATACTACTGGAGTAAAAAAAAATCATTTTGATGAAGTTTTTAACTTACAAATCCGGAACTTTCAAAAGAGAAAATCGGCAGTATTTCATTGAAAGGTTAAGAAGACATCTTGTACAAAATGCTATTATTTAACTGTTTGGCTTTTTAAAGGAGACATACCAGGGATTTGAGAGTTGAAAATTGCTCATTTTAACTTACTTTTTGATATCTGATCATAAATCTTAAATTTTTTAATCAGTTAAGAGTTAAATTTTTTATGTTTTATAAATAAGTTTAGTCTTTGGGAAATTGGTTTGATATTGTATTTCAATTGATATATTTTTGTTGTTGTTCTGATGCAGCTGACAATACAGAGACAATTAATCTTTATGCCAAAAGCAAGGTCTGCACCTCTGTTCATTTAACACTACCCACGTATGTAGTTTGAAGATATGCTACGGACGTGAGCAACACTACCCCACAACTCTCTACGATCCTATTAGACCGCGATCTACCGTTTAAAGTGGATTCCGAACCACTAAAAACATCCGTGGCACCGCTGGGACTGAAACCTGAAACCTGTGGTACCGAGTGTGAAACCTCGGCCATCTGTCCCCAGATATATATTTTTTTAAATAACTTAACATATATTGTATGCTATTTTAAAAAATATGTTATGTTATGTGACAAATTTTTTAAAATAACATACAATACGTACGAAAAAAAATAGCAATCTTACCCTTTGTTTCAGGGGAAAAAAAATTTTAAACAAAAATGTATAACATCATTTTTTTTATATCAAATAGAAGTTAAATAATATGTTTAATCAAGAAAATTCAAATTTTAAAGACAACTAATATGTTAATATTTTTTTAAAAACAAAAGGACCTAAAAATTAAAATTGTAAAAATTTTCAACATTTATTATGTTACATATAAAAATTCGTTGGACCGTATTTGTTCAGAACAAAGATACAAAAGAAGAACATTCATACAAATTTACAACACTAATGTATAATAATCATAATATAATCTAATAATAATAATATAATATAATAATAATAATATAATATAATAATAATATAATATAATAATAATAATAATATAATATAATAATAATAATATAATAATAATAATATAATAATAATAATATAATATAATAATATATTAGAATATATTCTAGTTATTTTCTAAATATTTGAAATATTCTAGAATATTCCATAATATTTTCAAATACGGTCGTGGAAAAATGTGAATCACAAACCAAGAAAACCAAGTTCATAAATAAATAATTATACTAAATTATTTTTTGATAATATTTTTGAAAAATCAATTTTTGGAAGTTGACAAGGTACTACTATATGTGCCCTTAAATCACTAATTTCTGACTCCTCTGTTACTTTCATAATTCTTTTGTATTAAACAAGCTGTGATTGTGATGTTTTAATCTACATTTTAATTAAATACGGCTTTGTACTGAAAGTTTGCATATTCATAGAATTAGATCTAACATTTTTATTTAATACACTTCAAGTTTATAAACATATGCATTCGAAAAAGAAAATATAATTTTTGATGATAAAATAGATTCATATATTGTCCTATAGAAAAAATATATGTTCTAATATCGAAATTAATAGTCTGTATTAGAAGTGTCCCATACTGAAATATTATTATTAAACAATGTTGCCAAATACTGAAAAAGGAACTTTTTTTTTATAAAAGAGGTTTATATGCGGTCCTGAGTTTAACAGAAAAATATGTTCTAATGTTAGAATAAATAGTCTGTTTCGGAAGTATTCCTTATTGAAAACTTATTAAACAAAAATTTCAAATTCCAAAAAAGGTACTTTTTTCATAAAAGAGGTTTATATAAGCTCCTGATTTTAACCGAAATATATGTTCTAATATTTAAATTAATAGTCTGTTTTAAGCGTATTCCTTATTGAAAAATTATTAAACAATGTTGCCCAATTTAAAAAAAAGTACTTTTTTCGTGAAAGAGGCTTATGTGTGGTCTTGAGTTGGACAGAAAAATATGTTCTAATATCATAAATAATAATCAGTTTTAGAAATATTAATTATAAAATAATTATTAAATATAGTAATCCAATGCAAACAAAAGATTTTCTACTAATAAAAAATATATATATATGATTTGAATTACACAGTAAAAAAAAATTAAAAAAATGGAAGGAAGGAATATTCCTTATCTAATAATTATTAAACGTAAACGTAGTTGTCAAATACAATATATATATAAAAGAAAACGTCATATTCAAAGAAGCCAAGTCCTATCTGCTAAGCAAATACTATATATGGTTCATATACATTCCCATTTAATTCCCATATAATCTAATTGTTCGTCATGCTATGTGAAACAAAAAACAGCGTCAAGTTACAATATTTGTAAAATTGAATATTGTATAATTAAATTAAAGACTTTTGAGATGTTCTAATAGAGGGCAAGTGTATTACGAGAAGTTCTTGATAACATCTAGGTTAGATCGAACTAGTCCTTTCATTTCTTTTCATTCAATGATGCTTAAGATATCTGGATAACAAACCTATTTCGGTGGCGTTACATATTTATCTGTCAGTGTTTCTCCATGAAACACGAAAAATTCCAGTCTTTTTTCAATTCCTTCTATTAGCTCACACTCTCCCTATATATATCTTGTTAAAATTTTCAATCGCTAATAAAATACTTTTTATTCATCCACTCGAGTTCAAATACATTTTTTTTTTGAACTTGTAATGGATGATACTTGATGTTAATACAGTTTTTTGAAATATTAATTCAGTAATTAAATTTAATTCCTTAATTTTACTTTTTTAGATTTAAGTTGCATATATCTACCAATAGATGGCGCCAGATAAATTTAAAAAAAAAATGAATACAAATTATTTATAAAGGACTTTCTGCAATATGGGGGAAAAAAAAGTAGGAATTGACTTTAACAATTTTTTTTATATTACTTGTTTCTTATTTACATGTTCTTCATTATATTCTTATTCCTACATTCTTAATACAAAAAATTCTTACTTAAACATTCTTCATTATATTCTTATTAAAAAAAATTCTTACTTACATATTCTTCATTACATTCTTATTCTTGCATTCCTATTATAAAAAAGTCGTATTTACATGTAATTCTTCAAGCACGTTAGCTATATTTTTAAGTTCAGTCATATATAAATTGATGAAAAAAATATGCATCTAAGTGTTTTTAATTTTTTTCACATAATATAATAGTTACTCATTGTTGTAATAAATTAAAATAATTCTAACTGCTAAAACTTACATTATTTAGAAACTAAATAAATAATTGGTTCTTTAAATATTAAAAAAAGATTGGAATTTCTTAATTTGCTCAACTTATGTTTTAAATGTGTGGTGCGATTAGATTAGTTATAATAAACAGAGTTGTTTTATAATAGAATTCTGTGTCAAAATGCTTGAATATAAAAATAAGTGAACATTAATAAAATACACTTAAAAAAGAAGTTTCCTGAAAATTAAAGTAATTTAGTTCTTTTTTAAGAATAATTCCTTTAAAACAAAAAGGCCATATTATCAAAATTACAGAAGCAAAATTAGATTATTTGAAGACGCAGTTTGATTAATTAAATTTGCTTTTTAAATATCTAAGAAAAACCGTTTTTCAATACATAATTTCGTAGAACTAGATCATTAAATAAAGCATAACGGATCTTTACTGCAAAATTGAAGGGGAAAAAAAGAGAACAGTTAATAAAAATGTTCTTTTTCGTAAAAAAGTCTTTTTTTTGTTCGATGCACATACACTTTTAATCGAATTTCGTTGTCCCATACATTAACAAAATTAGATGGATTGAATAATTAAATATTGAATCACCAAAACGAATCGACGAAGTTGTTTTGTCTTTGAAAATGAAAGAGGGGATAAAAAAGTACTGTTTCTCCGTTTACAATTTTTTTTAACAAAGAGTTTCGAAAAAATCATAATGTAAATAATATGTCCAAGCATAATTTTCGTCTTGGGTTGAAACAAAACTATTTACATGTATTTTTTTTCTAAACATGACATTTATTTTTCTGGAAACTAAAACGTTAATTGTTTAAAACATCTTTTTTTTTTCACTCTTATGATACGGAAAGTGAATGAAAAAAAAATGCAACTTAATGGTTTCTGTTATTCAAGAAATATAAAATTGAATTCTTTCTCCTGCAACAACAAAAACAATTTATTCCTTTGTTTAATAACATTTTTGTTCTCGTACAAGGAAGAAAAGAATATTTCAGAATGATTCGATGTTACATAAGTAATTGAAAAAAAAATATATACAGAGAAAGGCTTGCAACGTTATTATATATATTAATATAAAAAAAGTACTTCAAGTAGTTTTTCCGATTATCTTCAAATGTAGTTCTTTCTTTTGAATTAATCCAACAATGTCCGCGGATATTGTTTGCGAAAATAGAACAATGTTCCAAATTAATCTATGCATTCTGAAAATAATGCGTTTTATTAAAAAAAACACATCTTGCAATGCACAGAATTAGTTTATAGCATAAAGTATTTTCAACTCACTGATGATTATAGAAAACTCTCTCTGATTGATCTATCAATAGATTATATTCTTCAGAATATAATCTATTGATAGACAAAATTATAGAGGAAGTAGAATTTTTAAATAAGATTGTAAGAATAAGATTGTAATGAAGAACATGTAATTAAGAATTTTTAGTAATAAGAATGTAAAAACAAGAAATATAAAAAAAAAAAAATTTAAAGTCAATTCCTACTTTTTTTTTCACTATATTGCAGAAAGTCCTTTATAAATAATTATCATTAATTTTTTAGTTTATTTGGCGCCATCTATTGGTAGATATACGCAACGTAAATCTAAAAAAACTAAAATGAATTAATTAAATTTAATTACTGAATTAATATTTGAAAAAAGCTGTATTAACATCCAGTGTCATCCACTACAAGTTAAAAAAAATTGTATTTGAACTTGAGTGGATGAATAAAAAGTATTTTATGGACGATTGAAAATTTGAACAAGATATATTTAAGGAGAGTGTGAACTAATAGAAGGAATTGAATAACAATATAATGAAGAACATGTAAATAAGAATTTTTAGTAAATTATTTCCTATAATTATTGAAAAACTTCATAACAATGTGACATATGAGAGATAGAAAAGTAACACCTTTGCAATAAAATTACCTAAACTAACTTTTGGAAATAACTAAATTACTTTAAATTCAGTAAACTTATTTTTAAGTATATTTTATTAATGTTCACTTATTTTTATATTGAAGCATTTTGACACCAAATTTTATTATTAAAACAATTCTGTCTACTATAACTAATCCACTCGTACCAAACATTTAAAGCATAAATTGAGCAAAATATAAAGTTCCAATCTTTTTTTTTTAACGTTTAAAGAACGAATTATTTAATTTGTTTGTAAAGAATGCAACTTTTAACAGATTAAGTTATTTTAATTTATCACAACAGTGATAAGCTATAGTATTATGTGGAAAAAAAAATTAAAAAGATTAAGGATACATATTTCTTTCATCAATTTATATATGAATGAACTTAAAAATATAGCAAATATGCTTGAAGTATTACATGTAAATACGAAATTTTTGTAATAATATACGTAGTGAAGAACATGTACATAAGAATTTTTTTCTGTATTAAGAATGCAATGAAAAATATATAAATAAGCATGATTGTTGAGTCACCCAATATGTATATATAGATTATAAATACACTGGTGGACAAAATTAAGAGATGGAAGATATTTTACCAAATATCTCAAAAAATACTGAATATAAATAAATGAAATTTGGTATGGATATAGCTTATTCCATGATAATAAAGTATACAAAACAAAAATGAAAGTGCCATTCACTGGCATGACCTATTGCCAATAAATCCAATGTTGTCTGAACTTAAGGATAAAAGAGGACAATAAAAGTGAGGCTTGTACAGTGTGTGTTGCCTCTAGTATGGTGTATGGTCACCCCTGACAGACAGAAAGCATGTACAACGAGTATGCATGCTGTTAATAAGGGAGTTAAGTTCTGGTGGAAGACCCTCCCATTCTTCCACCAGAGCAATTTTTAACTCCAGAATGGTTCCGGGGGAAGGTTGGCGCGTCGCAATAGCTCTCCCAAGAACATCCCAAGCATGTTCAATAGGATTCAGGTCAGGGGATTTGGCTGGCCAATCCATTCGTTGAATATCCTCGCTTTCCAGATACTCATCAACCATGAGAGCCCTATGTGGTCGCGCATAGTCGTCCATAAAAATGAACTCAGGGCCAACAGCGCCCCTGAAAAGACGCACATAGGGCTCTAGGACCTCCTGCCTGTACCTCTGGGCATTCACGGAACCATTGTCAAACAAATGGAGCGGTGTGCGGGTATCTTGCATGATCCTTGCCCAAACCATGACTCCTCCACCAGTATAATGGTCCCTTTCGATAATGTTGCTAGGATGGTATCGGGTTCCAGGTTCCCTCCATATCAATAACCGTCTAGAATCAGGTTGTAGACAGAATCTGGACTCATCGGTGAGGAGAACATTAGCCCATTGAAGATGTGTCCAATTTTGATGTTGTCTGCACCCGCTCTTTTGTGGGAGGGAGGGAGTGGGATGCAAATAGCGGGCTTCCTGGCATACAGCCCACTTTCATGGAGTCTCCTGGTCTCCTGGAAACTGTCTTACTCGAAATTGATGTTCCTGTAGCAGCCGCGAGGTCCCTAGACAATTGAGTGGCTGTAGCCATCCTCTGGCGCTTAGCTGAAAGGAACAAATACCGGTCTTCATTGGCCGTTGTAGCCCTCGGGCGACCTTGTCCTGGTCGTCTGCATACTGTCCCACTAGTTTTAAATTGACTCCACAAATTGGAAATGACGCTTGGTGTCATATCCAATTCCCTAGCAACCTGAGCTTGGGACTGGCCTGCCTCATGTCTACCCACAATTCTCCACCTCATATCTTCTTCTAAACGATGATGTTCACTCATTTCACCTTAAAACCAGCAAGAAATAACAAGGTTATTCAAAAAATGCACTAAAATCTGCAACTGTGTTGAAGAGTGGAATGAGATGAACAGCTCGATGCGGACTTTTATACCTCCTGCTGGCTTAGCAACGCCCACAAGATTACGTAAACTTATCTCAGGGCCAATAGCGCTACAGTGACCATATATAGCAATCAACTGTCCAGGTTTTGTGCGGTATTTTTAGAGAAATGTGCGAAAATGCTTTCCATCTCTTAATTTTGTCCACCAGTGTATATATATATATATATACTTAGTTGTAAACACTTCATGCATAAATGTATAAATTCTTAGTAATAAATGCAGAAATATGTGAAGTATAAACATGAACTCTTATTAACAAATTATAAATTATATTTAGAATAATTCATATATCACTTTTAAGATTCATTTTTCTAAACACTAATATTTATTGAATAATATTATAATAGTTCGTAAATTATTATTCAACTGTTTTTCTTTAATTAAGTGGATTCTTGAAAGGCATTTTGCAATTTTTGATTCTTTAAAAAAAAAAGTATTTAATTTTTTCTTCCGCATACATTATTTAATATAAATGAGAATATTATAATTTCACCATATAAATAAATGTTTTATACCTTTTCGCAAATATTTTTTTTAAAAATCTGAATAAATTTAAAATGCGATGAATAGGATTCTTTTTAAAATATAAATGTATCCAAAAATAAAAAAAAATGCCAGTTCAGTGCAATCAATGCGTCTGGAAAAGGTTTCATCCTGAATTTAAATTCAGACGAATGCAATGAGAAACATTTAAATGCTTTTTATGGTTTCACTCAATTTTGTATCAATACATTTTCCTTTATAAATGTTTTAAAATAAAAAAAAATATTTATGGTTTTCAAGGTTTATTTTTAATTAACTTTTTTTGTTTTTTCATTAGTTTTTTATATTTATTTAAGATAAACAGGATACTTTTTACAAACTTCTTACTCAGTACATTGAAAGACTGCATGTAAACCTATATCATTTAAATTTACTAATCAATTAAAATTAGCAATCAACTGTAGGCTGTAGAATCAAGAAACAGAAAAACCAATGAACTTTTGTATTTAATTCCCCATCTGTACCAGAACTGTGTGGCTGTTTGGCAGTCCAACAGCTAATTTTTTTTTAAACTCTGGCAACTTAATTGATAATAACTATTTGTTTTAAAACATTAAATTGATTGACTCATCTTTAAAACATATCCTTTGTTCAAACGTTTATGTTTAAAAAAAAATAAAAGTTGCAAAAAGACAGTATTATCACATATGTTATGCAATGTCCACAGATTAAATGGTATGTTTATATAACACATGCTATATTCACAATGGACATGATATTTATATTATTTTCACATAAAAATTTATTGAAACATATTTAAAAACCTTATTTTAATCTATATTTTCTTTACATAAACCAGCTTTGACGACTTTTATTTATACTTTTACTTTGGAGTTACCCCTTTTAGCAATATTATATAAAAGCATCTAGGAGTTTCGGTCTATATCGTTAAAGAAGATAATGCTTTTTTAAAAAAAAAGAATTCTGTCTGTATTTTTATAATGGAAAAATATGTTCAGGAGGCAAACACGAAAGAGAAAAAATAAACTATTAGGAAAAACTTGGGGGGAAAAAAAACTTATAATTGCATTACTTTTAGATGGAGTCTGCTGTAGAGTTGAGATGTTTCACTTTAATTTTTTTTAAAAGACGAATCTTATAAAGAGTCGTATTCGACTAAAATTAATTTGATGGAGAAGTATTTTTTTATGATAGTATTAAAAAAAATTTATACTGGAGAAGGGATGTACAGAAAAATTAAGAAATAAGCAAAAAAAAACAGGTTATTGATGCTTTAAGAACTGAGAAAAAAATATTTAAAATTATTATCGCAAAAACAAAAAATCCCACGAAATATAAAATCTTTGATTGAAAACATTACATGGATTCAAAAGTTGTGTTTAATTTTTTAGCGTAAATATGTATTCAAATTTTATCCAGTAACAATTTTTTTCTACTTGTACTTTAAATCTGATTAAAAATAAAAAATCCTGAAATGCCTCAAAGGGAAAAAGGCGAATTTGAAATCCTAATACGTTTTCCCCATATAATGAGAGGCATAAGAATTAGGAATTTTTTAAAACAGCTTTTACAATTTTTGTATGCATTTTTTAACGAATTGTGTTTATTTTCGATCGTTCACTGGATTTCGAGATCGTTTTTTCAGCTGCTTAAAACAGGTAAACACAATGGAAGAGGGAAAAAAGTAACAATTTCCCCTCTTGTATAAAAGGCCTCTTGGCTGTTACTGAATATCTCAAAAGCCTTCATAGGGATTATTTTTTATAAGTCTTTTTTTGCATATTAAAGCTTTTTAAAGAAATCTTTCTATGTGAATCGGTGAAGTACTTATGAAACAGTATTAAAATATTTCTGATTCAGATTTTAGTACACATAGAAAAAGAAATGTTTATATAAATATATGGGTTAAAAAAACTATTTTTTTCCTAATTTTTATTTTATTTATTTATTTTTTTGTTGTATTCCATGGGTTTTTTTTCCTAAGCTATGCGTTTAACAGCTAATACTTTTAATTATTTATGAATAAAAATTTGTTAATTAAGTTTTTGCACTCAAGCCAGTATGTCTTTTTTTCCTCTGACTTCTTAAGAAAATTGAAGTGCTTTAATGAGCTTGGGTTAATTAGGGTCAAGATAAATTAAATAGATAACGAGTTAAGAAAATCGTTCATTTAATGTGAACGTATTATGAGTAAGTTTACAGCAAAAAGTGATTTTGATTGTTTTAAGCTATTATCAGAATACTAGTTAATTTTCCTTTCATGTCGTGAAGTAAATAGTGTGGTGAAAACCAAGAACACCTCCCCCCCTCCATAAAAAAACCTGAAAAAAATAAAAGTCTGATATAGTTAAAGGTCTGTAAGATTTGGAGGCCTATGAAAGTTAAAGGTATGATGCTGCCTAGTGGAAAGTCGAAGAAACTATTCAAAATACATTATCTCAAAGCGAATCAAAATCTATGCCTGGAATGGCCACGATAGTATAACATAGCACGATAGTATCTGAAGTCATAACAGTATCTGAAGATAGTATCTTAAGGCATGTTAATACCGGCATATCCTTCAATTCTGCACCAGGTTGGGTGTCAAAATCCTTCATTTCTGCTCCAACAAACATCTTCAAAGACGACATTTGGGATTTAAATCCCAAAAATATCGCTTTTGGAGATGTTTATTCCAAACGATGTACCGTGTACAATGGTACGAAGTACGAATTACAAGTAATGTAATAGCTTCCGTGATCCATCCTAGGTAACATTGGTTTTGTTAGATATCTGAGATATCTATTTTAATGCTTGCCATTTCCAATATTACATCCAATCATCATAGTTTCCGAATTGTGGAATTCGGTTCGAAACCAACAAGGAAAGCGGAAGCAAAAGTTTTCTTGTCCAGAATTGGGATGGCCATTATAAATCTGATGGCAAAATATCCTTCTTTTGTACTGATAATATGAGGATAGGTTATGAACTTCTCTGATGTCATTCTTAGTTTATTTCTTGTAAGTTGGGCAAAACTGCGGACAAACAGAAACATTAAATAAATGCATAACTGCAATACAGCAGTGTACCCCAGCAGTGCAACCTGGTTTTAATGGTGAGAATGGAATGGAAACTTCAAATTAAAGTACAGTCCTTGATTTGAGATAAACCCATATCTTAAAAAGTATATAGAGTTATCGCGTGATAATTGGCGTCTTTGGCCTTAATATGGTAACATTGTCGCTCGTTTTGTAAAATCGTCAATGTTCAACCGAAATCTTCTTTGTCTATGCCGGAATAATGCATCTAGATCTATACCTTAAATCTGTGGGCCGAAATGATCTTCCACTCCTTTCGAATAGGAGTGGAAAAAAGATGTGAATTTTCATCCTCCCCTCAAATTTTCACATCCCACAGAACGACTTTCTGACTTAGCATTCCCATACCAGTTAAAGACACGAGAATTTAAAATGCAGGCTTATACCAGAGACATATGTACGTTAAAAAAGACTTTTTTTTATCCCACTTGGTAGACAGCAACATCTTGTCCATGTCCAAGGACCCGTATAGTCTCACGGAATGAGGGAAAGCGGGTGCAGCTTTAGTTATGATGGAGTATCCATAGATAGAATCTAGCTTCGAGAGGCTGAAGAAGGAGGGGAGCAATGCCTCCCGCATGGACCTTTTAGGGGGAACTACTTCACATTTGCTTATCTAATAGGAGAAAATTCAGGAAACCTTTCCCTAAGTAGTCTGACTCACAAGGCAAGAGGTTGAACATCACAAACGTCATCGAGTCGCCTCTCTTTTTGAAGCAGTGTCTACAACAAAGCTGCCAGCGGATTGAACATCACACCTAATGCTCACCAGAGGTGCATGTTGTCACTGAGCCACGAGTCGAGTTTATATAGACTTGATCATGGGACATGTACTTGATAGACTTGATTCATCGATTCAAGACTTGATAGTAGGTCATACACTTGATCGTAGATCACTAGGTAGTCATATTGCTATCAAATGTGCCTCCAGCGTGTTTTAATTCAAATACTGCATCATTTGTTAAGCTTAAAATGTGACTCTTATATCTAAAAATATCATTTTATTGAAAGCCTAGAAAGAACTTTCGTTATACATTATTTTCTGTGTGCTATTCTTTTGTGTATTTCTGAAAAAGTACACAGTTAAATTCCAAATCGATAGTAAAAGCTTTCAAAACCGGAATAGGGTCGAATATTTTTAAAGTGTATTCAGAAATATCTCGGAGACAGCCCTAATATTTCCTTTTCAGCTCACTTGGGAAAAAAAAAAAAAAAAAAAAAAAAAAAAAAAAAAAAAAAACACCCAATCGTAGATCAAGGAATGATATAACTAGGAAAATAGGCACCAGAAAGTGAACTAAAATTTTCAAATAGCAATGGCGAAGAGTATTATTCGAAAAAAATAAGGCAGAAATATGATATTTTGTTTGTTAAGAGAAAAACACGAGATCTTCGCTTGGATTTACAATACCATTACATTTTAACCCTTTTACAAAAATGCATTGACGATCCGTATATTTTAGTTCAAAAACAAAGTAGGTCATTCAGAAAGCCCTATTGTAAGCAGAAATAATGTTCAGCACAGGAAAAATTGATGAATTTTGTTTATCGCATTGTGGAGAGCTATCACTCAACTTTATAGTTAATATGATTTAAATTTAAAAATTGTGCTTAACGTAGAAAAAGCACATTTTTGGCCGATGATCAATAGACCAAAAATGTGCTATTGTGCTTCTATTGTGTATCCAACACAAATAGTCTTCCCGGTGTGTCCGTCCGATGATGTCTCTATAGGAATAGACTTTGCCAGGACAGATCTTTTTCTGGTAGGCGAAATCCGACGACAGATTTGGCTCTATTTTATCCTTGGCGCCAGTTTTTACAGCAGAAAAAGTAGTTGAACACCCGTTCGTCTTTCGATTTTAGCTATATAGAATAAGAATGTAATGAACAACATGTAAATAAAAACTTTTTCTAGTAAGAATATCAGAATACGAATTTAATGAATAGCATGCAAATAAGAATTATTTTGTAATAATGTAATGAAGGAAATGCAAATGAGAATTTTTTATAATAAAAAGGTAATGAAGGACGTGTAAATGAGAATTTTTGCAATTAAAGTGTAATATTATGTAAATAAGAATGTTTATAATGCATGGACATGTAAATAAAACATTTTTTGTAATAAGAGTTATAAGAATGTGAGAATAAGAATGTAGTGAAGAACATGTAAATAAGAATTTTTTGTAATACGAATGTCAAAAAAAGAACACAATGAAGGACATGTAAATACGAATTTTTTGTAATAAGAAAGAAATGAAGGACATGGAAGGACATATCAATCGATCTATCTATCGGATGTTTCCAGATAGGCGAAATCGTGCATGCAAGGTAACCAAGTATAGGTTTATGCGGTCCACAGATTGTAAATAATTTAGAAGGATTTTAGCATCTAAATAGCAAATAAAATATTTCAATCGAAGATTAAAAAACACCTTAAAGCCATATTTCACGATTCACAATTCTTCCCAAATAGAAATCTATGACCCAAAAGAAAAATTCCTAGGCCCCCACAAAACTTTGAGCGTCCTTTAAAGGACGTTCCAAAACCGTGCATTTTCGAGACTTCAATGTTCCTCGAACTGCTTAGAGGGTGGGGGGGCAAAATAATTTGTTTACCTCAAATAATGGCCCAGTTTCGGCCCATTAAGCCACCGATAATTTAATGATCCTATAAGAGGGCCCGCTCGCCTGCCAAATGAATGGTTATGGAATTCGCAGGGAAAAGTTCTTCTCGATTTTTCCCCAATTAGTCATGCTAATGACTCTGATTCATTCGCAGTCGCGTTATTTGGGAGCCAATTTATTCTGCCGTTTTCCCCAAACCTTCCTTCTCTAGTGAAAGGCGGAGCTATCGAAACAGCCCCGGGCACTGATTGTGGTGTTTTTCTATTCCCCTGGAGACGGAGTTTAGATATATTGGTGCTGGATCATTTCTTGGCCTCAGAAATATTCTGCAAGGTCTTAACGATTCTTCACGTTTTGGTTAGAGCGAGTTAATACATGAGCGCAAAGCTATGAATCTGAATTTGAATAATTATTGGGATGTAGTTTAAAGTAGTGGAAGTCACAATGACCATAAGTATTATTCTATTCAAAAATGCAAATTTTTTGTGGGGTAGTTATTATATAAAAACATTTGCATGCATAAACAATGAACATGTTCTAGACGGAGAAGTTCAAATATAATCTGGTATTTAAGAGGGCTATTTTATGGTTGGCATAATGACATGAAGCCGTTTAATTATATGCGTAATTAAAGAGTTTTGTAAAAAAATTTGTTTTTCGAAATTTATTTCTTTTTAAAAACGTTTAGCTTTACAAAATGTTTTTTTTAAAACATACTCTCAATTAAATAGAAAAAAAAAAAAAAAAAAAAAAAAAAGGAATTCACATATAAAAGAAATTCAAGTGTATTTTAATGCAAATGTCTAGTTTCAAATGACATTCTTCACTTAATTTTAACAAATCGCATATGACATTCTTTACTTAATATAAACAAAATTTTGTTTGAGTAAAAAACTATCATGTGTAGTTTTATTTGGTTTTTCTAAAACGACCATATATATATATATATATATATATATATGCAAAGATGTGTATATATATATATATATATATATATATATATATATATATATATAGATAGATAGATAGATAGATAAAGAGTAACGATAACAATAGCGAAATAGAATAGAAATATCAGTTAGCAATATTTTTACTTTATATATAAAGTAAAAATATTACTAATTGATTAAAATATTCAATGTTTTTATCACATTCATTAAATTGCAAATATGTTAATCTAAAATTTTTAGAGCTAATTTATTCAATAAGACTTTTTTAAACGACACATAAAAATTATAAATTGCTTAATTCAAAATAAAAATTCATTATATTGCCAAAATCACTATAAAGAAATTGAATTTTAGTTTAACAACAATAAATTAATTCGGATTCGGTTTGAAAACCGGCTTCTGGCGAACACCCATTTCCCGTACAAAGCGTCGCTGCACCGCCGAATGCTCAAATTCTTGATAAGTCGAGCAGCCCGACGCCATTAGCAAATTTGCAATGCACTTCCTCCCCCGCCCCGACCCTCATAACCGTGACTGGCCGTTAAGGGTCCATTCTGGGGACTTTCAATCGGATTCATCCGGTTAATGGACCTGTTTATCTGATCTACAGTCCCATTGTGGGCTTCCTGTTTGCACAGATTTGGAAGTCGGTTTGTTGAGAAGTTGGTCAAACGGTCTCGACAATTAACGTTCGAGCAACATTTTAATTTGGGACTTCTACCTGGAGGGGCGGAGTTAATGGAATGCAGATTTGGAATTGGATGAATTGATTATGAATGGTACAGTAGAGTATAGAGTCTAGTATAGAGTCCGTTAATATTACCAGTGCAATTCATTTTGTAACTTCATTTCGATTCGATGAATTTTAATTTATAATTTTTATCTTCCTATACATATTTGTCCAAATTATGCTGTGAAAGGCATCGAAGAAAGAAGAATCTTTTATCACTGCTATGTATAAATATCTATTCATTTTCTGTAATCCGATTAAAGCGTGTATTGCAACAGGCTGGTTCCAATAAGACATAAGTTCTAAGCAATGCGTTTAGGAATGAGGTGATTAGGTGGAGATTGCAACAAGGTGTATTAAAGCTACTACTGCTACACCACACCACATCTCTGTGGCTACAGCTGAGTTATCCCTTTACAGTTTGGAACTGATATGAGTGAGAAGTCTGATTGGGCTCTGTGACTATCTACAGTCAAATGAAACCGCATCGAATCCTAAATGATCCTAAGGCTTAAAAGGAATTCCAAACCACTACAAACATACTTTGCACGGTCAGGATTTGACACCAAAGCCTGGGGCAATGAGCGTCAGAAGGCTAGACACCCGACCATTCAGGCCTCTAATAGTAAGGCTAAGTGGTGGAAGTTTATCCGAGTTTTCTCTCATGCGACATGCAACTGCTTGGTAATTACCCTTAATAATCCGTCTGAAAGGATATACCCTCCTTTCACCACCCATAGGTGGGCTGTTTGTAGTACGATAACGGAACACGTGGATAACAGTCTATGTTAACACTACGTGGTGCTTAGTGTTTTCGGTTAATCGATAAATCAGATGATGTTAATTACTTGTTTTCACAATGGATAATCATTTCAAAGTATCATCGCTGTTTCTTGGCGCCCACGCAATTTGACATTTGTATCTTCCCCGGCTGGTTCGGGATGATTTCGCGCACTCCACTGATTTGGCAAAAGACCAAAATAGTGATAATTGACAGTTTGAAAGATCCCAAAGTTTTCCATTTATTTAATCTGTAAGATTCGTTTCATATCGACCGAAACATACATTCTCGTGTGAAATGGATTAAGGAGGATTTAGGAACGAATAAGATTGAGAACAGAGTGAAGTTAACTGGTCATTCTTTCAAAACAGGTTGCATGCAGGACATTCAGTGAGATTTGTTATATATACATATTATAGCATAGGGACCAAGAGATTGAGATACAGATTACAGTGGAGCATGTCAGCCTATACTTGACTTATAACGGCTTCGTGAAAAGGGCCACCTTCAGGTTCATGGGAGCACTTTAATTTTTATTTACAAGCATTATATATATATACAGAACTCTATTCACAAAAAAATGAAAAGTAAAGATAATTTGATTCACAAGTGCATTTCACTCCAAAGACGGAAATGTTAAGAGTTCTCGAGTCTACGACGAATCTAATGCACTGGTCTGAGACATACCTTGATTAACACATAGCGTGATGCACGAAACCACAAGGAGGTCACTATCAAACGGCCGAAACTCCAGCCTATTCACTCCTTTCAAAGAAAAAAAAAGTATAACAACACTTTTGTTCGACTCGTCGCAGAACTCTTTCTTCTTCACCAAAAAGCCTTTCCTTTCCAAAAAGCTACCCTTTCCAAAAGCTTCTTTCCAAAAAGCCACCTCTTTTTAAGACAATCCGTCGTCACCTTCCTTCACTTCTCATTAGGGTAGAAATTTCTCAGCACGTGGTCTATTACCCATCACGATGGAACAACTCGTGGTATATCAGTTGAATATCGCTCAAGCAGTCGCTAATTTCCTGAGTCTCATTATACATGATACCGAATATGTGCTATCAGATTTCAATAAGGAGTTTATTATATATTTTTCAAATAAAATGCATTCCTCTCTCCTGAGAATGAAATGACAAAACTCTTCAAAATTGCTTCAATTATATTGAAGTTCTTGTTCAATGCATTCACATTCCTTGTAAACGAGAATTTGCATCCTATAGTGTCATATAAAATCAAGGTCTGCCTTGATTGGATCTCAAACATAAATGATAATTTAATGCGGTTTCTGGTGAACATTCCTCCTTGTGAATTATACTCAGCTTCAGAGAATAGTTTGCATACACATATCAATCAGAATCGCTTTTAAACCTTCTGTTATTTATATTATAGCCCATCTAAATAATCCTAATAATACACCAAGTTTATTATATTAGATATGTCTTGAGGACTCAACCGCATCATTGATGTCCACCATTATTGTTTTCAAATCATTTTTATTGATATCACTCCTTACCATTAATGAGATTTGATTTGAAAAATCATAGTTTACGCATTCAGTGGTGAGATCCTAACAAAATGCTCATGATTGTAACAATTTTAATCAGAGTGGACATTCATGGGCGAATGTCAAATTTAAAGATAAGTATTCCACAGCATGCAAATGCAGGCTGTCATATAAATAAGTCGGGCGAATGTAATTGAATTCCGCGAAAGAGAGTTATTATGGAGGAAGATTCACTTGCACGACGACTGTCAGTGGCACTCGGCGAAAAGCTCCATTCGAAGGCATCGAATAAACTTCGGGTGGAGTCGAAGAGGATGGGAGAAATTGGCTCCTTGGGTTTTATTGAGCTGCTCAAGAAAAACTCAAAGAATTCGACGAAAATAAACGCTAAATTTTGAATAAATAAATAAATAATAATAATAGCAAAAGAAAGAAATAAGGAAAAGAAAAGATAATAATTTTTATAAAAAATAATTCATAAAAATAAAATAACAATAAAATGAAAAATAACTAATTCATATAAAAATATTATTTTAATAAACAAAATAAAATAAAAATAACAAAATAATGAAATAAATAAATAATAGTAATAAAATAAAAATAACTAATTCATATAAAAAGACAATTTTTAAAACAAAATAAATAAATAAATTATTTAGAATAGAAAATTAATAATAAAAATATAACTAATAAGGTAATTATATTTACATGAGTAGAAATTAAGAAAATAATAGTACATAATAAATTAATTAAATAATAAAAAATTAAATTAAATAAAAATAAATAAAAAATTAAATTAAATAAAAATGAATAAAAAATTAAATTAGATAAAAATAATAAAATAAAAATAAAATTGTAAATCTTTGAAATGTGAACTAGAAAATAATTAATTTAAATATCTTGTTTTAATGTCTTGCTAATGAATCTTGTTTTAATTAATTAATATTTGGTTTTAATTTTAAATATATGGTTTATGCACGTTAATTAATCACTTCTGCACCAACGTTTAATCACATACAAGTAGTTTTAATTAATTATATAAGTTCTTTTGCGTAAAGCTGTTTAAAAATATCGCTGTTACATATGGAATTTATTTTGAGTAGTTGACCAATGATGGAATTGTGAAGCATTTTGATACTGATATTGGAGTACTGTCTTGATAGTGAAATGAAAGTTTACCTAACCAAACAATCGAAAGTTGTTCCTCTGTGTAAACGCCAACTAAACAACCCGTCAAATATGCCATGTCCAGAAGAAAAAAAAATGTGTGTCTTCTTAAAATGCTCTCTATTCCTTGAGAAGAAAGCATTTAAAATTTGCAAACTAAAAACACTTGCTATGAAATCATTTTTGCTTTCTCATGTTGCCATTGTTATTTCATTCTTTAAACCTTCATTGTTTTATAAATTTCAAAGGACATCAACCATACAATCTATTTCATCAACCGAACAATCTATTCCATCAACCAAACAATCTATTCCATCAACTAAACAATATATTCCATCAATCAAACTATCTATTCCATCAACCATACAATATATTTCATCAACTAAACAATCTATTCCAATCCCATACATAAAAAAAAATGTGTTGTGTCTTGACTCTGATACATTTAAGATGCTCTCTATTCCTTGAGAAGAAAGCATTTGAAACTTGTAAACTAAAATCACTCGCCCTTTGCTATGAAATCATTTTCGCTTTCTCATGTTGAAATTGTTTTTTCATTCTTAAAAACCTTAATTGTTTTATAAATTTCAAAGGCCAAAAATTGCTTGAAAGAAAACAAAGGAGAATTAAAAACGATATCGTAAGTAAAAATGGAATAGGTTAAATATAGAATTAAAAAAAAAGATTACATATTAAAAGAAATAAAAAAAACACCCATGCAAAAATTTCCATCAACAATTACGCCAGTTTCGCTTTTCCGTTCGTAAACGGGTTCATTGTTTCGTGCCTTCGTATACGGTCACGAATAAACTGAAAAGTTCGAAATAATATTTAAAAAAAATAAAAACGCTTAACAAAAAAAATCGAAAATAATAAAGAACTTACTTCTAATAAGAACTAATTCTTCTTCTTTATCACGGAAAAGGGGAATTTTCATTTGTCTGAGATGTATTGTGTAACTCTGAATTTCATATTTCTTCCCCTCGTTCTTTTCAGGGGGGGGGGTGAGAGCTAAAAGGGGGGGGAGTGAAAGTTTCGCAATTTGCATAGGCAGTCAATCGTAGCATTCGCTAGATGAGGAAGTGAAGTGATCGATTCCCGGCAAAGAAAGCCTTGCCCATGGACACATGCAGATGAGAATGAGAATACATGAGCTATTCAAATTTCCAGAGGGAGTAACATCGAACGACAAAAGCCCGACTAATAAAATATGAGTAGCTCGCGAACATCACGATAAAAAAATAAGTAAAAAGAAAGCTATATCTGTTCGTTTCGCAGTGCGCCACTTAGTTTAAACTTTTTTAGCGATGGCGCAAATGTGTTTGAAATTCATTGCTTGACTCAGACTCTTGACTTAAAGTTGTTTATATATATATATATATATATATATTTATTCCTTTCAATTTGCGAAATGAAATGTAAAACGATCCATTCCGAGAAATGTTGATGAGTTGAGTTGATGATGAGTTGAGTTGATGATGAGTTGTTGATGAGATTCAAATAATGTGAATTATTTTTGTGTACAACGGAAGCAAATGTTCTTTTTTCATTAGTCATTCCATGATAATTTCCGCATCGATAATTCAATTGCTGTCCATGCATGTCTGAACATTTCTGCTACACTACTCGAAATGCATAACCGGTTTTATAAACTATTTTGTAGTTGATTTCAAGTAGAATATCAAAATTAAAATTATTATCACATTGAAGTTGCTTTAAAAATTTTTTTAAATTTAAAAAAAAATTACAAATTAATAAAATTAAAAAAAAATTATTATTATTGTTATTTTACTGATTTAAAATAAATTTACAAATTTCGGATTTATGTTTATGTGAATGAATTATTTTTGATCTGCAATTTTCAGAATAACACTTCATTTATCACAATAATTTTGTTGTGTAGATTTTTTTTTCTGATGTAAATACCTTCATAAACCGATTATGCTACTGAAAACTTCCCTTTTACATCGGTTGGCATTCCAAGAAATCCCCAACCTCATTTCTTTTTCCTTATTTACTAGGTTCGTTTTTTCAAAAATTAATCCTACTCGATTCTAAATCCCTCGCGTTATTTTGTCGAAGAACTGCACTTTTATCTCTTCATAATGCCAATCTGTTATTACGTGGCTTATCTGTTAGTTCCATTAAATCCTCCGCCTTTTCAGTTTTCAAAATATCGAAGAAAAATAACAATTCTTATTCAAACGGATAAAATTAACAACTCTTTTTGGTGAAGTAAATGTTTGTTTCCCAATTTATCAATACCAAAGCTTTTAAACTAATAAGTTTGCGTTCATGATTGTTTACTTTACAATATTTCGTAAAGAAATTTTATCTTTGTTGACTGTTTCTTTTAAATGAATTAAAGAATAAAATAAGCTCAATAATGTATTTTATATACACTGAGAAGGGAAAAAAATCCCAATTCATCCCTACTAGAAATCTGCGACCCAAAAGAAAAATTCCTAATCCCCCCCAAAATTTGGGAGCGTTCTTTAAAGAACGTTCCAAAACCGCGAAGTTTCGAGACTTCAAAGTTCCTCGAACTGCATTGGAGAGCGGTGGGGCAAAATAATTTGTTTACCTCAAATAATGGCCCATTTTCAGCCCATTAAGCCACCGATAATTTAATGATCATATAAAATTGCCCGCTCGCCTGCCAAATGAATGGTTATGGAATTCGCAGGAAAAAGTTCTTCTCGAATTTTCCCCAAGTTGCAATGCTAATGACTCTGATTCATTCGCAGTCGCATTATTCGAGAGCCAATTTATTCTGCCGTTTTCCCTAAACCTTCCCTATCTGGTGAAAGGGGGCGCTATCGACACAGCCCCGGGCACTGATTGTGGTGTTTTTCCATAACCCTGGAGACGGAGTTTAGATATATGGGTGCCGTATCATTTGCTGGCCTCGGAAATAGTCTGCGAGGTTTTAACGATTCTTCGCATTTTGGTTAGAGAGAGTTAATGCATGAAATTACGCAAAGCTATGAATCTGAATTTGAATTTGAATAATTATTGGGATATATTTTAATGTAGGGGAGTCACAATGACCATAAAGTATTATTCTTTTCAAAAATGCACATTTTTTGTGGGTAGTTATTATATAAAAAGTTTTGCATGCATAAATAATGAATATGATCTAGACGGAGACGCCCAAGCATTATCTGATATTTAAGAGGGTTAATTTATGGTTTATATAATGACATGCTGTCGTTTAATTATATGCTTATTAAAAGCGAGTTTAAAAAAAATTGGTTTTTCGAAGTTTATTTCTTTTTTAAAAAGTTTAGCTATACAAAATGTTTTTTTTAAACTTACTCTCAATTAAATAAAAAAAAAAATTAGGAATTCACATATAGAAGAAATTCAAATGTATTTTAATGGAAATATTTAGTTTCAAATGATATTCTTCACATAATTTTAACCAATTGCATATGACATTCTTTACTTAATATAAACAAAATTTTCTTTGAGTAAAAAAATATCGTGTGCAAGTTTGTTTTGTAGTTTGGTTTGGTTTCTCTAAAACGAAAAATAATATATATATATATAAAGAGTAACGATAACAATAACAAAATAGAAATATATATATAGATATATATAAATTAAAAATATTGCTAACTGATTAAATATTGCTAACTGATTAATTTTATCCCATTCATTAAATTGTAAATATGTTAAACTGAAAATTTAGATCTAATTTATTCAATAAGATTTCTTTAAACGAAATATGACAATCATAATTTGTTTAATTCAAAATAAAACCTTAATTAAATTGGCAAAATCGCCATAAAGAATTTGAATTTTAGTTTAAGAAAAATAAATTAATGCGAATTCGGTTTGAAAACCGACTTCTCGTGACCACCCATTTCCTGAACACAGCGTCGCTGCACCGCCGAATCCTTGAATTCCTAATAAGTTGACCAGCCCGACGCATTAGCAGATTTGCAATGCACTTCCTCCCCCACCCCGACCCTCATAACCGTGACTGGCCGATAAGGGTCCATTTTGGGAACTTTCAATCGGATTCATCCGGTTAATGGGCCTGTTTATCTGAGCTACAACCCCATCGCGGGCTTCCTGCTTCCACAGATTTGGAAGTCGGTTTGTGGCACAGTTGGCCAAACGCTCTCGACAATTAACGGTCGAACAACATTTTTATTTCGGATTTCTACCTAGAGGGGCGGAGCTAATGGAATGCGGATTTGGAATTGAATGAATTGATTATGAATGGTGTTGTAGAGTATAGAATCCGTTAATATTAGCAGTGCAATTCATTTTGTCACGTCATTTCGATTCGATGAATTTAGAAGTTTCATCTTTTTACACATATTTGCCCAAATTATGCTGAGAAAGACATCAAAGAAAGAAGTATCTTTTATCAGAACACTGAAATGAATCGTTAATAGGTATTATGCATAAATATCTTTTAAAGATTCATTTTCATATCATTTGTCGAGAAAACCTGATTACAGCATAAATTGAAACATGATTGATCCAATACGGAGATAAAGAGTGTGTCCTAAGCAATGCGTTGAGGAACGAGGAGATTCGGTGGTTACTGCGGCAAGATGTAATGAGTCTCAAATTTAGATTAAGGCTACTACTACTACACCACATCGCAACACTGTGCCTAGAGCTGAGTTGCAACTTTACATTTTGGGAATGTTGTGGGTAAGAAGTCTGATTGGGCTCTGTGAGGGTTTCCGAGTTTTCTCTCAAGCAACATGCAAATGAAAAGAAATTAATCCTAATAGTCCAGACGGACTATTAGGATTAATTTCTTTTCATTTGATATGTCCGGCCTCTACTAACCGTTGTTAGGGTGTTTGTTGTACGATAGTGAAACACATGGAAAATCGATGTTCAACAACAACAAAAACCCCTGTTTTAACACTACGTAATCTTTAGTTTTGAGTCGGTTGATCAATAAATCAGTTGACGTTGATAATTTGTTTTTATAATGGGATAATCATTTCAAAGCATCGTCGTTGATTCTTGCCGCCACACAATTTCACACCAATATCTATTATGGCTGGTTCAGGATGGCTCCACTGATTTGGTAAACGACCAAAATGTTGATAATTAACCCTTTAGAAGATCAGAAAGTTTTCCATTCATTTCATCTGTAAGATTGGTTTCATATCGACGGAACCATACATTCCCGTGGGGAATAGGGCACAAGGAATAAGATTTAAAAGATACTAAAGTTAACTGGTCATTCTTTCAAAACAGGTTGCATGGAGGACATTCAAGCGAGATTAGATTTTCTATATATGTATATATATACATAGCAAAGAAATTTAGATTGAGATTAGAGTGTAATGTCTGGGCCTTTATTAGACTTTGAACGGCTTCAAGAAAAAAAACCCTTTCACATTAAATTATATTTACAAACTTTATATACATACATATATATATATATATATACAGAAAATATATACTCTATTTACAAATATGTAGTATATTCTATTTACAGAAAAAAAAAAATGAAAATTACGTCGCAAGTGCATTTCATTCCTCCAAGGACGGAAATGTTCAGAGTTCTCGATTTTATGACTAATCTAATGCATTTGTCTGAGGTAGACCTTAATCCTCACACGGTGTGATACACGAAACCACAAGGGGCTCACTTTATGGACGGACAGAAACTCCGACCTATTCAGTCACTACAGAGCAAAAACGAAAACACTTCTGGTCGACTATTGTAGAACTCTCCCTTCTTCAACAAAAACATCCTTTTAATGCAATCCGTCAAGAGGGGGAGTCAGCTTCCCTCACTTCTCATTGGAGTAGAAATTTCTCAGCTCGTGTCTATTACCCACCGCGGTTTTTATCAGATCTGTAACGGTTGCAAGAAGAGGGCCACTTTCATGTTCATGGGAATATTTTAATTATTATTTACAAGGACTGTATATACATATATATATATATATATATATATATATATATATATATATATATATATAAATACAAATAGAGAACTCTGGATTATTATAGAACGATATGAAAGAAATAAAACAAACATTTGATCACTAGTGTACGATTAAATCACAAGCTCAGTTTAGTGCAAGATCGGAGATTTTCGGGTTGCGACGAATCTAAACGAATTAATTATCCCACAGCGTGCTAAATAAAACCACAAGAAGTTCACGTTGAAAAAAAAATTCGGAAACTCCGGCCTATTCAATCCCTTCAGAACAAAAAAAAAAAAAAAAAAAAAAAAAAAAAACACTTCTGGTCGACTCGTAGCAGAACTCTCTCTGTTCTTCAGTAAAAATTCCTTTTAAGACAATCCGTCAAAAGGGGGTTAACGTTCGTCACTTCTCAATGGAGAAGATATTTCTCATCTCGTGGTCTATCACCCATTACGATGGAGGAATTCATAGTATGTCAACAATACATAGAATGTCTGTGCGAAATTCATAGGTCGACTATTTCTACCTATGAATTTCACACAGACATTCCCTAAGTCTCCTTATACATGATAACGAGTATCTGCTATCCGATTTGAGTGACAGGTTGTTTTCAATAATACAAAATACTCATCGCGTGAAATATAACTACCCACAATGCTGCTTGTCTGTTGTCAAATTTAAGTGATGAGTTGTTATTATATACTTCCCGACTAACATACATTCCTCTCTCCTGGGAATGAATTGCCAAAACATTTCCAATGAGAAAAATTACTACAACTATATTGAAATTCGTGTCCATTGCATTCACATTTTTTTAAACGATAATTTGCATCCTATAATGTCACGTTTAATCAAGGTTTGCCTTGATTGGATTTCAATAATAAATAATAATTTAACACTCGTTCTAGTGAACATTCCTTCTTGTGAATAGTTTGCATTACACATATCAATCAAAATCACCTTTAAACCTCCTGTCGTTTATATTATAGCAAGCCTAAATTATCTTAATGAGATAAGTTTATTACACAGATATGTCCTGATGATTCAATCGCATTATTGATATCCACCCTTGCTATTTTCAAATCATTTTTATTGGTATTACTTCTCATGATTAATGAGATTTGATTTGAAAAATCATATTTCACGCACTCAGTAGTGAGATCCGAATAAAATGCTCATGATTGCAAAAATTGAACCAGAATGGACATTCATGGGCGAGTGTCAAATTTAAAGTTAAGCATTCCGAAGCCCTCTATGCAAATGCAGGCTGTCCTATAAATAAGTGGGGCAATGTAATTGAATTCTGCGAAAGAGAGTCACTGACACGACAACTGTCGGTGGCACTCGGCGAAAAGTTCCATTCGAAGGCATCGAATAAACTTGGGGTGGAGTCGAAGTGGAAGGGAGAAATCGGCTCCTTTGGGTTTTATTGAGATTCTCATTTGGAAAAATAAATAAATAATAATATTAATAACATAAAAAAAGAACAGAAAAGAAAAGATAGTAATTTTTATAAGAAACAATTTATTAAAATTAAATAATAATAAATAATATAAGAATAAATAATAAATAATAATGAAATAATAATATTAATAAAAAAATAAATAAATAATAATAATAATAAAATAACAAATAAAAGGATAATTTTCAAAGATAAAATAAATTTTTTTTAAAAAACATTGAAAAATAAATAATTCATGATAGAAAACAAAATAACAATACAAATATAAAGAATAAAATAATTATATTTATATAACGAGTAAAAATTAAGGAAACAAAGGTAAATAGTTAGTAAATAAAATTATAAAAAGCAAAAATGTAATAAAAATAAATATAATAATAATAAAAAAAAAATTGTTTATGTTTGAAATGCAAATATTCCTTGCAAATATTCATTTTAAATATTTTGTTTTAATTAATTATTATTTTCTTTTTAATTTTAAATAGTATGTTAGTGCACATTAATTAATTCGGTCTGCCCCCCAATGTTTCCATACATATAAGAAAATTTAATTAATTAATAGTTCTTTTCCTTGTATCTTTTTAAAAGCGTTGTTGTTGCACTTGGAATTAATTCTGATGCAACGTCTCATCCTATTTTAGACCTACTATATCTGATTCAAGAAGGCTATTTTCAGGTTCATGGGAACACTTTAATTTTTATTTACTAGCACTATATATATATATATAAAGAGAGAGAGAGAGATAGATAATGTACACTGGGTTATTATACAAAGAATTTAAAAATTAAAATAAAATTTGATCACAAGTGCACGATTAAATCTGTCAATGTTCGTCTGCTGTCAAATTTGAATGATGGGTCTATTATATATTTTTCATATAGCATACATTCCTCTCTCCTGGGACTGAAATGTCAAATCGACAATCTTTTAATTTTGGTCTTGATAAATAATGAAGCTTTAAAATGGCGATGATAAAAAAATAATTGTAGCATAAAGCTCATCTCCGCGAATGATTTTACTAAATTATTAGCATTTTCGAGATAAATAAATAAAATCTAGTTGAACGATTTTTAATTTTATCTTGCAAAAAAAAAAAAAAAAAATTTCTAAATGTAATAACAATAGTCTTCACAAATAACACTTAATTACAGGAAAATTTCTATCGTAAGTGTAAATTTGACAAGTTTTGCGGGGTTTGTCACTCTACGGTCATTTTATGCACACTTTAGGCTAATTAGATTGGGACCTACAGTTTAATATGGATTCCGAACCACTCACAAACATCCAGGCCACCGTCAAGATTTGAACCTGAAGCCTGTGGTACCAAAGGCAGAGAGTAATTTACTGCGAAAATACACAATTTAATGAAAGGCAAAGGCAAAAACTACCATAAGTAAACGACTCATACAAAAAGAGATAATTTACAAAGCACCCTGAAAATAAGGATTTTCTTATTAAAAATAGGATTCTGATAAGAGCACTAACAACTTGCACTAACTTTGTTTAACCAGTGACAAGGGGAAAACTAAAGAAAAGCATACAAAAAAAAGTACAAAACATCTGCAAGCAACTGTAAAGCATAGTGGCTAATTGTCTGTAACCGTCTTTCAACTACTGTCCCAAATGGGAGAATGATGAGAGAGTGCATCAGTATATTTATTGATGGCAGCGTGGATCATCATGTTTATTAATGTTAACATGTTAACGATGGGCGATTGGATCAGAGGATATGAAGATTCTGTTTTAATACAAACACTAATAAACAATTAATGGCAAACGAATATAAAATTGTCATAGTTTTTATATTATGCGAGTATTAAAGAAATTACGCATCCATACGCATAGCGACAACGCTGGCCAATGGCCATCAGGCTGCGTTAACTAGGTAGGACGACCCAATCAAGCAATTCAAAGTTGTTCCTCTTTGAAAATGCCAACCAAACAATCGAACACAAATCCCCTGCCAATAAGAAAAAAAATGTATCGCCTCTTAGCTCAGATACATTTAAAATACTCTCCATTCCTTGAGAGAAGAAAGTATTTAAAAGTAAACTAAAAACAATCGCCATTTGCTACTAAATCATTTTCACTCTCTCATGTTGCCATTGTTTTTCATTCTTTCACCTTAATTGTTTTATAAATTCCAAAGGCCAAAAGTTGTTCGAAAAGAAAACAAACAAGAATTAAAAAAGGATATCGAAAAGAAAAATGGAAGAGGTTAAACATAGAATTAAACAAAAATTACATATTAAATGAAATGAAAAAACAACCATTGCAAAAATTTCCATTTTATTCAACAATTACGCCAGTTTTGCTTTTCGATTCGTAAAAGGGCTCTTTGTTTCGTGCCTTCGGATACGGTCACGAATAAACTGCAAAGTTCGAGATAATATTTAAAATAAAATAAAAAAGACTTAGCAAAAATAAAAAAATCGGAAAATAAATAAGAACTTTCTTCTTCTTTGTCACGGAAAAGTGGAATTTCTCATTTGTCTGAGATGTATCGTGTAACTCTGAGCATCATATTTCTTCCCCTCGTCCTTTTACAGGGAGGTGAGAGACGATAAAGGGGGTGAAAGTTTCGCAATTTGCATAGGCAGCCAATCGTAGCAGTCGCCAGATGAGGAAGTGAAGTGATCGATTCCCGGTGAAGAAAGCCTTGCCCATGGATACATGCAGATGAGAATGAGAATATATGAGCTGTGCAAATTTTCAGAGGGAGCAACATCGAACGCCAAATGTCCAACTAATAAAATATGAGTAGCTCGCGAACATCACGATAGAAAGACTAAGTAAAAATATAAAAAAAACATATATGTTCGTTTCGCCGTGCATGACTTAATTTAACTTTTTTAGCGATGTCGCAAATGTGTTTGAAATTCATTGCTCCGTTTCGTCATGCCATTCATTTGCAGACCCTCGACTCGAAGTTGTTTATAGATATATATATATTTATTTTTATTTCTTTCAATTTGCGAAATGAAATATAAAACAATCCCTTCCGAGAAATGTTTACGAGATTCGAATGACGTGTACAAGGGAAGCAAATGTTTTTTTCATTAGTCATTTCATGATAATTTCCGAATCGATCATTCAATTGCTGTTCATGCATCTCTGAACACTTCTGCTACATTACTCGGGATATATGGCCGGTTTAAAAACTATTTTGTAGTTGATTTCAAAGAGAAAATCGAGGTTTAAAATTATTATCACACAGAAGGTGCTTTTCTTTATTTTTTTTATTTTCTACAGCCTTAACCTCTCTCTCCGTACCTAAGTCCCTGCAAGAAATGTTTTCGGGGTTTGCACCAATAGGACAATCAAGTGAGGGGCAGTTGCTCTAAATATTCCTTCCGAAAAAATACTGTCCTGTCTTCAACCGATGTCGGTTAATTATTTGTGGTGTATATGCAGCTTAGTAATGTTACATCCTCACCTTTCTAACTGGTAGGGTACACAAGGGTGGGGGAAGAACACACACACACACACACACACACACACACACACACACACACACACACACACATATATATATATATATATATATATATATATATACATACATATATACAGAGTGGTAAATATGCGGCTTAGTAATGTTTCATCACCTTCTTAACTGGTAGGGGATTACACAGGGGGTAGGAAGGAAAGGAATAAGTGTAGAGGAATGAAAAGAGAAGGACACTGCTTTCCGAAATGAGGGGACTCAATGGCGATTATGAGTGTATAAAATTGTTTCGTATCGACAGTCAGCTTTCCTGGTTGGAATTCGCCAATACCAATGCGAAAAGCAAATGTGGTCCAATGTCCTTCCGGAATGCAATGTCCTTTCCTCATTGTTCGTTGGCGGAAATACGTTTGTGGAACACGTGGCTCACCTTAAAAAAAATAAATAAAAAAAAATAAAATAAAAAAACTATCAACTAAATATATTATACTGAATGGAGTCAGGACTTACGCGGACATGACATACCAATCATCTTTATTTCATCACGCAACAAACCATTCTAAGATATTACCAAACAAGTAATTCAAAAGATACATCATTCCAATCAATAATTTCGAACATCTTTCCGAATACCTCCTTCTCCATTTCAATTGGCCAAGAAACCGAATCCGCGTCGTCGGCGGTTGAAGTTTAATGAGCGGGATGGAATACCCGCAGACTTCCCACAGCAACAGCACTTCGATGAGAGCCCCGACCGAAGAGTGCATCAACATGAAAGCGCCGCCTTCCATCGGGGGCTCCAAGAAGGGTGCAGATCAGAGGATGGGCGCCCGCTCGTGCAGGCCTAATTGAGTGGAATTCTTTCGCTCCTGCCTCCCCAACTCCTTTCGAATGAGTGAAAGGAATTCCACAACCATGATATTAGTACTTAACATATTTACTTCTTGAGGGAGTTCTGGACAAAGAAAAATAGCAATAAGTAAAACTTGTGTATATTAAATGGGAATGTAGTGCATAATGATATATCTGCATATGCAAAACATATTAAATTTAAGTCATTTGATACCAGAAGGAAAGACACAGGATAGCCATAAAATAACTTTCTCTGTTAGAAGTCATCTGTTATTGAAACTAATGAAACGAAGAGAACCAAATATCATATACAAAATGTGGAAAGCATACCGATGAACTCCGCTAAAAAAAGCACTAAAACAGCCGGCTAAAGAGATTTTTGCAATCTCTCTACCTAAAATGTTTCAATAATTATGCATAATGCATGGAAAAAAAGGATTTTGTCTAATTTCGTTAATGCACATACAGGAATTAATAATATTCAGTACAAACTCACCGAAAATAATATTTTCTTATATAATAGTACGGCCTACAGGACCTTGTACCTCTGTGTATAAGATGCTATCTCTAATGTAGGACGTTCTCTACTGCTACGAGTAAATGGTCAGCTTGTATATTTGCAAAAACCAGTCTTATGTTCTCATTCAAAGAATACAGGTTTGCAAAGGCACCATCCACAGCAAAATCACATGGGATAATAATGAAGCGGACATATGTTTAAAAATATTGGCCAGCAGCTCTCTTGCTTTTATTTAAATTTTGAAAATTTGAAAATTGAATTTTTCTTTCCTTTCTTTTCGAAATCACTAAAAAATTTAAAGCATGTTTTTTGTGTGTTTATAACAGCTAATAAAACATTTTTTTAATAATTGTGCTTGTATTGTGTAGACTTTATGCTAAAATAACATTACTGAATTCAGCTATATAACTGAAATTCAAAGAAGTTATAGGTTCTTGCCATTATTGCCCTATGTGAGAATTTCCCTTTGCACACTCTAATCAAAATAATACTTTAAATATAATTATATTTACCTTTATTAGAATTCAAGACGAGGGATATAATATAATGTTCAGTGAAGTAGACTTTTAATAGATGGTAGAAGAGCTAGGTGTTTTTCTTCTGGGTTCTTTTGTATTAAAGGGGCGTGTTTCTGTTTCATACATCTTTCATGTGTCTTCAGTTTTGGTATCAAAACTTAGAAATTATTCACAGCGACTGGGACTGTAATAATCATCTAATGGATTATAATGGTGGTGACCAGTTGGGTTTTGGATGAGGGGTAAACTTACTTCTTAATTTAATAATGAATGTTACTTCGATATTAAACATTGTTCTTCGTACTAACCAATTCTAAAGCCATATGAATAGGAGTCTCCTGCCAACACAACGATTCAAAGGTGCATGTCGAATTGCAGCCGACCTCATATATTCAGAAATCCTGGAGTGCTCATTTTTTTTATATAATTCTGACTACAGGTTTCTATTACAATCATATTGCGACGCGGCCAGGCCTTAAGATTTCATAGATCTTCATTTTAAATCAGACAAATTGAACTTGAGCCGTAAATTCGAATAGCTATGCCACGGATAGCAGGTAAATATTTCTGTACAGGATATAGCTTAAAAAAATCTTCAGCCTGGAAGGACAAAACTGTACAATGAATGGCGGATAAAATTGTCCTATTAAAACCGTATAAAATTAAAGCCGAAACAATAAAACTGTGAAATAAAATTCGGATAAGGATGTAGTCAGTAATACTATCCCTTTTTAACTAGAAAAAGAAGGGAGGTGTGTGTAAACTCCTCGATGGTCCCTCTAAAAGCCTTAGCAGAAGGGATGTTTTAAATCGGGTGGGATTTGTTCATGAAAGTGAGAGATTTCCGCTCCATCCATGTATACAGAAATGTACTTGGATGTGGACAAGATGATCAAAATGACTCCTCCCAATTCCATAACAAAACAAGTAATAATATAAAAAAAAAAAAATTAAGTCAATTCCTACTATTTTTTTCACTCTATTGCAGAAAGTCCTTTATAATTAATTTTCATTCATTTTTTAAAGTTTATATGGTGCCGTCTATTGGTAGATATATGCAACTTAAATCTAAAAAAATTAAATTAATTAAGTAAATTTAATAAATGAATTCATATTTGAAAAAACTGTATTAACATCCAGTGTCATCCACTACAAGTTCAAAAAAATGTATTTAAACTCAAGTGGATGAATAAAAAGTGTTTTATGAACGATTGAAAATTTGAACAAGATATATATAGGGAGAGTGTGAGCCAATAGAAGGAATTGAAAAAAAAAGGCAGAAATTCTTCACAATTCGAAGTGCGTATAAGCTGCAATAACAAAAATTAAAATCATTTAATAAACATAAAACTCCGTTTAACTTCAAATATATATACATATGTAAAAATATTATGTATAAATGTATAATCTGTTAGTAATAAATGCAGAAATATGTGAAGTATAAACATAAATACTTATTGACAAATTATAAATTATTTATCAAATAATTCATATCTGAGGTTTTAAATTTAAATCATCTAAACAGTAATATTTACTGCATAATAATATAATATTTCATAAATTATTATTCAACTCGTTTTTTTAATTAAGTGGATTCTTAAAAGGCATTTTGCAATTTTTGATTCCTTAAAAAAAAGGATTTTTTTTTTCCACATAATTTTACTTGATCCACTTCCTTATGTGGATCAAGTAGCCGAGTAAAATTAATTTAATGGAGATATATTTTTTATGATCGTGTTCAAAAAAAAAAAATTATTCTGGAGATGGGATACACAGTAAAATTACGAAATAAGAAAAAAACAGGATATTGAAGCTTTAGGAATTGAGAAAAAAAATATTTAAATTTATTACCGCAGAAGCAAAAAAAACCCGCGAAATATAAAATCATTGATTGAAGACATTAAACGAATTCGAAAGTTGTGTTTAATTTTTTAGCGTAAATATGCATTCAGATTTCATCCAGTAACAATTTTTTTACTTGTATCTCGACTTGTACTCTAAATCTGATTAAAAATGAAAAAATCCCTAAATTTTTAAAAATGCCTGAAAGGGAAAAACGGGAATTTGAAATGCTAATACGTTTTCCTCATATAATAAGAGAGAGAAGAATTAGGGATTTTTTAAAACTGTATTAACAATTTTTTGTATGCATTTTTTAACGAATTGTGTTGATTGTCGATCATTCACTGGATTTCAAGATTGTTTTTCCAGCTTCTTAAAACAGGTAAACACAATGGAAGAGGGAAAAAAAGTAACATTTTTCCCCTCTTGTATAAAAGCCTCTTGGCTATTACTGAATATCTCAAAGCATCCTTAGGGATTATTTTTTATAAGTCCTTTTTTGCATATTAAAGCTTTTTAAAGAAATCTTGACTCTCTTCTGTATGTGTATCGGTGATGTATTTTTGAAACAGTATTAAAAAAATTTTTGATTTAGATTTTAGTACACACAGACAAAAAATCCACAAGGTTTATATAAATATAAAGAATAAAAAAAAACTATTTTTCTTCTTGCTTTTATTTTTATTTATTTATTTTTTGTATTCGATGGTTTTTTTTTTCTAAGCTATTCGTTTAAAAGCTAATACTTTTAATTATTTTTAATTATTAATTTTTTGCACTCGAGTAAAGAATGCCTTTTTTTTCTCATGACTTCTAGAAGAAAATTGAAGTGCTTTAATAAGCGTGGGTTAATTAGGGTCAAGATAAAATTAAATAGATAAAGAGTTAAGAAAATCGTTCTTTTAATGCGACCGCATCATGAGTAGGTTTACTGTAAAAATTGAGTTTGATTGCTTTAAGCTATTATTAGAGTACTAATTAATTTTCCTTTCATAGCACCCCGAAAAAAAAAAAAAAGTAACCTGAAAAAAATAAAAGCCCGAAAAAGTTAAAGGGTTGGAAGAATAAAAGGCCTATAAAAATTAAAGGTCCGAATCTGCCTACTGGAAAGCCAAAGAAACTTTTTAAAATGCGATAAATCAATCCGAATTAATAGCATTCATGTCTATACCTGGAATTTGCACGATAGTATCTTATGATACTATCTTAAGGCATGATAGTATCTTAAGACAATATCTTAAGGTATGATAGTATCGTAAGGCATAATAGTTGCTTAAGGCACGATAGTAACTTAAGGCATAATAGTAACTTAAGGAACGATAGTATCTTAAGACATGATAGTATCGAAATATCCTTCAATACTGCTCCAGGTGGGGTTTCAAAACCCTTCAGTCCTGCTCCAACAAACATATTCAAAGACGACATTTGGGGTTTAAATCCCACAAATGTTGAGTTTGGAAATGTTTATTTAAAACGATGTACAGTGTACAGTGGTACAAAATACGTTCAGAGTAATAAGCTTCCGTGATCCAGCTTGGTTAATATTTTATTTGTTAGATATCTGAAATATCAATTTCGAATGCTTGTCATTTTAAATAATACATCCGATCAACATCAGTTTCTGAACTGCGGAATTCGGTTCGAAACCAAGAAGGAAAGAACTATTAGCAAACCTACAGAAGCAAAAAGCAATGATTGTTGAAAATCGGTGACACAAGAATCCTTTCTCATATTTAAACTATTTAACTTTCATTGTTTGTTAAATTCGTACCCTTTTCACTTTGGGGTTACCCCTTTTAGCTGTGTTATATAAAACCATCTTGAAGTTTCGGTCTATATCGCTAACGAAGAGAATGCTTTTTTTAAAAAAAATTCTGTCTGTACTATTATAATGAAAAAATATGTTCGAAAGGCAAACAAGAGAGAGAAAAAATAAACTAGTAGGGAAAACTTGGGGGGAAAAAAACTTATAATTGCATTACTTTTAGATGGAGTCTGCTGTATAGTTGAGATGTTTCATTTTAATTTTTTTTAAAGTAGGATCTTAAAGAGGCTCGTATTCGAGTAAAATTAATTTGATGGAGAAGTAATTTTTTATGATCGTGTTTAAAAAAATTATTCTGCAGGAGAGATGTACAGAAAAACTAAAATAATAATAAAAAAATAGGATATTTATGCTTTAAGAATTGAGAAAAAAATTATTTAAAGTTATTACCGTAGAAGCAAAAAATCCGTGAAATATAAAATCTTTTATTGAAGATATTAAATGGAATCGAAAGTTGTGTTAAAATTTTTAGCGTAAATATGCATTCAAATTTTATCCAGTAACAATTTTTTTTACTTGTATCTCGACTTGTACTTTAAATTTGATTAAAAATGAAAAAATCCCTAAATTTTTAGAAATGTCTCAAAGGAAAAAACGGAAATTTGAAATGCTAATACGTTTTCCCTATATAATAAGAGAGAGGTGAATTAGGGATTTTTTAAAAACTGTTTTAACTAAAACAGTTTTTTTTATGCATTTTTTAACGGATTGTGTTTAATTTCGATCGTTCACTGGACTTGAGATAGTTTTTTCAGATTCTTAAAATAGGTAAACAAAAAGGAAAAGGGAAAAAAAGTAACATTTTCCCCTTTTGCATAAAAGCCTCTTGGCTATTACTCAATATCTCAAAGCCTTCATAGGGATTATTTTTATAAGTCCTTTTTTTGCATATTAAAGCTTTTTAGAGAAATCTTGACTATCTTCTATATGTGTATCGGTGAAGTATTTTTGAAGCAGTATTAAAACATTTTTGATTTAGATTTTAGTATACACAAAAAAAATCCGCAATGTTTATATAAAAAAACTGTTTCTCTTCATATTTTTATTTTCATTTATTTAATTTTTTTGTATTGGATTGTTTTTTTTTTACTTAAGCTAATACTTTTAATTATTTATGAATGAAAATTTGTTAATTTAGTTTTTGCTCTCAAATAATTTTGCTTTTTATTTTTCCTCATGACTTCTAGAAGAAAATGGAAGTGCTTTAATGAGCTTGGGTTAATTAGGGTCAAGATAAAGTTAAATAGATAGCGAGTTGAGAAAATTGTTCTTTTAATATGAGCATATCATGAGTAAGTTTACTGTAAAAAGTGATTTTGATTATTTTAAGCTATTATTCGAGTGCTATTTAATTTTCCTTTCATGGCATGAAGTAGTTAGCCAAAAAACCCTGAAAAAAAAAAAGCTTGATAAAGTTAAAGGTTTGGAAGAATTAATGACCTAAAAAAGGTAAAGCTTCGATGCTGCTTTGTGGAAAGCCAAAGAAACGATTCAAAATACGATAAAATCAAACCGAAACAAAAGTTTTTATGTCTATGCCCAGAATGGGCACGATAGCATCTTAAGATAATATCTTGAGGCATGATAGCATCGTAAGGCATAATAGTATCTTAAGGCATAATAGTATCTTAAGGCATAATAGTATCTTAAGGCATAATAGTATCTTAAGGCATAATAGTATCTTACAGCATGATAATATCTTAAGGCATAATAGTATCTTAAGGCATGATAATATCTTAAGGCATAATAGTATCTTACGGCATGATAATATCTTAAGGCATAATATTATTTTAAGGCATGATAATATCTTAAGGCATAATAGTATCTTAAGGCATGATAATATCTTAAGGCATAATAGTATCTTAAGGCATGATAATATCTTAAGGCATAATAGTATCTTACGGCATAATAGTATCTTAAGATTGTATCTTAAGGCACGATAATATCGAAATATCCTTAAATTCTGCTGCAGGTGGGGTTTCAAAATCCTTCAATTCTGCTCCAAGAAACGTCGTCAAAGACGACATTTGGGATTTAAATACACCAAATATCGTCTTTGAAGATGTTTATTCCAAACGATGTTCAGTATACAGTGGTACAAAGTACGTTCAGTGTAATAGGCTTCCATGGTCCATCCCGGGTATCATTGCATTTGTTAGATATCTGAAATATTTAATTGGAATGCTTGCTATTTCAAATAATACATCCGATCAACATTGGTACCGAACTGTGGAATTCGGTTCGAAACCAACAAGAAAAAAGGAAGCAAATGCTTTCTTGTCCAGAATAGGAATACGTGTTATAAATCTGATGTCAAAATATCTTTCTTTTGTGCTTCAGCAGAAAGATGAGATTATGAGAATAGAATAGGAACTTCCCTGATTCCATTCATAGTTTTATTCTTTGTAATTTGGGAAAAAATGAGTTAAAAATAAAGGTTAATTAAAGGCCAAAATGTAATATAGCAGGGTGTCCTAACACTACATCCTGGTTTTAATGGTGAAACATTTCAAATTAAAATACAGTCCTTGATTTGAAATAAATCCGTATCTTAAAAAAGTTTATATAATATTTGTGGTATAACTGGCGCCTTTGGCTAGAAAATAATAACATTGGCGTTTGTTTTGTAAGCACGTCAAACAATGTCCAACAGAAATCTTCTTTGTCTATGGCGGGAATAATCCCCTTAAACCTGTAGGCCAAAATGATCTTCAACTGTGTTCGACTAACAGTGGAAAAGTATGTGAATTCTCATCCTCCACTCACCTATCCACATTTCACAGAACGACATTTTTAATATAGATTTATTATACCCATACCAGTTAATATCACGTGAATTTTAAATGCAGGCTTATAACAGAGACAAATACATTTATACAGCCTTTTTATCCCACTTGGTAGACAGGAACATCTTGTCCAAGTCCAAGGAACCGAGGGGTACCATGGAAGGAGCTTCTGATGTGATGGAGTATCCATAGATAGAAAAATGACTTAGTAATCGTTTTTTTTTTGAAACAGTGTCTACAACAAAGCCCCAGCGGATTGACCATCAGGCCTAAGGCTCACCGGCGGTACATATTGTCACTAAGCCGCGAGTCGAGTTTATATAGATATTCATTATTTAGGTATTTACTTGATCGAAAGTCATGTACTTGATAAACTTGATTCATCTATTCAAGAATTTATTGAAAAGTCCCTAAGCAGTCATATGTCGATCAAATTTATGTCAAGAATGTTTTAATCAAAATACTGCATCATTTGTTGAGCTTAAAATGTAAGTCTTATGTTTAAAAATATCATAGTATTAAAAGCCTATAAAGAACTTTCGGCATACATAATTTTCTGTGTTCTTTTCTTTTCTTTATTTCTGGAAAGGTACACAGTTCAATTCAAAATCGATAGTAAAAGCTTTCAAAACCGGAATAGAGTCGAGTATTTTTAAAGTGCATTCCGAAATATCTGGGAGACAGACCTAATATTTCCTCTTCAGTTTAATTGGGAGAAATAGACAAAAAAAAAAAAAAAAAAAGCAGTCCTAGATCAAGGAATGATATAACTAGGAAAATAGGTCCCAGAAAGTAAACTAAAACTTCTGAATCACAATGCCGAAGAGTATTATTCGAATAAAATAAGGCTGAAATATGATATTTTAGTTGTTAAAAGAAAAGAATGAAAGTTTCGCTTGGCTTTACAATAGCATTCCATTTTAACCCTATTACAAAAAATGCATCGACGATTCGTATATTTTACTTCAAAGACAAAATAGGTCATTCAGAAAGCCTTATTGTATGAAGAAATTTTCAGCATAGGAAAAATGATGACTGTTGTTACGATATCGTTGAGAGCTATAACTCCACTTGATAGTTTAATATGATTTAAATGTAAAAATTATACTTAGCATAAAAAAAAGCACATTTTTGTTCCATTATCAATAGACCAAAAATGTGCTATTGTGCTTCTATTGTGTATCCAACACAAATAGTCTACCCGATGTGTCCGTCCGATGATGGTTCTATATGAATAGGCTCTGCCAGGACAGATCCTCTTTTGGTAGGCGGAATCCGACGGCAGATATGGCTCTATTTTATACTTGGCACCAGTTTTACGGAGAAAAACTAGTTGAACACGCGTTTCTCTTTCGATTTTAGCTATATAGAATAATAATGTGACGAACAACATGTAAATAAAAACTTTTTATAATAAGAATATCAGGATACGAATGTAAGGAATAGCATGTAAATAATATTTTTTTTGTAATAATGTAATGAAGGAAATGTAAATGAGAATTTTTTATAATAAAAAGGTAATGAAGTACATGTAAATAAGAATTTTTTGTAATAAGAATGTGAGAATAAGAATGTAAATAAGAATTAAGCAAACAACAAGACACAACAAAAAATAACATGCAAATAAGAACTTTTTGTAATACGAATGTCAGAATAAGAATGCAATGAAGGAAATGTGAATAAGAATTTTTTGTAATAAGAATGAAATGAAAGACACGTCTATCTATCTATCTAGATAGGCGAAATCGTGCATGTAAGAGAACCAAGTATAGGTTTATGCGGTCCACAGATCGTAAATAATTTAGAATGATTTCAGCATCTAAAGACCGAATAAAATATTTCAATCGAAAATTCCAAAACACCTTAAAGCCATATTTCACTACTCGCAACTCATCCCTACTAGAAATCTATGACCCAAAAGAAAAATTTCTAGGTCCCTCCAAAACTTTGAGCGTTCTTTAAAGAACGTTCCAAAACCGCGCATTTTCGAGACTTCAAAGTTCCTAGAACTGCGTTAGAGGGGGGCAAATTAATTTGTTTACCTCAAATAATGGCCCAGTTTCAGCCCATTAAGCCACCGATAATTTAATGATCATATAAAAGGGGCCCACTCGTCCGCCAAATGAATGGTTATGGAATTCGCAGGGAAAAGTTCTTCTCGAATTTTCCCCAAGTAGTAATGCTAATGACTCTGATTCATTCGCAGTCGCGTTATTTGGGAGCCAATTTATTCTGCCGTTTTCCCTAAACCTTCCCTGTCTGGTGAAAGGACGCACTATCGACACAGTCCCGGGTACTGATTGGGGTGTTTTTGTATTCCCCTGGAGACGGAGTTTAGATGTATGGGTGCTGGATCATTTGTTGGCCTCGGAAATAGTCTGTGAGGTTTTAACAATTCTTCACATTTTGGTTAGAGAGAGTTAATGCATGAAATTATGCAAAGCTATGAATTTGAATTTGAATAATTATTGGAATGTGGTTTAAAGTCACAATGACCATAAGTATTATTCTTTTCAAAAAATTCAAATATTTGGTGGGGCAGTTATTATATAAAAACTTTTTACATGCATAAACAATGAATATGATATAGACGGAGACGTTCAAGTGTAATCTGGTATTTAAAAGGGTTATTTTATGGTTGACATGACATGCTGTCGTTTAATTATTTGCATATTAAAAGAGAGTTTTTATAAAAATAGGTTTTTTGGAGTTTATTTCTTTTTAAAAAGTTTAGCTTTACATTTTTTTTTAAACTTACACTCAGTTAATTAAAAAAAAAAAAAATTAGGAATTCCCATAAAGAAGAAATTCAAGTGTATTTTACTGGAAATCGTTAGTTTCATATGACATGAATACCTTCAGGGCATACCTTCTTAAAGGCTATTTATATTTGTTCTACTCACAGCGAAATGGCCGATACGACCCAATCCTCGAAGTACTTAAAGAAAAAATTATTTGCAAGAAATGTTACAAGAAATGTTTATAATTTATTTGAGTAAAGGTGTAATTATTATTAATTATTAAGTGTAGGTCCTGGTATAATATGACTACAAAGAACGTCAGCGTAGCCAAGTCAGACTTCTACCCAAGGGTGCTCCATCACAAACAGAAGCTGCTCCCTTTCCCTCCATCCATGAGTCGACTACTCATGGGATGTCCGTCCCGCACTGCAGGACAGGATTAATCACAACAACAATTTCTTGTATCAGTAAATAATTTAAATAATTTGAGGATGGATTTTGTAGTTAATAAAATTTATAAAAAAATTAAAAGTAAAACAAATTTAGAGCAAAAGAAATGTTATAAATAGCAATGAGAGAACATTCTATTATCTTCTTCAAATGATTGCAGCATTAAGTAAAATTCATATTTTAAAAAATATAATATCTTGCCTTCTTTTAGCTTGCATAAAGTGGGTCATATAGAAGAAATCATTTTTCAGTCTTAAATTTGATTAAAGGAGTGAATGATCGACGAACTTGTTTGCGAGAAATTAGGAGACTAAGAAAATTATAAAATATAAATTATTTATTTAATGTACTGAATAATATAGTTTATTTTATGGATGTATTAATTTCATTTATAAATTTCATAAATTTATGATAATTTTATGGATAAAAATTATGGAATTATCCATACCTTAAGACAACTGTTCTTTAAAAAAATTAACAGTGTTTAAGAGTAAATTGCCAATAACTTAAAATAATCAACAGGTAAAATGGGGGAAGAGAATAAAAGGACAGCTTTTTAAAAAAAAATTTAAAAGTCTTTTAAAGATATTCGATATAAAAAAACTAAGTCTAATACAGCAATAGAATCCATCAAACCTAAATAATTCTGTTTTGGAATATGTAAAATAAAAAACAGAATTAATTGAAACTAAAAACAGAAATATATAAAACTAAAACTAAAATTATTCAAAAATAAAAAAATAAATGTTTAAAACTAAAAATAGTATTATTTAACTAAGATGACAAATGCTCTTTTTTAAATTATAAATTAAAAAAAAAAATTTGAAGAAATAAGATCTCCGTTAAAAAATAAATAAAAAAAAAACAAAAAAAATGGGAAAAATAATTTATTGGATATTTTTTTTTATCGAAATTCAACAACAAAGCACCTCAAATTTTAAAGAATTTTTGATAAAGATAATGACACTTTAATCACAACTATCATTAAAATAGTCAAACAATTATTCTTTCCCACTTAAAACCTCTTTGAAGACAAAATATTTTTATAATCAATTTCTTAGATGTGACTTTAGAATTTTTATCTCTCTCTCTCTCTCTCTCTCTCTCTATATATATATATATATATATATAGCTTATAAATAAAAAATATTGCTAACTAATTAAATTATTCCATGTTTTTACCCACATTCATAAATTGCAAATATTGTAAAGTAAAATTGTTAGATCTAATTTAGTAAATAAGTTTTAATAAACGAAATATAATATTTGTATTTTTTAATTCAAAATAAAACCTTAATTGAATTGCCAAAATCTCCATAAAGAATTTGAATTTCAGTTTAACAACAATAAATTAATTTGGATTCGGTTTGAAAACCGGCTTCTTGCGACCACCCATTTTCAGAACAAAGCGTCGCTGCACCGCCGAATGCTCGAATCCCTAATAAGTCAAGCAGCCCGGCACATTAGCAAGTTTGCAATGCACGTCCTCCCCCACCCCCACCGTCATAACCCTTGACAGGCCGATAAGGGTCCATTTTGGGGACTTTCAATCGCATTCATCCGCTTAATGGACCTGTTTATCTGAGCTACAATCCCATCGCGGGCTTCCTGCTTGTTGAGATTTGGAAGTCGGTTTGTCGCAGAGTTGGCCGAATGCTCTCGGCAATTAACGTTCGAGCAACATTTTAATTTCGGACTTCTACCTGGAGGGGCGGAGTTACTGGATTGCAGATTTGGAATTGGAGGAATTGATTATGAATGGTGTAGCAGAATGCAGAATCCGTTAATATTAGCCATGCGATGCATTTTGTCACGTCATTTCGATTAGACTAATTTAGAAGTTTTATGTTTCTATGCATATTTGTCCAACTTATGCTGAGAAAGGCATTTAAGAAAGAAGAATCTTTTATCGGTTTTATGTATAAATAACTATCCATTTTCTTTTCATTTGCGGAAGAACCTGATTACAGCGTTTATTGTAACAAGCTGGATCCTATTAGGTCTTGGCAATGCGTTCGAAGAATGAGGAGATTCGGTGGTGTTTCAGACGGTGTAGAGCAGGTGTGGCCAAGACAAATGATCTTGTGGGCCACTTTGGAAATGCAGCAAAATTCTGCGGACAACATATAAAATTATATATCCTCATATTAGATTTAGACCTATAAATATTTTGGAGCGAAAAATTGAAACATAATGAGTTATCATTAATGTGTTTACCATTATTCTTACATGTAAACAAAGATACTATAATAATGATGCTTAACGCACACTGTAAAGAAATATATAACACTAAAAATGAAATTAAAAAATCTATAAATATAAAGGAAACAAAAAAAAATAATAATAATTACAAAATATTTATTTTACTAGTGCGATATTTGCTTCTCGACTGTTTCTCTTAGTTTTTGCAAATCTCAATTTGGATATTCACACATCGTAATGGACGCTGCAGGTTAGCGTCCGTTATGTTTGAGTGTGTTTTGTGTCGGGTCAATTTCATTTTCAAAGAAAACGATTCGCAGTTGTAAGTGGAACCAAAAGCGATAACAAATTTTGTGCCAGATTTTTCAAATTGGAAAATTTCATGAATTCATCACAAAGTTCGCGGAATATAATTTAATTATTCTAACCAGGCAATATCTGCCGTATATATCGCAAGCATATTATTTTAAAATTAAAGTTCATTTTTTCTCATAATTTCGTCAGTTATTTTATTGTATATATGGATGCACAGAAAATATATTTTTTAATACATTGTTTTTCACTACTTCGGCCATTTGGCCATTATAAAATAAATATATTTTGTAAAAGTGTGAAAAATCTCACAGGCCGGAAAATGCTCAAAGCAGTTCAAGGGTTGGCCATCCTTGGTGTAAAAAGTCTCAAATTAATCTAATTAGTAAGAATTTATTCGAGTTTTCTGTCAGGCGACATGCAAATGTGGGGTAATTACCCCTAATAGTCCATCTGGAAGGATATGCCCTTCTTCCGCCATCAATAAATGGGCTGTTTGTAGTACGATAATGGAACACGCTGCTGTACGATAATGGAACACAGGGAAAACAGTTGTTCAACAACAATTACAACAAATCTGTGTTAACAATACATGGTGCTTAGTTTTTTTTCATTTGAACGATAAATCATATGACTTTAACATTTTGTTTCTATAAAGGGATAATCATTTTAATGTATCGTCGTTGTTTCTTTGCGCCCACAAAATTTCACATCAATATCTATCACGCCGGTTCTGGATGATTTCGCACTCTCCACTGATTTGGCAACAGATCAAAATGGTAGAGATAATTGACACTTTAAAAGTTCACAAAGTTTTCCATTCATTCCATCTGTAAGATTAGTTTCATATGGACCGAACCGTAGATTCTCGTGGGGAATAGGGTACGAGGAATAAGATTGAGAAGAGACAGAAGTTAACTGGTCATTCTTTCAAAACAGGTGTCATGGAGGACATTTGCGGGATTAGTTTTCATGTATATATATATATATAGCGCAGAGACTCAGAGATTTAGATTCAGATTAGAGTGGGAGTTATAAACGAGCCGATAGTAAAATGAGGCAGTTTGTAGTTGCTAAACACGTACTTAACCCCTAAGAGAACTTGTTTAACAGGATTTGTTTAGATACTTTTCGTGTGTTTATTATTGTGTATAAGGCTGTATTTCCAATAAATTAAACTTTCATTAAACATTTCTTCTAATATATATACAGAGACAGAGATAACTCTGGGTATTTATAGAGAGATATGAAGAAAAAAATGTAAGTAAAGTTGGATCACTTGTGCAGGATTAAAGCACAAGTACAGTTCCCTCCAAAGTTTGAGATTTTTCAGAGTTCCCATTTCAACATTTCCAATTGCCTGAACTACGGGAGTCCTTAATTCTCCCACGGCATGATAAACGAAATCACAAGGGGTCACTTTGAAAAACAGACGGAAACTCCTGACCTATTTGGTTACTTTAGAAAAAACCCCAAAACAACACTTCTGGTCGACTCGTCACAGAACTATCACTTCTTGTGCAAAAACCTCCTTTTAAGACAGTCCTTCAAGAGGGACTCAGCTTCCCTCACTGCTCATTGGAATAGACATTTCTCAGCTTGCTGTCTAACCCCTATCACGATAGAACAACTTATAGTGTAGTCCAAATTCAATCTGTAATCATTTGTTAAGATCGCACAGGCATTCGCAAATTTAATGAGCCTCATTATACATAATATCGAATATCTGCTATCATATTTCATTGATAGTTGGTTCTCATCAGTACAAAACGCTCGTTGCATGTAATATAACTACCCACAATGCTGCTTGTCTACTGTCGAATTTGAGTGATGTATTATTATTTTGTACTTATCAAATAACATACATTCTTCTGTCCGGGAATGAAGTGCCAAATCTCCTCCCGTGAGAAAAAAATTCAAAAACTTTATTGAATTTCGTGTTCAATGATTTCTTATTTCAATGTCAATAATAATTTGCATTCTATAGTGTCATGTTAAATCAAGGTTTGCCTTGATTGGATCTCAAACATAAATGATAATTTAACACTCGTTTTATTGAACATTCCTCCTTGCGAATTATATTCAGCAGGTTTATAAACCTCCTGTCGTTTACATTATAGCACATCAAAATAATCTTAAGCAGACACCGTTTATTACACTAGATATGCCGCGATGATTCAACCGTATTATTGTTGTCCCAAATTATTATTTTTAAATCATCTTGATCGATATTACTCCTCATCATTAATGAGGTTTGATTTGAAAAATCATCTTTCATTCACTCTGTGGTGAGATTCTCATAAAATGCTCATGATTGCAAAAATTGAATCAGAGTGGACATTCATGGGCGAGTGTCAAATTCAAAGTAAGATATTCCGCAGCCCGCTATGCAAATGCAGGCTGTCCTATAAATAAGTCGGGCAATGTAATTGAATTCCACGAAATAGAGTTCTGGAGGAGAATGCACTTACACGACGACTGTCAGTGGCACTCGGCGAAAAGTTCCATGCAAAGGCATCCAATAAACTTGGGGTAGAGTCGAGGTGGATGCGATAAATTGTCTCCAAGCTCCCTTGAGTTTTATTGAGTTGCTCAAGAAAAACTCAAACAATTCGACAAAAATTAACGCTAATTTTTGAATAAATAAATAATAATAATAACATAAAGAAAGAAAAGAAAAGAATGGATTTTATATTTTATAAATTATTTTACATAAAAATAATTTATAAAAGCAAATTAAAAATTAACAAAATAATAATAAAATAAAAATAATTTATAATAGTTTATATAAAAAGATAATTTAAAAAAAAAATTAAAATAAGAAATAATAGCAAAATAATAAAATAAATAATAACAATAAACTAATAATAAAGTAAAAATAACTAATTCATATAAAAAGATAATTTTAAAAACAAAATAAAAAAAAAAACAATTTAGGGCAGAAAATAAATAACAATAAAAATATAACTAATAAAATAATTATATTTACAAGAGTAGAAATTAAGAAAATAAAAGATACATAATAAGTTAATTAAATAATAAAAAATAAAAATAAATAAAAATAAAAATGAAATTGTTTATCTTTGAAATATAAACTAGGAAAAATTTAATTTAAATATCTTGTTAATGAATCTTGTTTTAATTAATTAATATTTGGTTTTAATTTTAAATATCTTGTTTATGCACGTTAATTAACACGTTCACTTCTGCACCAGCGTTTAAACACATAAAAGTAGTTTTAATTACTTATATAAGTTCTTTTGCTTAAAGCTGCTCAGAAATATCGCTATTACATATGGAACTTATTTTGAGTAGTTGACCAATGATGAAATTGGGAAGCATTTTGATACTGACATTGGACTTCTAAATAAGTTTATTGATGGTGGAACGGAACTTTATCCAACAAAACAATCCAAAGTGTGTAAATGCCAACTAAACAACCCGACAGATATTCCATGCCCATATGAAAGAAAACTAATCAGTCGTTTCTTGTCTAAGACATATTTAAAATTCTCTCTACTCCTTGGGAAGAAAGCATTTAAAACTTGCAAAGTAAAAGCACTCGAAATTTTCTATAAAATTACTTTCGCTTTCTGATGTTGTCATTTGTTTTCATTCTTTAAACTTTAATTGTTGTATAAATTTCAAAGGCCATCAAACAAACAATCTATTCCATCTATCAAACAAGATTTTCCATCAACCAAACAATCGATTCCATGAACCAAAAAATCTATTCCATGAAACAAACAAGATATTCCATCAACCATACAATCAATTCCATAAACCGAACAATCTATTCCATCAACCATACAAGATATTCCATCGGTCAATTAATCTATTCCATCAACCATACAATATATTCCATCAACCAATCAAGATATTCCATCAACCATACAAGCTATTCCATCGGCCAATTAATCTATTCCATCAACCATACAATCTATTCCATCAACCATACAATCTATTCCATCAACCATACAATCTATTCCATCAATTAAACAATCTATTCCGTCAACCCTGCAAGATATTCCATCGGCCAATCAATCTATTACATCAACCAAACAACCTATTCCATCAACAAAGCAAGATATTCCACCAACCATACAATCTATTCCATCAACCAAAATAATCTATTCCATCAACCAAGCAAAATATTCCATCAACCAAACAATCTATTCCATCAACCAAACAATCTATTCCATCAATCAAACAATCTATTCCATCAATCAAACAATCAATTCCATCAACCAACCAATCTGTTCCATCAACCAAACAATCTATTTCATCAACCAAACAATCTATTCCCATCCCATACATAAAAAAAGGTGTTGTATCTTGACTCTGATACATTTAAAATGCTCTCTATTCCTTGAGAAAACAGCATTTGAAACTTGCAAACTAAAATCACTCGCCCTTTGCTATGAAATCATTTTCGCTTTCTCATGTTGCCATTGTTTTTTCATTCTTTAAACATTAATTGTTTTATAAATTTCAAAGCCCAAAAGTTGTTTGAAAAAAAACAAAGGAGAATTAATAAGGGTTATCGAAAGGAAAAATGGAAGAGGTTAAATATGGAATTTAAAAAACAAAAACATATTAAATGAAATAAAAAAAAAATACCCATGCAAAATTTCCATTTTATTCAACAATTACGCAAAGTTTCGCTTTTCGATTAGTAAACGGGTTCTTTGTTTCGTGCCTTCGGATACGGTCACGAATAAACTGAAAAGTTCGAAATAATATTTTAAAAAAATAATCAAAATGCTTAACAAAAAAAAAAAAAAAAAAAAATTAAAATCGGAAAATAAATAAGAACTTTCTTTTTCCTTATCACGAAAAAGTGGAATTTCTCATTTGTTTGAGAGATATCGTGTCACTCTAAACTTCATATTTCTTCCCCTCATTCTTTTTAGGGGGGGATGAGAGATAAAAGGGGTGGAGATGAAAGTTTCGCAATTTGCATAGGCAGCCAATCGTAGCAGTCGCTAGATGAGGAAGTGAAGTGATCGATTCCCGGCAAAGAAAGCCTTGCCCATGGATACATGCAGATGAGAATGAGAATATATGAGCTGTGCAAATTTTCAGAGGGAGCAACATCGAACGCCAAATGTCCAACTAATAAAATATGAGTAGCTCGTGAACATCACGATAGAAAGACTAAGTAAAAATATAAAAAAAACATATATGTTCGTTTCGCCGTGCATGACTTAATTTAACTTTTTTAGCGATGTCGCAAATGTGTTTGAAATTCATTGCTCCGTTTCGTCATGCCATTCATTTGCAGACTCTCGACTCGAAGTTGTTTATAGATATATATATATTTATTCTTATTTCTTTCAATTTGCGAAATGAAATATAAGACGATCCATTCCGAGAAATGTTTATGAGATTCGAATGTCGTGTACAAGGGAAGCAAATGTTTTTTTTTTTTCATTAGTCATTCCATGATAATTTCCGAATCGTTCATTCAATTGCTGTTCATGCATGTCTGAACATTTCTGCTACACTACTCGAAATGCATGACCGGTTTTATAAACTATTTCGTAGATGATTTCAAATAGAATATCAAAATTAAAATTATTATCACATTGAAATTGCTTTAAAATGTTTTTTAAATTTAAAAAAAAAATTATTATTCTTGTTATTTTACTGATTTAAAAAGAAATTACAAATTTCGGATTTGTGTTTATGTGGATGAATTATTTTTTATCTGCAATTTTCAGAATAACACTTCATTTATCACAGAAAAATTTATTGTGTAGATTTCTCTTTTCTGATGTAAATACCTTCATAAACCGATTATGCTAATAAAAACTTCCCTTTTACATCGGTGGACATTCCAAGAAATTCCCAACCTCATTTCTTTTTCCCTTATTAGGTTCGTTTTTTCAAAAATTAATCCTACTCGAATCTAAATCCCTGGCGTTATTTTGTCGAAGAACTGCATTTTTATCTCTTCATAATGCCAATCTGTTATAATGTGACTTATCTTTTAGTTCCATTAAATCCTCCGCCTTTTTCAGTTTTTAAATTATCGGAGAAAAATAACATATCTCATTCAAACTGATAAAATTAACAACGCTTTTTGGTGAAGTAAATGTTTGTTTCCCAATTTATCAATACCAAATCTTTTAAACTAATAAGTTTGCGTTCATGTTTGTTTACTTTACAATATTTCGTAAAGAAATTTCCTCTTTGTTGAGTGTTTCTTTTAAATGAATTAAAGAATAAAATAAGCTCAATAATGTATTTTATATACACTGAGAAGGGAAAAAAATCCCAACACAAAGTAGAAATTTGTGTGGAAGAATGAAATTTAAGCACATTATTTGTCTAGATAACATTTTTATTTCTTAAAGTTTCAAAGTCTGAGGTTAAAATATACATGAGAACAGTTTTTACAATTGAGAAAGGATGGTGTATAACTATAACAATTGCAGTCGAAATGATTTTGAATGACTGTATGCAAAAAACGTTTCAACGCAAAGAATTTTAAAAACGTTTCAAATTGTTAACAACATTAGGACATACAAAGATAACAATTTCAATAAATATCTAATTATTTGCAGTATTTTATGATGGAAATTAAGGTTTGTTTCATAAATCTGGCAACTTTGATGTGGAAGAAACACAACATTAGTGTATAAATTCCACTTTCTGAATGATTACAATCTGATAAAATGCTAGATTATGGAAAGTAGCGATAAATAAATGCAAATATATACTTTAAAAATCTGTTTGCATCTTACAAAAAAAATAAATCTTGAAATAAATTTGAAAAAAAAAGTTGGATAAAATCATCCTTTAATAGAATTGTATTCAGGATACTACCGAGAAAATCATCGACTTGATGTATCCCCACAACCAAAATAGCACGTGATGACATGATGCTAGTTTTGATATGTACTGATATACCAAGACTTTGTTCTATTTTAGTGAAGTCTTCAGTTTGACTATATTAATGGAAAAAAAGAATATATGCGCAACTTTGCGTCAAATGCATTAGAAATATGATATCTTAACGCAAAATTATATTCTGAGTCAAAATTCTTGACTTTTTTGTTTGTTCCACAAATCTCTTTCTTTAGTAAAATGAAAGACGTGGATATCTCCTTAAATTATTATTTTAAGCCTAATATAAAATCAAACTAAATCCATTACGCTAAAAGCATATTGATAATGAATGTGTATTTTCCTCTTTATATTGGGTTGGTAAGAAATTAATTTCAATTTTCTCCATTTAAGTACATGGTAAAAACTGAATTTATTTTCTTGCTAACAAAGTATTTAAAAATAATAATAAAATACATTTTAAAATACAAGAGGTTTTAAATTTTACTAAGACTTCCAAATGTAATTACTGTTGTTTTCTCAAATTTAATTTCTATTTGGTAAAAAATAGTATTAGTAATTAGAGATGCAACCAATAATGTTTTTAATTTAATCCACACATTCATATGAAATATAATAACTTTATTGCTGGTCAGTGAAATAAATGTTTTTTTTTTGTCCCAATTAATCATTTGTAAAAAAAAATCCTTGCTCCAGGTTATTGCAGAGTTTAACAAAATTTTATCTTCTGTAATCATTGAATATGAATTCTGTAATCTTTGAATTAATCATCGAATATGAATTCTGTAATCATTGAACTAATGATTGAATATGAATCCTGTAATCATTGAATTTATTATTGAATATGAATTCTGATATAAATATTATGATGAATTCCTTGAATTAATCGTAATATGAATTCTGTATTTATTGAATATGAATTCTGTATTTGTTAAATATGAATTCTGTAATCATTGAAAATGACACAGCATGCTACTTACCTTTTATTGTTAACATATTCAGACTGTCCATCAATATATCAATTAATATGATATATATGGGATATATATATTATTCTCAAGTTTAAGAAAATTTATTGTTAGTATCGCCATATAGATAATATAGGATCTACAAGATGGATGCGTGATATATTGATAATATGAGATGTAAAGATAGTCACATTTATTGTAAATATCATCACAATACATGGATTTCCCCTAATACATGGATTTACACGGAACGTAAGAGAAGGAAGTATGTGTAGATAATATGTGAATTATTCCCAAATCTAAGCACATTTATTGCTAAAACGCTAGACCTGTGATTACTATATTGATAATATGGGATCTACAGAATGGATGCGGGGTATGTTGATAATATAAGAGTAGTAAACATTGTCACATTTATTGTCAATATCACCAATCTTTCCCCTAGTACATGCATTTACATGGAATATCAGAGATGGAAGTATATGTAGATAATATGGGAATTAGTAGCAAATGCAAGCACATTTATTGTTGATATCGCTAGACCTGCGAACACTATATATTTAATATGGGATCTATAGGATGGAGTATTCATATTTTGAAAACATGACAGGTACTCATAAACAAAGTCACATTTGTTGTCAACATCTCCAAGGTTTCCACTAATACATGGACTAATATGGGATTGATAATGTTATATATGGATAACAAGATAATATTGAAAATACAGCCACATTTATAATCAATATTGGCAGACTTGGCAGCAATATATGGATATTTACAGATAAGCAAAATAGTGGATGCAAGAGAAACATATAGGTTTAGGCAGTCCATATATGAAAATAATTTAGAAAGATTTTAGCATCTAAATACCCAAATAAAATATTTCAAATCCCTGTTTCGAACATTCCAAAACACCTTATAGCCATATTTCACGCCTTACAATTCATCCCTACTAGAAATCTGCGACCCAAAAGAAAAATTCCGAATCCCCCCCAAAATTTGGGAGCGTTCTTTAAAGAACGTTCCAAAACCGCGAAGTTTCGAGACTTCAAAGTTCCTCGAACTGCATTGGAGAGCGGTGGGGCAAAATGATTGGTTTACCACAAATAATGGCCCAGTTTCGGCCCATTAAGCCACCGCTAATTTAATGATCATATAAAATTGCCCGCACGCCTGCCAAATGAATGGTTATGGAATTCGCAGGGAAAAGTTCTTCTCGAATTTTCCCCAAGTAGTCATGCTAATGACTCTGATTCATTCACAGTCGCGTTATTTGGGAGCCAATTTATTCTGCCCTTTTGCCGAAACCTTCCCTCTCTGGTGAAAGGGGGCGCTATCGACACAGCCCCGGGCACTGATTGGGGTGTTTTTCTATTCCCCTTTAGACGGAGTTTATATGTATTGGTGTTGAATCGTTTGCCTGCCTCAGAAATAGTATGCGAGGTTTTAACGATTCTTCACGTTTTGGTTAGAGAGAGTTAATGCATGAAATTACGCAAAGATGTGAATCTGAATTTGAGTTTAAATTTCAATAATTATTGGGATGTAGTTTAAAGTAGTGGAGACACAATGACCATAAGTATTATTCTTTATCAACAATGCGAATTTTTTGTGCGGTAGTTATTATATAAAAACTTTTTGCATGCATAAATAATGAATATGATCTAGTTAGAGACGTTCAAGCATAATTTGGTATTTAAGATGGTTATTTTATGGTTGACATAATGACATGCTGTCGTTTAATTATATGCGTATTAAAAGAGAGTTTTAAAAAAATTTGGTTTTTGAAGTTTATTTCATTTTAAAAAAGTTTAACTTTACAAAATGTTAGGATTTTAGGAATTCACATATAGAAGAAATTCAAGTGTATTTTAATGGAATTATTTAGTTTTATATGACATTCTTCACATAATTTTAACAAATCGCATATGACATTCTTTACTTAATATAAACAAAATATCCTTTGAGTAAAAAAAGTAACATGTGCAGTTTTGTTTAGCAAATTGGTTTGGTTTTTCTAAAACGAAAAATAATATATATATATATAAAGAGTAACGATAACAAAAACAATATATATATACATAAAATATTACTAACTGTTTAAATTATTCTATGTTTTTATCTTCATTAAATTGCAAATATGTAACTAAAATTTTTAAAACTAAATTACTCAATAAGATTTTTTTAAACGACATATAAAAATTATAAATTGTTTAATTCAAAATAAAACCTTAATTAAATTGCCAAAATCACCGTAAAGAATTTGAATTTCAGTTTAACAACAACAAACTAATGCGGATTCGGTTTGAAAACCGACTTCTTGTGACCACCCATTTCCCGAACAAAGCGTCGCTGCACCGCCGAATGCTTGAATCCCTAATAAGTCCAGCAGCCCGACGCATTAGCAAATTTGCAATGCATTTTGCATGTCATAACCGTGACTGGCCGATAAGGGTTCATTGTGGGGACTTTCAATCGGATTCATCCGGCTAATGGACCTGTGCATCTTGAGCTACAACCCCATTGCGGGCTTCCTGCTTGCATGGATTTTGAAGTCGGTTTGTTGCAAATTTGGCCAAATGCTCTCGACAATTAACGATCAACATTTTAATTTGGGACTTCTAGCTAGAGGGGCGGAGTAAATGGAATGCAGATTTGGAATTGGATGAATTGATTATGAATGGTATAGTAGAATGTATAATCCGTTAATATTAGGCGTGCAATTCATTTTGTCACGTCATTTCGGGTCGATGAATTTAGAAGTTTTATCTTTCTTTGCATATTTGTCCTACTTATGCTGAGAAAAGCATCGAAGAAAGAAGTATCTTAAATCTGAGTTGATTAAATTTTTTTTTTCGGCTGGATTCATATCTATAGATTGGATAATCGGTCGAATTCATATCTATTAACTATTCATTTTCTGTTCATTTGCGGATTATCCGAGTTTTTTCTCAGGCAACATGAAAATGCAGGGTAATTACCCCTAATAGTCCGTCTGGCAAAATATGCGCTCCATTCACCACCCGTTGGAAGGGTGTTTGCTGTACGGTAGTGGAACACTTGGTCAACAGTTGTTCAACAAAAACAACAAAAAGTGTGTTAACACGTGGTGCTTAGTTTTTTTCCGATTATTCAATAAATCAGATGGCATTGATCATTTGTTTTTATAATGGGATAATCATTACAAAGTATCATCATCATTGTTTCTTGGAGCCCTCACAATTTGACACCAATATCCACCACAGCTGGTTCTGGATGATTTCTCACCCTCCCCTGATTTGGCAAAAGATCAAAATGGCGATATTTAACCCTTTGAAAGATGAAATAGTTTTCCGTTCATTTCATCTGTAAGATTGGTTTCATATCGACCGAACCATGCATTCCCGTGGGGAATGGGGTACAAGGAATTAGATTTAGAAGAGACTAAATTAGATTCAGAAGAGACTGGCCATTCTTTCAAAACAGGTTTCATGGAGGACATTCTGCGGGATTAGTTTTCATATTATATATAGCACAGAGACTGAGAGATTTAGATTCAGATTAGAGTGAGAGTTAAAAAAGAGTCGACAGTACAATGAGGCAGTCCGTAGTTGCTAAAGGAAGTCGTAAACTAAACATGTACCTAACCCCCAAGAGAACTTGTTTAACAGAATTTTTAAATGTATTTTGTGTGTTTATTATTGTGTATAATATGTATTATGTTGTCGTTCCAATAAATTACACGGCTGTTAAATGTTTCTTCAAATATATATATATACATATGTATATATAGAGAGAGACAGATAACTCTAGATTATTATAGTAAGATATGAAAGAAATAAAAATAAAATTGTACCACTAGTGCTGGATTAAATCACAACAGTTCATTCCAAGGTTCGAGATTTTTCAGAGTTCTCCTTTCTACATTTCTAATTGCCTGATCTACGGGAGTCCTTAATGAACACACGGCATGAGAAGCGAAATCACAAGGGGTCATTTTGAAAAACAGGCGAAAAAAACAAAAATAACACTTCCGGTCAACTCAGCGGGGAATTCTCACTTCTTCAGCAAAAATCTCTTTTTAAGAAAATCCGTCAAGAGGAAGGGGAGCTCATTTTCCCTCATTTCTCTTTGGATTAGACATTCTCAGCTCGCGGTTTATCACCCATCACGATGGAAAAATTTATGTTGTAGTACCTATTCAATCTGTAATTATTTCGACCTGTGAAGTTCGCACAGACATTCCCTAATTTCCTGAGTTCCCTTATACATGATACCGAATATCTGCTATCGGATTTGAGTGACAGGTTGTTCTCATTAATAAAAAACACTCATTGCATGTAATATACATAACCACAACGCTGCTTGTCTACTGTCTAATTTAAGTGAGGGATCGTCATTATATATTTGCCAAATAAAATAAATTACTCTCTCCTTGGAAAAAAATGCCAAAACTCTTCCCGTGAGAAAAAAATGCTACAACTACATTGAAGTTTGTGTTCAACGCATTCACATTTATTGTAAATGATAATTTGCATCCCATAGTGTCACGTTAAATCAAGGTTTGACTTGATTGGATCTCAAACATAAATGATAATTTAACACTCGTTCTAGTGGGCATTTCTCTTTGCGAATACTCAGCAGCATAGAATAGTTTGCATACACATACGAATCAATATCACTTTTAAAGATCGTATGTCGTTTATATATAGCACACCAAAATAGTATCAATGAGACACCAAGAATATTATAACAGTATTATTGATGATTCACCATTATTATTTACAAATCCTTTTTATCGATATTATTCCTCATCATTAATGACATTTGATTTGAAAATCATATTTCACGCACTCAGTGGAGAGATCCTAACAAAATGCTCATGATAGTAAAAATTTAATCAGCGTGGACATTCATGGGCGAATGTCAAATTTAAAGTTAAGCATTCCCCAGCCCTCTATGCAAATGCAGGCTGTCCTATAAATAAGTGGGGCCATGTAATTGAATTCCGCGAAAGAGAGTTGTGGAGGAGAATCCACTGACACGACGACTGTCAGTGGCACTTGGCGAAAAGTTCCATTCGAAGGCATCGAATAAACTTCGGGTGGAGTCGAAGTGGATGGGAGAAATTGGCTCCTTAGGTTTTATTGAGTTGCTCAAGAAAAACTCAAAGAATTCTGCAAAAATAAACGCTAATTTTTTAAAAATAAATAAATCATTATAACATAGAAAAAAAGAAAAGAAAAGATAATAATTTATATTAAAAATAATTTATAAGAATAAAATAACAATAAAATGAAAAATAACAAATTTATATAAAAATATAATTTTAAAAAACAGAATAAAGTAAGAAATAATAACAAAATAATAAAACAAATAACTAATAGCAATAAATTAATAAAATAAACAATAACAATAAACTAATAATAAAATAAAAAATTACTAATTGAAGTAAAACGATAATTTAAAAAAAAAATATATATATATAATTTAGAAGAGAAAATAAATAACAAAAATTATATATATAAATTATGTATTAATATATTTATAAAGAATAAAGTGATTATATTTGCATGAGTAAAAATTAAGAAAATAATAGGTAAATAATAAATTAATTAAATAATAAAAAATTAAAATTAATATAAATAAATAAAAATAATAATAAAAATAAAAATAAAATTGTATTTCTTTGAAATGCAAACTAGGAAATAGTTAATTTAATTATCTTGTTTTAATTAATGAATACTTTGTTTTAATTTTAAATATCGTGTTCATTCACGTTAATTAATTACTTCTGCCACAGCGTTTAAATACATAAAAGTAGTTTTAAATACTTATTTAAGTTCTTTTGCTTGTAGCTGTTTAAAAATATTGCTGCTGCATAAGGAATTAATTTTGTGTAGTTGATCTATGATGAAATTGTGAAGCATTTTGATACTGATAATAAGTTTATTGATAGTGAAATGGAAATTTACAACCAACCGCACAATTCAAAGTTGTTCCTCTGAGTAAATGCCAAAAAACAATCCGACAGATGTTCCCTGCCCTTACTACTGTGCCCAAAAAGTAAGACCAATTTTTTTTTTTTCAAAAACTCTTTATTTATTCTTCCAAATTTATTTCATCGCCTTCAAAGTAATCCCCTTCAAACAGAATGCAATTATGGCAAATTTTTTTTCAATCCTCAATGTATGCTAAAAAGTCATCGGCAGAGATGGCCTACAAAACGCGCTTAGATTCACTTTGAATACCTTCAATCGACTCAAAACGATGACCCGGACTGGTATTTTGAGTTTAGGAAATAGCCAGAAGTCGCACGGTGGGAATTCGGTGATTGTGGAACGATATGGGTTTCATTTTTGTCGAAAAGATCACGAAGAATCAATGCAGTGTAAGCTAGCGCATTCAGTGTTTTCGGTACCAATCGATATTTGACGCGTTTGAGGCCCAAAATAGAATTGACCGATCCTTTTGAAATTCCGACATCATCAGCAAGGCCTCTAATTGCAAATCGACTGTCTGCAAGCACGAAAATAAGGCTTCGTAAAGTTCGCTGTAATTTTTTGGAAGTGAGCTTCGTCGGTTGAGGATGAAGGTTCTTCGTCTTCAACGCGTTCTCTGTCTTTTTTGAACTATCTATACCACTTCTAAACCTTTCTTTCCGATATCGGAATGCTCACCGAATGCGTTCTGCAACATTCTATAAGTTTCCGCAAACAAAATTGATTGCAAGTTCTTTGCTCAATTCATTGAGACATTTCAAAAATCTCTGGAATCAGTTTTAGCATCTCACAGAGTCCAGCGTAACTCAAACGCTAATGAATATTTTGACGTCAAATTTCACACAGATGTCAAGGACAGTGCCAGAAACCTAAAAAAGAAAAAATAATAATTTCCATATAACCCGAGAATTTTAAATTGAAAATTGGTTTTACTTTTTGGAGACATTAGTTTTTTGTCTTAGATACATTTAAAATGCTCTCTATTCCTTGAGAAGAAAGCATTTAAAAGTAAACCAAACACTCACCATTTGCTTTGAAATAATTTTCGCTTTCTCTTGTTGAGACGGTTTTTTTCTTCTTTGAAACTTAAGTGTTTTATAAATTTCAAAGGTGAAAAGTTGTTTTGAAAAGAAAACAAAGCAGAATTAGAAAAGGATATTGAAAGTAAAAATGAAAGAGGTTAAATATAGAATTTAAAAAAAAATACACATTAAATGAAATAAAAAAAGAAAAATTTCTATTTTATTCAGCAATTACGCCAGTTTCGCTTTTAGATTCGTAAACGGGCTCTTTGTTCGTGCCTTTGGATACGTCCACGAATAAACTGCAAAGTTCGAGATAATATTTAAAATAAAATAAAAAAGGCTTCGCAAAAAAAAAGAAATCGGAAAATAAATAAGAACTTTCGTCTTCTTTATCACGGAAAAGTGGAATTTCTCATTTGTCTGAGATGTATCGTGTAACTCTGAACTTCATATTTCTTCCCCTCGTCCTTTTTCAGGAGAGGGTAGGGGTGAGGGATGAGAAGGGGGGGGTGAAAGTTTCGCAATTTGCATAGGCAGCCAATCGTAGCAGTCTCCAGATGCGGAAGTGAAGTGATCGATTCCCGGCGAAGAAAGCCTTGCCCATGGATACATGCAGATAAGAATGAGAATATATGAGCTGTGCAAATTTTCGGAGGGAGTAACATCGAACGACAAAAGCCCAACTAATAAAATATGAGTAGCTCGTGAACATCACGATAGAAAGACTAAGTAAAAATATAAAAAAGACATCTCTGTTCGTTTCGCCGTGCACCACTTAATTTAACATTTTTAGCGATGGCGCAAATGTGTTTGAAATTCATTGCTCCGTTTCGTCATGCCATTCATTTACAGACTCTCGTCTCGAAGTTGTTTAGATATATATATATATATATTTATATTTTATTTCTTTCAATTTACAAAGTGAAATATAAGGCGATCCATTCCGGGAAATGTTTACGAGATTCGAATGACATGTACAAGGGAAGCAAATGTTTTTTTCAATAGTCATTCCATGATAATTTCCGAATCGATCATTCAATTGCTGTTCAGGCATCTCTGAACATTTCTGCTACATTACTCGGGATATATGGCCGGTTTAAAACTATTTTGTAGTTGATTTCAAAGAGAAAATCGAGGTTTAAAATTATTATCACACAGAAGTTGCTTTTCTTTATTTTTTATATTTTCTAACGCCTTAACCTCTCCCTCCGTACCTAAGTCCCTGCAAGAAATGTTTTCGGGGATTGCAGCAATAGGACAATCAAGTGAGGGGCAGTTGCTCTAAATATTCCTTCCGCAAAAATACTGTCCTGTCTTCAAATCATGTCTGTTAATTGTTGGTGGTGTATATGCAGCTTAGTAATGTCACATCCTCACCTTTCTAACTGGTAGGGTACACAAGGGAGAGGAAGAGTATAGATATATATATATACATACATATATACAGGGTGGTAAATATGCGGCTTAGTAATGTTTCATCACCTTCTTAACTGGTAGGGGATTACACAGTGGGTAGGAATGAAAGGAATGAGAAGTGTAGAGGTATAAAAAGAGAAGGACACTGCTTTCAGAAATGAGGGGACTCAATAGCGATTAAACGTGTATAAACTTTTTTCGTATCGACAGTCAGCTTTCCTGGTTGGAATTCTCCAATACCAATACGAAAAGCAAATGTGGTGGACAGTTACCCCTGACATTTCTTCCGGAATGCAATATCCTTTCCTCATTGTTCGTTGGCGGAAATACGTTTGCGGAACACATGGCTCACCAAAAAAAAAAATAATAAATAAAATATATTACACTGAAATGAATCTGATCTCAATCGGACAAGACGTAATCATCTTTACTGCATGAAGCAACAAACATTCTAAGATATCGGTAAACAAGTAATTTAAAAGTTACATCTCTCAATAATTACATATCTCTTTCAATAATTTCGAATATCTTTCCGAATTCCTCCTTCTCCATTTCAATTGGCACAGAAACCAAAACCGCGTCGTCGTCGGTTGTAGTTTGATGAGCGGGATGGAATTCCCGCAGACTTCCCACAGCAACAGCACTTCAATGGAAGCCCCGACCGAAGAGTTCATCAACATGAAAGCTCCGTCTTTAATACGTCGTGTGAATCAAAGGATGGGCGCCCACTCGTGTAGGTCTAATTGAGTGGAATTCTTTCGCTCCTGCCTCCCGAATTCCTTTCGAATGAGTGAAAGGAATTCCAGAACCATGATATCAGTACTTAACATATTTACTTCTTGAGGGAGTTCTTGGACAAAAAAAGAAATGGCAATAAGTAAAACATGTGTGTGTTCTGTTAAATAGGAATATAGTAGAGAGTGAATTATCTGCATATGCAAAACATATTGAACTTAAACCATTTGATACTAGAAGGAAAGACACAAATTAGCCATAAAATAACTTTATCTGTTTGAAGTCAGCTGTTATCGAAACTAATGGAACGAAAAGAACCAAATTTCATATACAAAATGTGAAAAGCGTAGAGATGAATTCAACGAAAAAAGCACCAAAAGAGTCGATTGAAGAGATTTTGTCACTGTCTGGGCATAAAATATTTCAGTAATTATACAAAACGCATGGAAAAAAGGATTTTGCCAAATTTCGTTAATGCGCACACATAAATTAATAATATTTAGTCCGAAACTCACAGAAAATAATATTTTCATACTACAACCAACTACCGTTAGTATTTCGTCCACTGCAACGATTTCAATGTGCTGACCTTTTCTGTGGATAAGATATTTTCACTAATGTAGGACGTTCTCTACTGTTGAGCGTAAATGATCAGCTTGTATGTTTGTAATGGCATGTATTATATTCTCTTTAAAAAAATACAGGTTTTTAAAGGTACAACCCACAAACAAATCATATGGGGTGATACTGAAGCAGACATTATGTCTGAAAATTCTGGCTGGTAATACTGGCAGGTAAGAGATTTTAGCAATCTCAGAATACAGATGAATTCCGCTTAAAAAAGCACCAAAACAGCCGACTAAAGATATTTTAGCAATCTCTCGACCTAAAATATTTCAGTAATTAAAATATAAGGCGTGGAAAAAAAGGATTTTGCCAAATTTCGTTAATACAAACAAAGGAATTAATAATATTCAGTACAAACTCACCGATAATAATATTTTTTCATATAATATTACGGTCTACTGGACCTTGTACCTCTGTGTATAAGATGCTATCTCTAATGTAGGACGTTCTCTACTGCTCAGCTTGTATATTTGTGAACAGCCTGTCTTATGCTATTTTTCAAAGAATACAGGTTTGTAAAGGTACAACCCACAGCCAAATTATATGGGGCTATACTGAAGTGGACATATGTCTGAAAACATTGGCCAGCAGCGCTCTTGCTTTTATTTAAATTGTGAAAATTTCTTTATACATACGAAACAGCAGCATTGAAATATTTAAAAAAATATAAAACATTTAAAGCAGGTTTTTGTGTGATTAACAGCTAATAAAACACTAATAAAACATTTTTTTAATAATTGTGCTTGTATTGTGTAGGCTTTATGCTAAAATAACATTACTGAACTCAGCTATAAATCTGAAATTCATAGAAGTTATGGGTTCTTGCCATAATTGCCCTATGCCAGAATTTCTCCTTGTCATTCAAATCAAAATAATACTTTAAGTATAATTGCATTTACCTTTATTAGAATTCAAGATAAGGGATATAATGTAATGTTCAATGAAGTAGACTTTAACCGGAAACCAGAATTGCTAGTTGCTTTTATTTTCCGCCCTTTTGTATTAAAGGGGCGTGTTTCTATTTCGTAAATCTTTCATATGTCTTCATTTTTTGTGACCAAAACTTGGAAATTATTCACAGCGTATGAGAATGTAGTAATCATCTAATGGAATACAACAGCGGTGCCCAACAGTTCTTCTTTAATGTTTTGGAGGAGCAGAGGTGTAAGCTTACTTCTTAATGTAATGCTACTTCGTCATTCAATATAGTCCTTGGTAAAAGTCAAATTCGAAAGCCATATGAAAGGGAGTCTCCAGCCAACGGAACGATTCAAAGGTCGGATTCATGCCGACCTCACATATTCAGAAATCCTGATTTTTTTTTATAAATATGAATGCAGGTTTCTAATACAATCATTTAGCGTCCGAAGCGGTCAGTAATCACTTCTAGGATTTCACCTTTCTGGATTTGAAATCCGATAAGTGAAACTCGATCCGCAAATTCCTATATCCCTGCAAGGGGTAGCAGACAGATATTCATGTACAGAATAACCTAAAAAACAAACAAGGAAGGAATTAGAAACATGATTATTTTTTTCACTGTAAAAACTAATTCCTGTATTCGCTGAATGCAAATTGTATAATAAAACCATGATAGCATTCGCAATGCAAAGACCGTAGAGGATTTACTGATTTACTTTTAGGCTTCTCTAAAAAAAGCAGAATATTAATAATAATAAATAATGAATAAAAATAAAGTAATAAATAAAATAGTCAAATAAAAATAATAAATACTAATAAAAGGAAATAAAATGAAGTAAAATAGTTTCATGAATTTTCCTTTATCATAAAAAGGTAGGAAAAAAATAAAATGATTAAAAATAAAAATGTAATAGACAATAAATAAAATATTCAGTAAAAGTAAAAATGAAATAAAATGAAGTAAAATAATGTCACGAATTTTCCTTCATCAAAAGCAGCAGACTATTGACGATAACTTGTAGCAACTTCCGTGATGTTATAAATATGTATAAATATAACAGAAAAAACAAAAGAAAACAAGTGAGTAGTGAACTAAAAACACGACGATTTTTTCTCACGATAAAAGTTAATTCCGGTATTCGCTACATGCAAATTGTATAATAAGCCATCATAGCATTCTCAATGCGAAAACTCGTAGATGAATTACTGATTTACTTTTAGGCTTCTCTCTCTGTCCAAAGAAAGGCAGAAATTCTTCAAAATTCGAATTTCGCAAAGCTGCACTAACGAAACTAAAAATCATTTAATAAACATAAAAAAACAAAGTTTGAATTGCAAATATATACACATATGTAAAATCTTCGTGTATAAATGCATAAATTGTTAGTAATAAATGCAGAAATATGAAGTATAAATATGAATTCTTATTAACAAATTATAAATTATTTATGGAAAAATATCACGTTTAAGATTCAAATCTTTTAAACAGTAATAGTTACTGAATAATATTATAATATTTCATAAATTATTATTCAGCTGTATTTTTTAATTAAGTGGATTCTTAAAAGGCATTTTGCAATTTTTCATTCCTTTAAAAAAAAAGGATTTAATTTTTTCTTCCACATAAAGTATTTAATATAAACGAGAGTCTTGTAGTTTCAAAAATAAATAAAAGTATTAAAATAATTTTTATTAATTTTTGAAGAAATTCGAATTTAAAATGCAATGAATAGGATCTCTTATAAGATATATATGCATTCAAAAATAAAAAAAAAACACCATTTCAGTGCAATCAATACGTCTGGAAAAGGTTTCATCAGGAATTTAAATTCAGGCGAATGCAATGGATAGCGTTTAAATACTTTTTATGGTTTCAGTCAATTTTTTATTGGATATATTTTTATTTTTCAATTTGCTTTTAAATGAAAGAAATATCTATGGTTTTCAAGGTTTATTTTAATGAAATTTTTTCATATTTTCAATAGCATTTATTATATATTCGAGATAAAAAAAAAGATAATGTTCTTCTTACTCAGTACAAGACAGCTGAATGAAAAATTGCATGTAAGCCTACTGCTGTGTCCAAAAAGTAAGACCAATTTTCAATTTAAAATTCCCGGGGCTTATGGAATTTCGTTTTTTTAGGTTGCTGGCACTGTCTGCACTTCACATCTGTGGGAAATTTCACGTCAAAATATTCATTAGTGTTTGAGTTACGCTTGGCGTTGAGAGACGCTGATTCGCTAAAACTGATTCCGGCAATTTTTGAAATGTCTGAATGAATTGAGCTAAGAACTTGCATTCAATTTTGTTTGCGAAAACGTATAGAATGTTGCAGAAGGCATTCGGTCAGCATTCCTATGTCGGAAAGAAATGTTTAGAACTGGTACAAACAGTTTAAAAAAGGCGTGAACGCGTTAAATACGGAGAGCCCTCTGGTCGACCATCAAAATCAACCCCGAAGCTCACGTCCAAAAAATATAATACATTATATGTAACAATTCCCAATCAATATAACGTCATTTAACATCGCATCGTCATTTAATTAACATCGCATAGGTCTTGTTTTATTAGTCTTACAAAAACCTATTTCAGAAAATAATCACCATTTGCAGTATGTATAAGTATAGCTTTATGTTATGTTTACCATTTGCAGTTATGTATAAGTATACGTTTATATTATGTTCACAATATGCACAATATTTATATTATTTTCACAGGAAAATTTATTGAAACATATAATTTTAAAGCCTTGTTTTAATCTATATTTTCTTGTTATAAGCCGGTTTTGTGGACTTTTATTTACCCTTTTTCAATTCCTGCTGTTAGTTCTCACTCTCCCTATATATATCTTCTTCAAATATTGAATGGTAAATAAAATACTTTTTATTCATCCACTTAAGTTGAAATACATTTTTTTGAACTTGTAGTGGATGACACTTGATGTTAATACATTTTTTCAAATATTAATTAGTTAATAAATTAATTTTAGTATTTTTTAGAATTAAGTTGCATGTATCTAATAATAGATGGCGCCAGATGTAAGAGGACACTTTCAACTTTATTTGTAAAGGACCTTTCTGCAATATAGTGAAAAAAAGTAGGAATTGACTTACAAAGTTTTTTTATACTACTTGTTACTTTGGAGTTACCAATTTTAGCTGTGTTATATAAAAGCAACTAGAAGTTTCGGTCTACATCGCTAACGAAGATAATGCTTTTTTAAAAAAAATTCTGTCTGTACTTTTATAATGAAAAAATATGTTCGGAAGACAAACACGAAAGGAAAGAAATAAACTATTAAGGAAAATTTGGGAAAAAAAACTTATAATTGCATTACTTTAAGATGGAGTCTGCTGTAGAGTTGAGATGTTTCACTTAATTTTTTTTTTAAAGAAGAATATTATAGAGAGTCGTATTCGAGTAAAATTAATTTGATGGAGAAGTATTTTTTATGATCGTGTTTAAAAAAAAAAATTTATTCTGGAGGAAGAATACACAGAAAAGTTAAGAAGTAAGAGAAAACAGGATATTAATGCTTTAAGAATTGAGAAAAAAATTATTTAAAGTTATTACCGCAGAAGCAAAAAACGTGAAATATAAAAACCCCACAAAATATAAAATCTTTGATTGCAGACATTAAATGCAATCGAAAGTTGTGTTTAATTTTTTAGCGTAAATATGTATTCAAAATTTATCCAGTAACATTTTTTTTTTTAGTTGTATCTCGTCTTGTACTTTCAATCTGATTAAAGATGAAAAAATTCTTAAATTTTTAGAAATGCCTCAAAGGGAAAAACGGGAATTTGAAATGCTAATACGTTTTCCCCATATAATAGGCGGGAGAAGAATTACGGATTTTTTAAAACTGTTTTAACAATTTTTTTTCATGCATTTTTTAACGAATTGTGTTTATTTTCGATCGTTCACTGGATTTGAGAGAGTTTTTTCAGCTGCTTAAAACAGGTAAACACAATGGAAGAGGGAAAAAAAGTAACATTTTCCCCTCTTGTATAAAAGCCTCTTGCCTATTACTGAATACCTTAAAGACTCTATAGGGATTATTTTTTATAAGGTTTTTTGCATATTAAAGTTTTTAAAGAAATCTTTGATATCTTCTATATGTGTATCGGTGAAGTATTTTTGAAACAGTATTAAAACATTTTTGATTCAGATTTTAGTACACAAACAAAAAAAATCCGCAGTGTTTATACAAATATAAGGGATAAGAAAAACTATTTTCTTCTTATTTTAAGTTTATTTATTTACATTTAGTATTCGGTGGGGGTTTTTTACTCTAAGCTATGCGTTTAAAAGCTAATACTTTTAATTATTTATGAATGAAAATTTGTTAATTAAGTTTTTGCACTCGAATAAGTTTATCTTTTTTTCCTTGTGACTTCTGAAGAAAACTGAAGTGCTTTAATGAGCTTGGGTTAATTAGGGTCAAGATAAAATTAAATAGATAACGAGTTAAGGAAATCGTTTTTTAAATGTGACCGTATCATGAGTAAGTTTACTGTAAAAAGGGATTTTGATTGTTTTATGCTATTATTAGACTACTAATTAATTTTCCTTTCATGGCATGTAGTAAGTAGCCTGGTGAAAATCAAGAGCCTCCCCCCCCGCACTAGAGCCCCCCCCCTCCAAACACCAGAAAAATAAAAGCCTGATAAAGTTAAAGGCAGGGGAGAATTAGAGACCTATTAAAGTTATGCAGTGTACAGTGGTACAAAGTACAATTAGCGTAATAAGCCTCCGTGATTCATCCTGGGTAACATTGGATTCGTTAGATATCTGAAATATCCATTTGGAATGCTTGCCATTTCAAATAATAATCCGAAGAACATAGTTTTCGAACTGCGGAATTCGGTTCGAAACCAACAAGAAAGATTATAAACCAGTTGGCAAAATATCCTTCTTTTGTACCTGAGAAGAAAAATAGGACCGTATCATGATTAAGTGATTTTGATGAGTGATTTAAAAAGTGATTTTGATTGTTTTAAGTTATTATTAAAATACTAATTTATTTACCTTTGAACGTTTTAAGTAAGTGGCTTGGTGAAAACCAAGCCCTCCCCTCCGAAAAAACCCCCTGAAATAAATAAAGGCCTGATAAAGTTAAAGGCCTGTAAAAATTAAAGATCTCAAACTTTCTACTGGAAAGCCAAAGAAACTATTCAAAACACGATAACTCAAAACGAACCAAAAGCTCTCATGTCTATGTCGGGAGTGGCAGATTGTATCTTAAGTCAAAAGATCTTTCAATTTTGGTAAATTCCCTAAATGTCGTCTTTGGAGATGTTTGTTCCAAATGATATACAGTGTGAAGTGGTACTAAGTACATTAAGCGTAATATGCTTCAGTAATCCATACTGTGTTGCCATACTGGATTTGGTAGATACCTAACATATAAACTTGAAGTGCTTGCATTTCAAACAAGGAAGGCATTTGAAGTGCTTGACATCAGACCACTACTACTACAGCTCATACACATCTCCTTCACAATTTGGGAATGATGTGGTTGAGAAGTGTTCCATGACGCTCTACGCTCATAGGGACCGGGACTTTAAGTGGATTATGAACCACTACAAAACATCCATGCCAAAGCCGAGAATCGAATCCGAAACCTGTGGCACGCAGCTTCAGAGCGCTAGCCATTCGGCTACCAGGCCAGTAATACATCCAATCATCATAGATTCCGAACTGCGGAAAATTCAGTTCGAAACTTTACAAAGAAAAGTAAATTTTGTTGTCCAGAATTGGGATGACCATCTTAAATCAGACATCAAAATATCCTTCTTTTGAACTTGAACACAAAGACGGGAATATGAGAACAGGATATGAACTTCACTGATGCCATTCACAGGTTTATTCTTTGTAAGATCGGCAAAAATGTCGATAAACAGAAACATTAAATAAATGCCTAAATACAATATAACAGGGTTCCCCAGCAGTGCATCCTGGTTTTAATGGCGAAGCACTTCAAATTAAAATACAGTCCTTGATTTGAAATAAATCCGAATCTTCAAAGTATATACAATTATGGTGTTATATCTGGAGACTTCGGCAAGCAAATGGTAAATATTGGATCTCGTTTTGTGAATATGTCAAACAATGTCCAACCGAAATCTTCTTTGTCTATGTCGAGGATAAGCACTTTAGATCTGTAGGCGGAAATGTCTGGAAAACTTCCTCCAAATAGTATGACTCATGAGGCAAGAGGCCGAACGTCACAAATGCATAGAATTTACTCGTTTTTAATACGCTTTTATTAGCTTCACCTGTATGTTTGTATGTATGTATGTAACTGACTTTTCCCCTGGAGATCTGTTTCTCCTCATATACACTATTTAAGCTGCAAAGAAACATTTACAGGCATCTTTCAGAAAGAAAACAGTTGATTCTTTTTAATACGCTATTACATTAGTTTCACCTGAATGTTTGTTTGTTTGTTAATTAATAGTTTAAAAAAACGAAAAAAACACGCTTTTAGAGTTAATCAAACTAAAAAGTAAAAAATAAATTAATAGTTTAAAAAAACTAAAAACACGCTTTTAGAGTTAATCAAATTAAAAAGTAAAAAATAATTGTTAACATAAGAATAAAATGACTGACGAGAAAATGAATGTCGCTGTTCTGAAAGCGTGGGGTGCTTTGTATGACATTTTAAAACTAACTCTGCATTTCGGAATGAAACTAGTGAAAAATTATAACGATTGATATCGAGCACCCATGCTTTTAGAACAGCGACATTCATTTTCTCGTCAGGCATTTTATTCTTATGTTAACAATTATTTTTTACTTTTTAATTTGATTAACTCTAAAAGCGTGTTTTTAGTTTTTTTAAACTATTATTTGAAGCAGTGTCTACAATAATGGTGCCGCGTATTGAATCTCAGACCTAATACTCACCAGCGGCGCACGTTACGACAGAGTCACGAGTCGGTTCCTGCAGTTTTGATCGTAAGTCATGGATTTGATATACTTGATCCATAGATTCGAGGTATGATAGTTAGTCATAAACTTGATCGTAGGTCACTAGGTAGTCATATTTACATCAAACATATGCTTTAATCCAAATACTGCCTCATTTGTTGAACTTAAAAGTAGGTCTTCTGTCTAAAAATATCATTGTATTGAAAGCCTAGAGAGAAGTTTCGTTATACATTATTTTCTATGTGGTTTTCTTTCGTTTATTTCTGAAAAGATACACAGTTGAATTCAAAATCGATAGTAAAAGCTTTCAAAACCGGAATAGAGTCGAATATTTTTAAAGTGTATTCCGAAATATCTCGTAGAGAGCCCTAATATTTCCTCTTCGGCTCACTTGTGAGAAATAGACAAAAAAAAAAGATCACATTCATAGATCAGGGAATGATATAACTTGGAAAATAGGCCCCAGAAAGTAAACTAAAACTTTCGAATCGCAATGACGTATAGAGTATTATTCGAATAAAATGCCGACTAAAATAAGGCAGAAATATGATATTTTGTTTGTTAAGAGAAAAACACGAGAGCTTCGCTTGGCTTTACAATGGCATTACATTTTAACCCTATTACAAAAATTCATCTACGATTCTTGCATTTTAGTTCAAAGACAAAATAGGTCATTCAGAAATTCTTATTGTAAAAATAAATTAAGTTCAGTATAGGAAAATTGATGACTTTTGTTACGATATCGTTGAGAGGTATAACTCAACTTTATATTTTAATATGATTTGAATTTATAAAATGTGCTTACCATGGGAAGAAAGCACATTTTTGGCCCATTGATAGAGTTTCTATTGTGCGTCCAATATGAGAACTATTCACTCCTATGTGTCCATTCGATGGTGGTTCTATAGGAATAGACTCTGCTAGGAGAGACGCATTTCTGGTAAAGGGAATCCGACGACAGATTAGACTCTACTTTAGTCTTGGCGACAGTTTTTGCCGGAGAAAAAGTAATTGAACACCCGTTACTTTTTGAATTTTATCCATATAGTAGTAACATACAAAGATTTTGAAACATTGATTTTTTTTTGTAATAAGAATGTCATGAAGAACATGTAAATAAGATTTTTTTGTAATAAGAATATCAGAATAAGAATGTAATTAAGAGCATGTAAATAAGGTTTTTTTTTTTGTAAATACGAAAATGTTCGAGCCAAACATAAGGAAAGAATTAAAAAATTATTTTGAACAGAATTTTAAGCAACTCACTTTTGAATAAGAATGGGTAGAAAGAAAATATTCTAAAGAAAGAAAATATTTCCACCTCAATTCAATATACAGATGGAAAACTATGAAAGACTTTTATGTACGTAGAAGTTAATCAGAATTATTTTGACAAGGAATGCCTTGCGAAACATAAGAAGCAAGAGACGTCTTTTTGTTTTAAAGAAAATAATAATTAAAAGATCAGAAATCTACCAACGAAAGCAATCCAAAAAAATTAAGTCTTTATGAATAAGTGGGACCCCAAAATTTAAATTTAAATCTCAATGAAAGTGTTGTGGGATCTCTTCTAAAAAATAGATATTTACATCGACGGAAAGAAAATTGAAGCTATATATTATTCTGGTGTACTGATATCGATTCTGAATACTTTATTACTACCAGAACCCCTGGAAAAAAAACCCAAAGGAAATATTTTATTTTTAATAGTTTTCCGATGCAAATAGAAGTCGATCTTTTCTCTGTTTCAATTTGCCACGTGAAAAATGGAATTAATATGTTTTCTTCAGCGGAAATTAAAAGGGAAATTTTACGTGCCTTCTTTGATTTTACTTAAAATTTATGAATTACCATTCAATTCAGGAGAGGAGGAAACAATACTTCCTGTACAGCCAGGCACCAACGGTGATGTTTGTGTAATTATAAAACAGAATTTATGCTTTAGCACAGACTTAATGCTTTTGGCAGTAGTTCAGAATCCCCTTCAAGCTGTAGGTCCCGGTCTAATTACTCCAAAGTGTGCAAAAAATGACCATAGAGCGACAAACCAAACCAAACCAAACCAATCGTTGTGTTATCTACAGGTTGCTCTTTTGAGACCTATGATATCTCTTTGTGTTATAGATTTGTTCTTTTGTTGTTGAAGCCATGGATCCCATATGAGGAACTCCTCGCGTTCATATTTCACTTTATCTTTGAATCCTAACTAGAATTCATTTGACAAAACTGTATGTCATGAGCAAATAACAATTCAGAATGAAATGCATATCAAGTGAAGTGTTGTTAGTCACACATATTAATACACATAAACTTTCGCGGCCCGTTGACCAATTGGCTAGTGATGTGGCCTTTGGTACCAGCCCACATTAAACTGTAGGTCCCGACACACCGGTCGAATTCACATTAAACTGTAGGTAACGGTCTAATTTGCCTAAAGTGTGCACTAAATGATCATAGACCAACAAACCAAGCCATAAATTTTCAAAACAGACCTAAATCAATTCACGCGTGAAATGAGTTTCTATTCTTAAATAAAGATTTTGAAATGAAAATATATCCTGTTGTGCGATATTAAATTGTATTTTAAATAAACAATACTCTTTGTTTGATTTAGTTTCACCTTTTTGATGAATGGACTTTATATCAGGAAAACATTGCATTCATGCATAATAAAAAAATTTTTAAGATAATATATTCACATTTTTTTTCTCTTTACAAAATATATATATTTGTATTTGTGTTCATTTGCTAAATTTAGCAGCCGTTTTAAGGTAAAAAACCAAATCCCTAACAATCTATCAGTATAAAATTTAGATAATTTTTTGCTACATATTAAAAATAAGAATTTATCATGTAAAACTTTTGAATCAATTTCGTGCTTACAAAGAAAAAGCAATTTATATATATATTTTTTTACTTTTTACTTCTACTGATATTCAACTACCTCATTTAAAAACACTACATCACAGAAATCATTGTTGGACGTCTTCTGCCATCTTTGAACAGTCCACAGAGAATTCTTTCATCTTTTAAATTATTCGGTTTTAAAAGAAATAATGCATTAAATAAAGGTATGATAAATACAAAAATTCCATCGAAAAATAATAACTGAAGTTAAAATTCATACACGAACATTCCAATCCATCAAAAATTCAGAATCCCTATCCAACAAAAGAACTACTGTTCAGATAAAAGTATCTGCTCGTGTTCGAACAGCGCATTATCTTCAGAAACACCAGAAATAAAAATCAACAATGCCTTGCATTTTCTTCACATCAATGCAAATTCGGAGCCAAGCAAAAGTGACAAAGAAAGGAGCCTCTAGTCTTTATGAGATTTCGGAGATATGAACACAGTTCCCTTAAAGTGAGCATAAACAACGATCTTTGAAACGAATTCTCATTTGCATAATTCAAACGCTTCCCCCAAATTGGCAGATAGAAAAAAAAGCAGATAATAATAAAGCTTCGGATTTCGGTTTGTGTGAAAACGCCCTTTGGAATGTCGCAGATTAAATGACATTCGAAATTTAAAAGCGTATAAACTTCACAAAGAAAACAATGAAACGTTACAGCACATCAAATGGTTTGTCATCTAAAGCAGCCAAGATAAAAATAAAATTTAAAAAAGAATAAATAAATGGCCCTGACTTTAAATCGGTATTGATTAAAAACTCAATGGTGTTTTTGAGGCATAATTTCTTTTCTTATTTTAAGCCGCTTTAGGCGCTAGAAACTTCAATAAATGTTTTATTTCTGTGTATTTGCAAATTTCTTCGGATTCTTCAAAAGAAAAATATATTTCCTTTTTCGCCAGTTAACTAACGAATTGGTTTTTTTTGTTTAATTTTATTTATTCGCACAATTTTACAGCACAATAATTGGCTAGATTTGCATTTTTTGTGCTTTCAAATTTGTCTAGACCGAATTTGTGAAGAAATAATCTTTCTTGTTTAATTTTTTTTTTATTAAAATTGAATTTTTAAAAAATTCATTTTAGCAATAAAATAGTTTTTGTTATTTCTCAATTATTTTAAAAATTTCTTTTTGCATACAATGTCAAATTTGCTGGAAAAATTTTACATTTTCAGCACAATGGATTATCATTAAAAATAATGAAGTTTTTTTTATTTTTGTAAAATTATTTATAATGTTCGTCGTTTTGAGTTTAATTAAAAAAATCTACTTACTTCTGTTTATTAAGCATTTTGACATTTTTTAACAATATATTGTAGCATATTTTTTTCTCTCGAAAAGAGTTTTGTCATTTCATTTCCAAGAGCAGATATTCAGTATTATGTGTAATGACGAAATTAGCAAATGTCTGTGCAACCTTCACATGTCGAAACAATTAAAGATTGAATATGAACTATACCAGGAATTGATCCATCATTATTGGGGATAGACCACAAGCTGAGAAATGTCTATTCCAATGAGAAGTGAAAAAAGCTGACCCCTTCCCTCTTGACGGATTGTCTTAAAATGAGATTGTTGGTGAAGAAGGGAAAGTTCTGCGACGAGTAGACCAGAAGTGTTGTTTATTTCATTTTTTCTCTGAAGTGATTGAATAGGCCTGTTTACAAAGTGAGCGATTAATCATTAATGAATTAATGGATTATTATTAAAAATAATATATTTTTTCATTTTTGTAAAATTATTTATAATGTTCTCCAGTTTGAGTTTATTTTTTAAAAAAATACTTACTTCTTTGCTAATAAGCATTTTATCTTTTTTACCAGTATAAAAAAAAATATTATTAAATGAATTCCAACTGTTTTAAATGCAATATTAATCCTTTTTTCCCACTACAAAATAAGTACTTTAAATTTTTACGCTATCTGTTTTTATATTTAGTAATTTTTTTGAAATTTACAATTTGTATTCACTCACAAAAAATTGGATTAGCAAAGTTCTATTTTTATATACCAGATAGCGAATTTCAGTTTTTCAGTCTCTTTGTTAGATAGAGAATAAGAAGCGCTAAAAGTTTATTCTTCGAAATATTTCACTATAGAACTTTATTTCTGCGTGCTGTTTTTTTATAAAACGTGAGTTCAAACGATGGAAACTGAGACACACGCATGCAATGTGTGTCTCGTTTCAGATGTCTGGGTTTAAAAACGGACAATATCCACTGAATAAAAGTAGACTTTTTCCAGGTCAAACTTTAGTCATAACTAAAAATTGTTCTCCTCTCGTTCACTTGCAAGACTAGTGACACAAATCAAAAACTTCCAGCCTTTTTAGGAGAGGGAATAAAGGAAAGGCAATATATATATGTGTGTGTGCGTGTGTGTGTATGTGTGTGTGTGTATGTGTGTGTATGTGTGTGTGTGTATGTGTGTGTGTGTGTGTGTGTGTGTGATATCATTCAAAGTGAATGTCACAAACCCTAACTTAGTAGTTTCATTCAGGAAATACTTTTGTTTTAGTTTTACTATTGATAAACCATCACAAAAACAAACTCATCACAAACCAAATCATTTGTGTTGGATAGAAGTGAATAAAATTAAAACCAAAATGGGAAACAAAGGAATGAAATAAAAGGACATCTGTGAACAAGAGAATGAAATAAAATGAAATCTGGGAACAAGTGAATGAAATAAAATGATATCTGGGAACAAGTGAATGAAATAAAATGCAAATTGGAAACAAAGGAATGAAGTACAATAAAAACTGTAAACAGGTCAACCTTTAGTCATAACTTAAAATTGTTCTCCTCTCGTTCACTTGTAAGACTAGTGACATAAATAAAAAACTTCCATTTTTATAGGAGGGGGAAGAAAGGTAAGTCAATCTATATATATATTATATCATTCAAAGCGAAATATCTTACCTTAGCAGTTTCATTCAGGAATTACTTTTATTATATTATAATTATTAATAAATCAACACACAATTATTTGTGTTCGAATGAAATGAATAAAATAAAAATAAGAATTGGAAATAAATGAATGAAATAAAATGAAATCTGGGAACAAGTGAATGAAATAAAATGCAAATTGGAAACAAATAAATGGAACAAAAGGCAAATTGGAAACAAATAAATGGAATAAAAGGAAATTTGGAAACATATGTATAAAATAATATGCGAATGAATGAAATAAAATGTAAATAAAATAAAAGTCAAATTTGGAAACAAATTATTGAAATAAAATGCTCTCTGGGAGCAAGTGAATGAAATAAAAGGCAAAAAAAATTAAAATCAAAGTTAGAAACAAATGAATGAAATAATATAAAAGCTGGGAACAAGTGAATAAAATAGAATGCAAATAAAATAAAAGTCAAAATTGGAAACAAATGAATGAAATAAAATGACAGTTGAGAACGAGTGACTGAAATAAAATGTAAATTAGAAATAAATGAATGAAATAAAAAGCAAATTGGAAACAAATGAATGAAATAAAATGGAAACTGGAAACAAATGGGTGATATAAAGTTCAAAATGTATTTTTTTATTATTTGCGCTATTTTTCTAAGTGGATGAGATGTACATGTATTGTTTCCATAAATATATAAAAATTTATTTTGAGAATGTATGATGGTTCCAGTTATAATATATGTATATATTATTTAAAATTATCATATTTACATGATTCACTATTTGATGTTTATTATTAAAATAATTGAAGCTTATATTATTAGTATTGGTATTTTAGACCAATTTTAGGAGCATAAAAATGCAATAAATGGGTATTTGACGAAACTTTACAGAATGGTTTCTATTATGGTATATAGCGAGTTCAGCATTTGAATTATATTATTTTCACTTGATTGGATTCTAAATCATTTATTGTAAATGCCAACGACACGAGGAGATCCTTGGTGGTCATCTTCCCAACTACGTTCGCAAAAATCGGAAGCTTGCGGTGCTGATTTCATTTCTTCAGTTGCGCAAAGTTCAATAGCTGCTGGCAAATTCTCTAGCAATTTTGATGGCGAAGTGGGCAGCTTGGTAGCTAAGCTCATTTATTTAATGCAATACCCTGTATTAATTTATTTTCTTATATTTTTCATCTTAATTCCTTTGTATTAATTATGCATATTATTCACTGTTTATACTGTGTTACTTTGTGTATGTATTTATTTACCACCACCCCCTTATTTTACTCTAATTCTAGCATCTTAATTGGTTATCTTATTTTGTTTTATTACATTTCTCCCCCCATAATCTGTCTGTTATCATGCTCAACCTCAGTCTTGCAATATTCATCTCTCTGTTGACATCACACTGCTTCATCCTCTAAGATCTTTCAATATCCATCATCAATAATTTTTTGACTTCAAATTTCTACCTACATCCACTGATTATAACTGGACTTTTTCAACTTCATCTCTCACCACTCATCCTACAATAACCACTGAAATAAGCTACATTCAATCTCATCGCACAGCACTTTCCTCAACCTCAGTCACTCCAATAACCCTGGCATCCACCTATGTACCAGTCACAGTCATAACAACTTTACAGCACTACATCCTCTACCTCATCCAGTCTTATTGCCTCACACAATTCTCCAGATTACTTCAGCCACTACTGCTACCTCCTGTTTCCTACAGATCTGCTACTCAATTCACCTTATTTTATTTTAATTTATTTTATCTTATTTTATTTTACTTTATTTTTGTATCTTATTTAACCATGCTGCACTTTGTTTTGTTTATACTTATTTACTTATCTGTTTGCATATTATCACTATTAACTATTTTATATATCATTACTATTATTCTTATATATTCCAATCACCTGCGTGTGATCACCTCTTGTCTATAATTGTAATTGTGTTTTTATCAATAAAGTTTAAATGAGATTATGCACTCATAGTTGGCGACTTGCATCATGTTCCAAGGGTAGTTAACTTACGGGTACCTATGCTACGTATGCCGGTTCTTAATCCGTTTTCAAGTCATTCCCATTACATTGATAGTATGCTCTAGTTATCTTTTAATATCTGCCACACCACTTCATTTAGTACCTGAGGTTATAAGCCTTTAAGGCATTGGTGCCTCATTCCTCACCCCCCGACTGACTTGGCAGCTAAGATAATGCCCCCCTCCCTTCCTGGTACACAAAAGTGGTGTTTCACTCGAACTCAATATCAGCAAGGCAGACCATATGTTCACCTACCATCCGAGAAGGGCTAGAGGTAGTCTAGTGCCAAAAATTACTATAGCTGCTTAACAATAAAAAAGCGAGATCGCGCTTCAATAGACCACTACAATGTGCAAGGAAACGAATAGACAGATGCTCTAGCCCAGCAGGATGCAATGTGAACCAGCCAGATCACCCTCTCACTTACAGCGCCAACTGCAGCACCATTAACAGAACTGTGACCAATTACGTCAATAATGCAAGAAAGTAAGTCGCCAAGGGTAAAAGACGGGAGAACCTCAACATGCCGAAGAACCTCCTTAGAACCTGCCGAATGGCAACGGGGCACGACTACCTACAAGAGCATCCTAGCTCCAGCGGGGTCACTGATCTCCATCCTGCCCAATTTGCTACGACTCTAACGGCACTGCAGGCCACTTTCCATATTGCAGTGCACTTGAAGATGTCGACCAAGACAGAAGCTAAGAGGGAATGACAAATCTTTAATGGACGGCATGGTGTCGAATGGCCGAGAGGCCACGGATGGGCGTTGGCTGAATAGAACAGAACATCTTCTCGACTACTGACTACGCCCTATAATATTTGATTTCGTAAAGTCCTCTGTTATACCAGCCTCCTATGTGGTGCCCTTTGTAAATTAATTTTGAATATTCCATAAATTGCAGATTTGACAGTTCCCATAGACCTGAGTTCAAGCCATCCTACTCTTCAGTTATCACCTTCTTCTGCTAAGCCATTTCAGGTGAAAATCGTTATTGTTAGCAATTGGAGATATATCAGTACGGCTCAGGCTCCCCTCGACTCCACCCTCGCATTGACTGACTTCACAGGACAACAATCAGTATATTCAACATGGTGCTTTCGTCTAAATTTTGCGACAGCGTAATTTAAACTTCTGAAAACGGCATGGAATATTTCCTATGTTTGGTATGGGGCATGAAATTCTATGGATTCTGCAAGTCTAAAAGTGTAATCATAAGATTTAAAGTGGGTGTATAAAATGGCATGTCCCCGAGGGAATATTCACTTCAAATTCCAGTGCTTTCTGGGAGTAATGTTGTCCCACCGAAATGTTTTTGTTTTTTTTATTTCCAATGGCTGAGTCGCATCAAACAGAATAACATATCAAAATTAGAAGAAAAAGTAAGAACAGAAGTAACAAAAAGAACAGAAACATCAAAAGTTCAGATGATAACCGTAGGTTATCACCCCATAAACTCCGTTGGCTCCCAATATCTGGATGCCTCAGCTTCTCCATTGGAGATCACCGCAGGAAATGAAGTGGTCTCTATCTAAATTCACATTTGTCTTACACAATAAGCACGTAGCGCTTACATGGATGGCAAGGCAATCATGTCCTGTTGATAGACGTAACCAAGCCACTGCCTGCCGTCTAGGTCTATCGGGAATACTGTGGTGCCAGTCTCTTCAGTATTTGTGGTCAATCTTATTGAGAAGTTCTTGCTGTCGTGTTGACCTCATAAACAGTTTTATGAACTGTTTTGCATTGTAGAAAAGGGGCTTTTGGACTTTACAAGGCAGCGTAGTTCCCTGTTTGACGAGAAAATCTGCCTGGTCATGGCCATACAGGTCGGTTTTCCCATTAATAATCGATCATTAAGCTAAATATATTTATGAGCACCAAAAGGAAAAAGGCTTCTTCATTTAACAGCAGCTGGGAGGGAAAGTGAGAAATTATGCAGAAAAAAATGCAGTCGATATGTTGCAAATGAATGAAAAAAACAATCTACAAATGCATCTTTGCATATATTAAAAAAAAGGAATAAAATACTGTATTGAATTTTTCATAACATTTTGCTGTAATTAATAAAGCTATTTAAAGACAATCATTTTTATTTACACTTGACATCTGAGAAAGTAAACTGTAATGATAATTTTTTTTCTTCTAATGCAGCTGGCAAATAGACCATGATCTTTCGCCATAAGGGCTGCACCGATGTTACCACTTTGTATTACCCAGTGGGCGCGTGTAACTTGATGGTAGGATATGCCCGCATAACAATGCCCCGCAACGCTCTACGATCCTATTAGGACGGGGACCTACGGCTTAAAGTGGATTCCGAATCACTACAAACACCCATGGCACAGCCGGGATTTGAACCCGATACCTGCGGTACCGAATGCCAGAGCGCTAGCCATTCGGCCATCAGGCCCACTCTGTAATGGTAATATTCAACGGCATTTAGAATATTCAGATTACGATCAATTCATATTTTTCTTTTATTTTAAAAAAGATATCAAAATAGATTAAATCATATTATCATATTAATATGTTTTATTTATTTATTTATTTTTTGGTATTTTTTTCACAATTTCTTTACTACAAATTTTTTCAATCATTTCATTTTTAAAAAAGTCTTGCTTAGTCCAGTGCTTAGATCTAAATATAGAATTATCTAAAGCGGTTTCATTCTAAATACATTGATAAACATAAAGGTTCAAATCAATGAAAAAAAAATCATTCAACTTTTTATTCAGAGTTTAAATGTAGATATATATATATATATTTAAACCCTAAAAAATGAATAATGTTGTTTAATACTTTAGATATACACATCCATAAGGTTTAGGGTGTGCTTAAATTAAAAAAAAAAAAAAATCTTAAATGAATTTTTAGTTATTTTCTGATGGCACAAAATCCTTTATACAAGAAAGAAAACGCTACGATTTTTTATATCTTATTCACCTCTTTCTAAGAAGATTAAAAAATAGGCTTAGCATTAGAAGATGAACGAGAAAGGCATACAATCCTTTGAATAAAGTTACAAAGTGTTTAAAAAATGATTTTTAATCCCTCTGTTTTAATCCTCTATTAGAATAAAAAAAAATTTAGAACTTTCAAGTTCTGCTTAAATCCCTTGAGACCTTGTTAAAATCACGAAGATTTTGATATCGCTAATCAAATAACCTCGCTATAAACAAAGTACAATGAATTTAATGGAATATTCAAGATAAAAATTAAATTAATATTTGGTTGAAGTTATTGTATGCAACAAATTACTTTTCAGTTGAAAATTTTGCCAATTTTTCAATTTTTCTTTGCCTTTTTATCTTAATTTTTTAACTTCTTAAGCTAGTATTTCGTGTTTCTTTTAAACTTATATCTTTTGAATTAAGATCTGGTCTATGATATGCGCCTTAAAATATCAAATTCTTATGTGAAAAATATCTCTGGAAGAAAAAATGAAATAAATTAAAATTAAACATGCAATACACATTAAATAGCTAAGAATTAAATTAATATTTAACTAGAAATAAAATCACTTAAATATGCACACCTAAACCTTTTTTTTATACACATTTTTATGCAGAAAGGGTTATTCAAAATAATTTTTATGAGACTAAATCAACTTTTTACACGACTATCTCTGAGTAAATGAAAAAAAAAAAAAATTAGGAAATCAAAATTGGAAGTTAATTAACATTAAATAACAAAGAATTAAAGCCTTCACTAGGAATTCGTACTAGCAATTTTTACACCTAAATTTCTTCCAATGCATTTTTTATGTAGAATGTATTATTAAAACTAATTTTTACTCGACTAAACCAATCTTTTACGCGACTATTTCAGAGTGAATGAAAAAAAAAGTAAATTAAAATGAATAGGTAATTCTCTTTAAATAAATAAGACTTAAATTAACATTTCACTACAAAAAAAATTAATTTACGTTTGTACACCTAAACCATTTTTTTATGTATATTTTTATGCAGAATGCGGAAGTAAAAACAATTTTTAATCGATTTTTAATGTATTTTAAGTGACTTAATTCCTAAGAAAAAATAAAACCATAATTAATGAAAATTCTAAAAAAAAGTTGAAGAAATAACTATTAAATTATACTTATTTTTAAACCATTTATTTTCTAACTAACAATTTTAATCCATCCAAATAAAGCAAACTTCTTGCACGCGAATTTTTTTTTTGTGCGTAATTTTTAATACTTGTAGCGAAAAAAAGTGTTTTAGATCAGGGGTGCCAACTCAAATGACCTTGCGGTCCGTTCTGGAAATGCGTCATAACTCCACCGACTACATATAAAGTTATATATCCCCATATTAGATTTAAACCCACTATAGACACTTTTTTAGAGTAAAAAATTTAAGCATAATGAGTTATTATTATTGTGCTTACTTTTATTCTTACATGTATGCATAGATATTGTAATAATAATGATAATAAATGCACATTGTAAAGAAATATACAACACTAAAAATGAAATATAAAAAAATATATCACTATATCAATATAAACGAATTAAAAAAAAATGAAATCATTCAAAAATATTTATTTTATTAGTACGATATTTGTTTCTTCACTCTTTCACTTAGCTGTTTCAAATCGATTTCAATTTGGGTATTTGCACTTTGTAATGGGTATTGCGCCCGTTAGGTTTGAGCGTGTTTTGTGTTTGGTCAATTTCATTTTAGAAATAAACGATTCGCAGGTGTAAGTTGAACCAAAAGTTCTAACAGTTTGGTTTGCTCTGCCATCAATAATCAATTGTGCATATATAGGGATGATAAGTGAGGTCAATTAAAGTGATACATAGAACCTGTCATGCTTGATGTTTCAAGATGTTTGATGTTATGTTAGATGTTCACAGAATATAATTAAATTATTCTGCTAACTCATAACTAAATAAAACAGGCAATATCTGTTCTATATTTGCAAGAATATTATTTATTTTTAATTTCGTCTCATAATTTCGACAGTTAATTTTTGACTATAAGGATGCACACATAACGTATTTTTTAATACATTGTTTTTCACTACTTTGGTCATTATAAAATAAATATATTTTGTAAAAGTGTGATACATCTCAAGGGCCGGAAAAATTTTCAAGGCGGGCCGCGGTTGTTTTAGATGGTTCCTCTCTTTTATAACATAACAAATTCGCAATGAAATTATCTGCAAACCTCATCAAGACATGAAATCCTTCGAAAGAAAAGAAAACACACTCATCAAGAAAACTCCGTTAAGAACAAAGTTAGAATTGAATAGGTAATTCACGCGAAATAGTCTTCTACGTCTTCGCTAGCGACCGAAAAGTTTTACAGCTTTGTTACAACCAGGGGAAAAAGGGAAAAACATCCGCTTTATCGCCTCAGCCTGGTTTTCATTTTATCCCAAATGGGGAAAAGTGCCGCTCGCTACTGCCCTTGGAACACTTTTTGATGATTCTTATTCCGACGTGATCGTGTAAGGGAACGTCTAACCCAAAATTCGGAGGCCTCACACAGTTTTAAATGTGTATTCCTAGACTGTAACGATTTTTAATGCTTGGAAAGGGTTAATTTCGAAAAGGCGAAATGGAGATTTCGATACCATGAATAAATAATTCCTTGTTCACAGTAGTTATACTTTTCTTATTTTCAATATTGAATCGTTTTCTACGATCATTCATAAGAAACAAAGTTTCTAAATTCTTCTTCTTCAAAGCTGTTAAAATGAATAAATAAATAAATGTTCAAATTTTCTGTACTTTTTTGGTAGTTTAAATTTTTTTCTAACTATTATTCAATTCTTTGAAAATCACAATAGAATTCAATTAAATGTTTTTCTGCATATTCTACATTAGAACAAGATTTATGTTATAGTTTTATTATATATTATATTATAATAAATATTTTTTCTGATTATGATTTAAATCTGTTTAAATACTGAAAATATTAAAATATAAAATATATGATTTATCATGAAAACATATACAGGGTGGTTATAATTAAAGTGACCCTATTCAAACCCCTCTAGAACCCGTTCTACCAAACGGATTTTGAGGAAACTTGGTCTATACAGTATATGGACCACAGGGGAAAAAAATTTGCTATAAAAATAGTTCATATCTTTACCATCAGGGGGAATTGTAGCGCTTAAAGTAGGATGAAAAATTTGTCAGAATCATTCAAATGTTTAGAATATGCTCAACGTGTGTTCCATTGACGTCAATTACGTGTTAAAAGCGTATTATAGCGTGTTCAATGGTAGAGCGAAGAAACTCTCGAGGAATTTTAGCAACATGGCGTGAAATGCTGCATTTCAACTAAGGTAAAGTCCTAATTCCTCTTCCATAAGCATCATTAGGAATCCCTACAACCAGAAATCACAGGGATTTAAGTCGAGTGAACGAGTAGGATATTACTCTGTTCTCGCCAAAGTTAGCATGAAGCAGTGATTTGGCATGGCGCCGAGTATGAGGAGTTGCTTTTCTTTTGATGGAGCTGGGAATAATCAAAAATGCCGAATATGGTGTGTTTACATGCTAATGTCCAGCAAAAGGTCCCCATAGATAGAAGTCTGACCTGGCTACGTATCTCTGAAGAAGGATGGCAGTGCCTTCCAGGAGCGCTTTTATAGGAAACAACTCCCCTTTTGCATTTCGTATGTACGAAAATCCAGAAAACTCACTTCAGGCAGTCTGACTAACGAGGCAAGATGCTGAATCGTTTTTAAAATAGAGTCTAAACCAGAGGTAGCCAACCTGCTGCACGCCTTTAATATTTTGCCGGCCCGTGAGATATATCACACTTTTACAAATTTTATTTATTTTATAATTGCCGAAATAATGAAAACCAATGTATTGAAATATACATTATTTCTGCATCCATATATTTAAAAATTAACGGTTGAAAGTATGAGAAAAAATTAATTTTGATTTTAAAATAATATTCTTGAGAATATATGACAGATATTGCCTGTTTCATTCATGAGTTTACAGTTATGAGTTCTCAGAATAATTAAATTTTATTCTGAGCGCGCATCTATTTGCAAAAGCTAAGTGAAAGAGTGGAGAAACAAATATCGCACTAGTAAAATAAATATTTTTTAATGATTTCATTTTCTTTTATTTCATTTATCTTTATATTTCATTTTTAGTGTTATATATTTCTTTACAATGTGCGTTTAGTATCATTATTATTATATTACCTATGTTTACATGTAAGAATAATAGTAAACACTATAATAATGACTCATTATGTTTAAATTTTTCATTCCAAAAAATGGCCTATAGAGGGTTTAATTCTAATATGGGAATATATAATTTTATATGCAGCCCGTGGAGTTAGGATGCATTTCCAAAATGGCCCGCAAGATCGTTTGGGTTGGCCACCCCTGGTCTAAACAATGGCGCCAGTGTAATGAACTGGGGACCCAAATTCTCACCAGCGGTGCACATTACCACTGAGCCACGAGTCGGGCATGTTGAATCCTAATTCATATAATCGCAAAAGTACTTAATTAAAGAATTACAAGATAGCATTAAGGCGATGGCATTTAAACAAAGAACTTCCAGTAACAATTTTGGTAATAGCATGACAAATTTATTTCTTTATTTTGTTATCGTAAACATTTCTAAATATAATTTAATAACTCAGATAAAACGTTAATTTTTTATTAATAAAAATTATATGAATCCTTATATTACTTAATAGTTATTTTATTTAAAAAATAAATTAAAATAAATTAGTATACAGTGGAAATGCGATCTCAAAAGCGGAATAATTTAAAAAGCATTTCTTTCATTGTTCATTTATAGCCATCGGAATAAAAACAAAAATTTAAAATAGCATAAATTAGAAATATAATTTATTTAATTAAAAATATAATTTTTTTTTAGATTACTTAGCACATATTACTTTTATTGCCTTCAATATTATTTGTTAAAATAACAGTAAAAAATTTTCTGTAATATTAATTTAATCTTCTTAAAATTAATCAAATTAACCAAATCTTAAATACCACAAATGCTTTTTTACACAATTCCTTTCTGAATTTTATTATTACTGATTTTATTATAATATTATTTGATTAACTCACCATAACTAATAATAAATTGACTTAGTTAATTATATTGATCTTAAATTTACAGAATAAAGAATTTTGTTTTTAATTCTTCACATCAGCATAAATTAAAATTAATCCTTTTAATTACCTTGCTCTTAATTTGCATGACGTTTGTTCTATTTATTTTTAATTATTTTAACCATGTCAATTTAATTGTTAAATTAACTTTTCAATGAGCAAATCTCGCTTATTTGATGCTCTTAACTGAACAAAAGAATTATTATTTTCTTTTAAAGTTTTCGCAAAGTTATTGCAAAGAGGCTACTTTTCTACCTCCCAAAAAAATTTATGAAGTTTTTCAATAATTATAGAAAATAGTTTATAAAAATTTCTTATTTCCATGCTCTTCATTATTATCATATTATTATTACAAAAAAGTCTTATTTACATGTTCTTCAATATATTATTATTACAAAAAATTCTTATTTACATGCCTTCATTAAATTCTTATTACAAAAAATTTTCATTCACATTTCTTTTACGACATTCTTATTACAAACATTCTTACATTACATTCTTATCCTGACATTCTTATTATAAAACATTCTTATTTACTTGTTCTTCCATTCATCTTTACATAACCTTCATTACATTCTTATTCTAACATTATTATTTACATGCTCTTCATTACATTCTTATTCTGATATCCTTATTACAAAAGATTCATATTTCTATGAACCTTCATTACATTCTTATTCTCACATTCTTATTTACATGTTCATCATTACATTCTAATTCTGATATTCTTATCACAAAAAAATTCTTATTTAAGGTTTTTCATTACATTCTTATTAAAGCAATGACTGTTTGAAAATCCTTCTGTGTTACAACTATATGGATAACATCGAAAAAGAAAAGGGGGTTCAATCACTTTTTCTCCGGTAAAACTGGCACCAAGAATAAAATAGAGCCAAATCTGTCGTCGGATTCCTTCTACCAGAAATGGATCTCTCCTAGCAGAGTCTATTCCTATAGAACCACCATCGGACGGACACATAGGAGTTAATAATTCTCATATTGGACACACAATAGGAACTCTGTCAATGGGCCAAAAATGTGCTTATTCTACGCTGAGCACAATTTTTAAATTCAAATCTTATTAAACTTTTTTTTCTTTCTAATGCAGCTGGCAAACACAGACAGCTTGGTCTTGAATGCCTTAAGGCAAGTGCTGCACAGACGTACTCACTTTGCATTACCCAGGGGGCGCGTGTAACTTGAAGATAAGCCACGGACACGGAGTAACAATGCCCCCGCAACGCTCCTATTAGGACTGGGACCTACTTTTCTTTAAAGTGGATTCCGAACCACTACAAACACCCATGGCACCGCCGGGACTCGAACCTGAAACCTGTGGTACCGAACGCCAGAGCGCTAGCCACTCGGCCATTCAGGCCCAATCTTATTACACTATTAAGTTGAATAATAGCTCTCAACAATGTCGTAGAAAAGCATCCATTTTTCCTGTCCTGAAGTTTATTTCATCTCACAGTATGGCTTTCTGAATGATCCTTTTTGTTTTTGAACTAAGATATACGAATGGTCGATGCATTTTTGTAACAGGGTTAAAATGTAATGTTATTGTAAATCCATTCGAAGCTCTCATGTTTTTCTCTTAACAAACAAAATATCATATTTCTGCCTTAGTTTATTCGAATAATACTCTTCGGCATTGCGATTTGAAAGTTTTAGTTTACTTTCTGGAGCGTATTTTCCTAGTTATATCCTTCCTTGATCTACGACTGCATTTTTTCTTCTTTTTTGTCTATTTTTCCCAAGTGAGTAGAAGAGGAAATATTAGGGCTGTCTACGAGATATTTTGGAATACACTTTAAAAAAATTCGACTGTATTCTGGTTTTGAAAGCTTTTACTATCGATTTTGAATTGAACTGTGTACCTTTTCAGTAATAAACAAAAGAAAAGCACACAGAAAATAACGTATAACGAAAGTTCTTTCTAGCTTTCAATACAATGATATTTTTAGACATTTACGATCAACAAATGACGCAGTTTCGGGATTGAAGCATACGTTTGACCGCAATATGAATACCTTGGGGCATAAGAACGAGTGTATATGACCTACTATAATTTGAATCTATGGATCAAATAAATCGCGTCTATATGAGCCCGACTCAACTGTAACGCTGGTGAGCATTAGGGCTGAGGTTCAATCCGCTGGCACCATTGTTGTAGATACTGTTTCAAAAAACGAGGAAACACGACGGCTTTTGTGTTTTTCAGCATCTTGCCTCGTGAGTCGGACTATGTGGGGGAAGTTTTCGGTATTTTCTCTAATTAGATAACCAAATGCTGAGTAGTTTCTCCTAAATTTCTCCCAGAAGGCGCTGCATCTTTAGCGTCACGAAACCAAGTCAGATTTCTACCAACGAGTGTTCCATTACAGCAGAAACTACCTCACTTTTCCCTTCTTTCATAAGACTAGCCATGGTAGAATTCGGATCCTTGGACTTGGTCTGGATGTTGCTGTCTACCAAGTGAGATAAGAAACAAAAGTCTATATGAATATATATGTCTGTGTTATAAGCCAGCTTTTAAAGTTCCCGTGCCAACAACGGGCATGTAAAATCTATAAGACGGAAAGTCGTTCTGTGGGATGTGAAAAGGTCAGTGGAGGATAAGAATTCCCATCCTTTTCCACTCTTATTCGAACATAGTGGAAGATCATTTCGGCCTACAGATTTCCAACATGGACAAAGAAGTTTTCGTATCGACATTGTTTGACAAGTTTACAAAACGAGCGCCAATACTAAGCAAAGGCACTAGATATCACGCGATAACTGTATATACTTTTTTATGATATGAGTTCATTTCAAATCAAGGACATTACTTTAATTTTAGGGTATCGCTATTAAAACCAAGATACATTGCTGGGGAACCATGATATACTGCATTTAAGCATTTACACTCATGTCCATAAATTAAGGATAATGAAGTTCAGGCAAAGAAAGAGACAGAAACAAAACAAATTTGATTTATTTGTAAAGTCTATTTATTAAACAAAAGGTAAAGAGCTAAAAAGATGCTATATGTTTGACATAATTAATAAAAATTGAGATTTTTACTCCCTGGAGCAAATTTCAAAAAAGAACTTATTTACAAAAAACAGTATAGCATGGTTAGTATGATGGTTAATATGGAGTATGTCTCCCGGGTGATGCAATAGAGGCATTACAACGCCTAGGCATGCTGAGTATCAAATTATCAATCTGATCTTGGGGAATATTACACCACTCATCAAGCAATGCCCTCCGAAGTTCCGGTGGACAGGTGGGAGGGGGTTGACGGGCTGCAATTCGTCGGCCAAGCATATCCCACACATGCTCTATTGTATTCAAGTCCGGTGAGTATGCTGGCCAATCCATACGGGTGATATCCTCCAATTGAAGGCATTCATCTACAATGTTTGCACGGTGAGGACGGGCGGTGTCATCCATAAACAGAAATTCAGCCCTCATGGCGCCCCGAAACAAACGTACATGTTGTTCCAGAATGACATCCCGATAGATGTGGCCTGTCATCGTTACACTCTGAACATGCAGGTCAGTTCTGGAACCAAGAATAATTCCTCCCCAAACGAGCCATCCTGCACCACCGTAACGGTGTCGTTCAATGGTGTTCTCTCGTTGGTAAAGGGTACCTGGCGCCCTCCATATGAAAGTCCGGCGAGAATCAGACTGCAAACTTAACCAGGACTCGTCGGAAAACATCACACAAGACCACTGTTGCGGTGTCCACAATGCATGCTCTCTACTCCAGGTTAATCGCAGGCGACAGTGAGTTGCGGTAAGTGGAACACATCTTACAGGTCTACGAGCATATAGACCAATGTGCCCTAAGCGTCTGTACACGGTCTTCCTTGAAACTGTCGTACCGGTAGCTGAAGAGAGCTGAGGAGACAGGTCTGATGCTGTGCTCCGTCTGTTTCTTTTGGCAGTAACTGCTAAATACCGGTCCTCATTCAGCATTTAACTCGGGGGCGACCTGTGCTATAACATCTACTCACATTACCATCATCTTGGAATCGTTGCCAAAGCCTGGAGATGACACTCTGGGCGATTCCAAGTTCATCGGATACTTCCAGCTGGGTATGTCCACATTCCAGTCGTCCGATAAAAGTTGTACCACGCAAAAAATCATCCAAATGCTTCCTTTGTGCCATAACTATGCGGTTATTGCACTGAAAGGCTTTTAATGCGCTTGTGAACAATTTTACTTCTTTGCCACCATTCCTTATATACCCCTCTCTTACACTCTCGTCATTGTGACGTACTATCCGCGCCATCTGGTGGTTTCCTGTAATTTGCATATTCTTCTTCAAGATGTGTGTGATAATTCTACAGGTGAAATTTTTATTTTAGAGTTCAATTTCTGTGTGATTCTGAATTATCCTTAATTTATGGACATGAGTGTATTTGACATGTTAGTGTATTGACTAATTTACAAGGAATACACCTAAGAATGGCGTCAGAGAAGTTCCTATTCCATTCTCATCTTTCTGCTCAAGCACAAAAAATTATATTTTGCCATCAGATTTATAATTATTATCCCCTTCCTGGACAAGAAAACTTTTGCTTCCTCTTTCTTTGTTGGTAACCGAATTCCGCAGTTCGGAATCTATGTTGATTGGATATATTATTTGACATGGCAAAGATTCCAAATTGATACTTCAGATATCTAAGAAATCCAAAGTTACCCAGGATGGACCACAGAAGCTTATTACTCTGAACTTACTTTGTACCCCTGTATATTGTACATCGTTTGGAATAGGCATAAAAACAGACGACATTTTGGGGATATAAGTCTCAAATGTCGTCTTTAAATATGTCTGTTGGAGCAGAATAGAAGGATTTTGTAATCCCACCCTAAGCATAATTTAAGGATATTTCGATGATATCATGCCGTAAGATACTGTTATGTCTTAAGATACTATAGTGCCTTAAAATACTATTTTCCATAACATACTATCTTATACTATTATGCCAAAAGATACTATCGTGCCCATCCCAGACATAGAGAATTTTGAATCCGTTTTAATTATCGTAATTTGAATAGTTTCTTTTACTGTCCACTAGGCAGCTTCGAACCTTTAACTTTTATTGGCATTTAATTCTTCCGGGCCTTTAACTATATCAGGCCTTTATTTTTTTCAAGCTTTTTTTAGGGGGTTAGGGTTTTCACCAATCTACTTACTTCATGAGTTAAAAGAAAATTAATTAGTACTTTAATAATAGCTTAAAACAATCAAAATCAGCTTTTTCCTTAAACTTACTCATTATAAGGTCACATTAAAAGAACTATTTTCGTAACGCGTTATCTATTTAATTTTATCTTGACCCTAATTAGCCCAAGCTCGTTAAAGCACTTCAATTTTCTTCAGAAGTCACAAGAAAAAAAATACTTACTCCAGTGCAAAAACTTAATTAACAAATTTTCATTCATAAATAATTAAAAGTATTAGCTTTTAAACTCATAGCTTAGGGAAAAAAACCCTCATCGAATACAAAAAATAAATAAGTAAACCAAAAATAAGAAGAAAAATATTTTTTTTTATCCCTTATATTTGTATAAACATTGTTTTTTTTTTTTGTGTGTGTGTATAGTAAATTCTGAATCAAAAATGTTTTAATACTGTTTCAAAAATACTTCACCGATACACACATAGAAGATAGTCAAGATTTCTCTAAAAAGCTTTAATATGCAAAAAAGGACTTATAAAAATAATCCCTATGGAGGTTTTGAGATATTCAGTAATAGCCAAGAGGCCTTTTATACAAGAGGGGAAAATGTTACTTTTTTTCCCTCTTCCATTGTGTTTACCTGTTTTAATAAGCTGAAAAAACTCTCTCAAATCCAGTGAACGATCGAAAATAAATACAATTCATTAAAAACTGCATAAAAAAAATTGTTAAACAGTTTTAAAAAATCCCCAATTCTTCTCTCTCTTATTATATGGGGAAAATGTATTAGCATTTCAAATTGTATTTTTTCCCTTTGAGGCATTTCTAAAAATTTAGGGATTTTTTCGTCTTTAATCAGATTTAAAGTACAAGTCGAGATATAAGTAAAAAAAAAAAATTTTACTGGATAAAATTTGAATGCATATTTACGCTAAAAAATTAAACACAACTTTCGACTTTATTTAATGTCTGCAATCAAAGATTTTATATTTCGTGGGTTTTTGCTTCTGCGGTAATAACTTTAAATAATTTTTTTCTCAATTCTTAAAGCATCAATATCCTGTTTTTTTTTCTTATTTCTTAACTTTGCTGTAATTAATTATTTTAAACACGATCATAAAAAAATACTTCTCCATCAAATTAATTTTATTCGAATACTACTCTATAAGATTATTCCTTAAAAAAAAATGTGAAACATCTCAACTCTACAGCAGACTCCATCTAAAAGTAATGCAAATATAAGTTTTTTTCCTGGATAAGTAAAAAACTGGGTGATCAACTACTTTTCTCCGACATAATTGGTACCAAGAATAAAATGTAATCAAATTGATGTTGAATTTCCCGTATCAAAAATGGGTGGCCTGATGGAAAATTGACCAGCGGTCTGGCCTTCAGTACCGCAGGCTTCAGGTTCCAATCCTGAAGGTGGCAGGGATGTTTATTAAGGACTCGGAATCCAGGAAAACTTTGGGTCCCTGGTCAACTTAGCCTAAAGTGTACACAAAATAACCGTAGAGAGACAAACCAAATCTTCCATTGAACCACCATCGGACGGATAAATCGGAGGGAATGATTCTGGAGTTGGACACACAATAGGATCTTTCTGAATGGACCATAAATGTACTTTTCCTATACTAAGCACAATTTTTTAAGTTAAATGGTGTTAAACTATCAAGTTGAATTCAACTGTGTATCCTTCAGAAATAAACGAAAGAAAAGCACATAGAAAATAATGTATAACGAAGGATTTTTTTAGGCCTTCATTACAATAGCATTTTTAGACATAAGACATACATTTTAAACTCAACAAACGATGCAATATTTGTATTAAAAAATGCGTTTGACGTAAATTTGATCGCAATATGACAACCTAGTGACCTACAATCAAGTCTTGAATAGAGGAATCAAGTCTATCAAGTCCATGACCTACGTTCCAGTCTATATAAACCCGTCTCGCGGCTCTGTGACAACGTGCACCACTGCAGAGCATTAGGCCTGATGTTCAATCCGCTGGCGATATTGTTGTAGACACTGTTTAAAAAAAACAGGAGATTCGATGGCAGTGGTGGTGTTCAGCCTCTTTAGGCAGACTGGGAAAATTTTCCGGAATTTTCTCCTATTAAATAAGCAAATGTGATGTAGTTTTCATAAAAAAAGTCCATGCGGGAGGTATTGCCCTCAAACTTCTTCAGCCACACGAAACCATGCCAGATTTATATCTACGGATACTTCATCACAACAGAAGCTGCATCCCCATTCCTTCCTTCCCTCAGACCAGACCGGTCCTTGGACTTGGACAAGATGTTACTGCATACCAAGTGGGATAAAAAAAGTCTGTATGAATGCATATGTCGCTTTTATAAGACTGCATTTAAAATTATTGTGTCTATAACTGGTATGGGTATGCTAAATCTATAAGACATAAAGTCGTTCTGTGGGATGTGGGAGATGAGAATTCACATCCTTTTCCACTCTTATTCGAACGCAGTGGAATATCCTTTCGGCCTTCAAATCGAAAGCGCTTATTACCGGTATAGACAGAGAAGATTTCGGTTGGACATTGTTTGACTAGGTTACAAAACGACGCCAATGTTATCATTTTCTAGCCAAAGGAACCAGATATCCCACAAATATTGTAGATAATTTTTAAAATACGGAATTATTTAAAAAAAAAGGACTTTATTTAAATTTGAAGTGTTTCGCAACTAAAACCAGGGTATATGATGCGGAAACTTGCTATATTGCATTTATTTATTGTTTCTCTTTGCCTCCAAGTTCTTTTTGTTTTCAGGTTTTTCTCTGGGGACGGGGGTAGGTTGGTTTTCAACATGCTGCTTATTTTATGCCATGAAAGGAAAATTAGTTAATACTCTAATAATAGCTTAAAACAATCAAAATCACTTTTTAAAGTAAACTTACTCATGATACGGTCACAATAAAAGAATGATTTTCTTAACGCGTTATCTATTTAATTTTATCTTGACCCTAATTAACCCAAGCTCATTAAAGCACTTCAACTTTCTTCAGAAGTCACAAGAAAAAAAAATACATAATGCAAAAAACTTAATTAACAAAGTTTCATTCTTAAATAATTAAAAGTATTGGCTTTTAAACGCGTAACTTAGGGAAAAAAAAGCCCATCGAATACAAGAAATAAATAAATAAGAAGGAAAATATATTTTTTGTCTCATATATTTATACAAACATTGTGGATTTTTTTGTGTGTGTACTAAAATCTGAATCAAAAATGTTTCAACATTGTTTCAAAAATACTTTACCGATACACATATGGAAGATAGTCAAGATTTCTTTAAAAAGCTTTAATATGCAAAAAAAGGACTTATAAAAAATAATCCCTAAGGATGCTCTGAGATATTCAGTAATAGCTAAGGGGCTTTTATACAAGAGGGGAAAATGTTACTTTTTTCCCCTCTTCCATTGTGATGACCTGTTTTAAGAAGCTGAAAAAACTCTCTCAAATCCAGTGACGAACGAAAATAAACACAATTCGTTAAAAAATGCATAAAAAAAATTGTTAAAACAGTTTTAAAAAATCTCTGATTCTACTCCCTCTTATTATATGGGGAAAACGTATTAGCATTCAAAATTCCCGTTTCTCCTTTGAGGCATTTTTAAAAATGTAGGGATGTTTTCATATTTAATCAGATTTAAAGTACAAGTCGAGATACAAGTGAAAAAAATTGTAACTTGATAAATTTCGAATGCATATTTAAGCTAAAAAATTAAACACATCTTTCGACTTCATTTAATGTCTTCAATCAAAGATTTTATATTTCGTGGTTTTTTGTTTCTGCGGTAATAACTTTAAATATATTTTTTCTCAATTCTTAAAGCATCAGTATCATGTTTTTTTTCTTATTTCTTAACTTTTTTGTGTATCACTTCTGCAGAATAAATTTTTTTAAACACGATCATAAAAAAATGCTTCTCCATCAAATTAATTTTACTCGAATACGATTCTCTATAAGATTCTTAAAAAAAAAAAAATTAAAGTGAAACATCTCAACTCTAGAGCAGACTCCATCTAAAAATAATGCAATTATTTCCCCCAAATTTTCCTTAATAGTTTTTTTTTCCCTTTCGTGTTTGCCTTCCGAACATATTTTTTCATTATAAAAGTGCAGACAGAATTTTTTTTTTAAAAAAAGCATTATCTTCGTTGGCGATATAGACCGAAACTTCTAGACGCTTTTATATAACACAGCTAAAAAGGGGTAACTCTAAAGTAAAAAGGGTAAATAAAAGTCGTCAAGACTGGTTTATGAAAAGAAAATATTGATTAAAACAAGTCTCTAAAATTATAGGTTTCAATAAATTTCTCTGTGAAAATAACATAAATATTATGCATATTGAGAACATAACATGCGTAATGAAATGTAGCATGCAGTTTTGCTGATAACAACATGATGCAACATGTGCTGATAATACTGACTTTTTGAGACTTTTATTGGGTTTTTTTATAACATACGTTATATATACGTTATACACGTTTTAACTTAGAATATGTTATCAAGATGTGTTAATCAATTTAATGCTTTAAAACAAATAGCTATATTCAATTCAGTAGTCAAAAATTTTGAAACAAAAGAAGGTATTGCACTGCCAAACAGACAAATGATTCTATTTTGAGTAAGTAAAAAAACATTAAATTAAATATAAGAAGAATTATTAAATAAAAATGAAATAAAATAAATAATAATAATAATAAATTAGAAATAAATAATAAAATATATGTTGTTGACTCGACGCAGAAGACTATCAGACCTTTTCAAAAAGTCTTCCTTTAAGAAAATCCGTCAAGAGGGGTCTGCTTCCTTCACTTCTCATTAGAGTAAACATTTCTCAGCTCATAGTCTATCACCAATCACTATGAAATAACTCATGATGCAGTCCATATTCCATCTCTAATTATTTCGACTTGCGAATGTCACACAGACAATCACTAATTTCATGAGTCTCATTTTACATGACATTGATTATGTCTCATGAGATTTGAATGACAAGTTGTTCTCATTAGTACAAACACTTATTTCATGTAACATAACTAATCGCAACACTACTTATCGTCAAATTTCTGTGATAAGTTGTTATTATATACAGGAATGTATATTATTGTTAAATAATATACATTCCTGTCTCCTGAGAACGAAATACTACACTGCATATCCATAAGAATATTTTGCTGAATCTTCGTGATATTTTTGGAAAACTAAATAAAACAGTTCATTAATTTTTTTGATTCTTTATTATACTACTTGCAATTGATTGCGAATTTTACTTGATCATAAGATTTAAATGATATAGGTTTGCATGCACAGACAATCGCTAATTTCACGTGTCTCATTATACATGTCACTGACTATCTGCCATCAAATTTGAGTGACACGTTATTCTCATTAATACAAAATAATTTCATGTAATTTAACTATCCAAAACATTACTTATCCAATGTCAAATTTGAGTGATAAGTTGATATTATGTTATTGTTAAATAATACACATTCCTCTCCCCTGTGAACGAAATACTACACTAATATCCATACAGCTATTTTACTGAAGCTTGGTGATAATTCTGAAGAAATAAATACAACAGTTCACTAATTTTTTCTGAATCTTGATTCTACAGCTTACAGTTGATTGCTAATTTTATTGATCATTAGATTTATATGATATAGTTTTACATGCAATTTTTCAAACAGTAACAAAAAATAATTTTCATAAAAATCTTACTCAGTAAGAAGTTTATAATTTTTTTTTATCTCAAATATATAATAAATGCTATTGAAAATATATATAAAAAAAAAAAAAAAAAAAAAAAAAAAATCATTAAAATAAATCTTTAAAACCTTGGATATTTCTTTTATTTTAAAAAAGGATAAAGAAAAATCTATCTAATAAAAATTGACTGAAACCATAAAAAGTATTTAAACGCCTTTCACTGCATTCGCCTGAATTTAAATTCATGATGAAACCTTTTCCAGACGTATTGATTGCACTGAACTAGTATGTTTTTATTTTATTTTTGAATGCATATATACCCTCTAAAGGATCCTTTTCATTGCATTTTATATTTATCCAAATTTTTAAAAAAATTATTTGCGAAAAATTTTAATACTTTTATTTATTTGGTGAAGTTATAGCATTATTTATATTAAATGCTGTATGTAGAAGAAAAAAATTAAATCTTTTTTTTTTAAAGGAATGAAAAATTGCAAAATGCCTTTTAAGAATCCACTTAATTAAAAATACAGCTAAATAATAATTTATGAAATATTATAATATTATACAGTATCCATTACTGTTTAAAAGACTTGAATCTTAAACGTGATATTATTCTAAAATAATTTATAAAATGTTAATAAAATTCATATTTATACTTCATATTTCTGCATATATTAGTAACAATTTATACATTTATGCATGAAGATTTTACATCTGTATATACATTTGCAGTTCAAACTTTGGATTTTTATGTTTATTAAATGATTTTTAGTTTCGTTACTGCAGCTTTGCGCAATTCGAATTTTGAAGAATTTCTGCCTTTTTTTTTTTTTTTTTTTGAGAGAGAAAGAAGTCAAAGTAAATCAGAGTCTATGAGTTTCAGCATTGAAATGCCTTGATGGTTTATTATAAAATTTCCATATATTATATCCATATATTATATATTATATATATTATATATTATATATATATATATATATATATATATATATATATATAACATTCCGGAAGTTGCTATAGTCAATAATCAAATGGTGTTTTTGATGAAGGGCAATACATGAAATTATTTTACTTCATTTTATTTCATTTTTCTTTTTCTTTATTATTTTATTTATCATTTATTATATTTTTATTTTTAATTATTTATTTTTTTCCTACATTTTTTTTTTTTGATAAAGGAAAATACATGAAACCATTTTACTTCATTTTATTTCCTTTTATTTGTATTTATTATTTTATTATTTTCTTTATTATTTTATTTTTATTCGTTATTTTATTTTTGTTAATTATTTATTATCATTATTATTATTATTATCATTTATTTTATTTTTCTGCTTTTTTTAGAGAGGTGTAAAAGTAAATCAGTAATTCATCTACGATCTTTTGCATTACGAATTGCACGATGGTTTATTATACAATTTGCATGCAATGAATACCGGAATTAGCTTTTATCGTGAGAAAAAAAATGGTCGCGTTTCTAATTTCCTTTTTGTTTGCTTTTTAGGCTATCCGGTACATTAATATTTGCCTTCTATCCTTGGCAGGAATATGGGAATTTACGGTTCGAATTTCACTTGTCGGATTTCAAATCCAAGTAAGTGAAATCATGCAAATGATTACTGACCGCTGGAGAATCCCTACCATATGGCTTTCGAATTTGATTGGTACCAAGGTTGATGTTGAATATTGAAGTAGTATTCCATCATTAAATTAATAAATCAGCTTACTCCTCCCCTCCTCCAAAACCCAAAAGAAGGACTGTTGGTCACCACCATTGGTGTTCCATTAGATGATTATTACATTCTCAGACGCTGTGAATAATTTCCACGTTTTGGTCACAAAAAATGAACACATATGAAAGATTTATGAAATAGACACACGCCCCATTAATACAAAAGGGCGGAAAATAAAAGCAACTAGCAATTCTGCTTTCTGTTAAAAGTCTACTTCATTGAACATTACATTATATCCCTTATCTTGAATTCTAATAAAGGTAAATGCAAATATACTTAAAGTATTATTTTGATTTGAATGACAAGGAGAAATTCTGGCATAGGGCAATTATGGCAAGAACCTATAACTTCTATAATTTCAGTTTTATATCTGAATTCGGTAATGTTATTTTAGCATAAACCTACACAATACAAGCACAATTATCAAAAAAAAAGTTTTATTAGTTGTTATAAGCACACACAAAATCTGCTTTAATTTTTAAAATTTTTTTTAGTGATTTCGATTCTGCTGCCTCATATGTGTAAAACAATGTTCACAATTTAAATAAAAGCAAGAGAGCTGCTGGCCAATGTTTTTAGACATATGTACACTTCAGTATGACCCCATATGACTTGGCTGTGGGTGGTGCCCTTACAAACCTGTATTCTTTGAAAGAGAACATAAGACAGACAGACTGTTACAAACTTAGAAGATGGCATAAGAGGAAAATATCTTATCCACAGAGATTGGGTTGGTTTGACGCTCTGCTGTCATCTTGTGCACACGAGGGCTAAACAGACCGGGACCTACAGTATAAAGTGGATTCCGAACCACTCACAAACATCCATGCCATCGCCAGGATTCGAACATGAAGCATGGGATACCAAAGGCCAGAGCGCTTGCAAATTGGCCACCAGGCTGCTATATCCACAGAGAAGGTCAGAACATTGAAAACGTTACACTTCGTCCAGTAGGCCCTAATATAATCTAAGCAAATATTATTTTCTGTGAGTTTCATTCTGAATATTATTAATTTCTGTGTGTGCATTAACGAAATTGGACAAAAGTCTTTCTTTTTAGAAATATTTTAGGTCGAGAGATTGCTAAAATCTCTTCAGTCGGCTGTTTTAGGGCTTTTTTTAGCGGAATTCATCTGTATGCTTTCCACATTTTGTGTATGAAATTTGGTTTTTTTCATTTCATTCGTTTCGATAACAGATGACTTTAAACATATAAAGTTATTTTATGGCTATTCTATGTCTTTCCTTCTAGTATCAAATGGTTTAAGTTCGATATACTTTGCATTTGCAAATAAATCACTCTTTACCACATTCCTATTTAATATACACACGTTTTACTTATTGCTATTTTTCTTTGTCCAAGAACTCCCTCAAGAAGTAAATATGTTAAGTAGGGATATGGAATTCCTTTCACTCATTTGAAAGGAATTCGGGAGCGAAAGAATTCCACTCAATTAGGCCTACACGAGCGGGCGCCCATCCTCTGATCCGCACCCTTCTGGAAGATCCCGATGGCGCTTTCATGTCAACGCACTCTTCAGTCGGGGCTTTCATCGAAGTGCTGCTGCTGTGGGAAGTCTGCGGGAAAATCCAGGAATTTCATCTCGCTAATCAAATTTTAACCGTCGACGACGCGGTTTTGGTTTCTTGGCCAATTGAAATGGAGGAGGAGGTAGTCGGAAAGATATTCGAAATTATTGATGGAAAAGATGCATCTTTTAATTACTTGTTTGGGAATATCTTAGAATGGTTTGTTGCGGGATGTAATAAAGATAATTATGTCCTGTCCGCTTGAGCCCTGATTCATTAGAGTGTAATATATATTCTGTTAATTGTTTTTTTTTGTTTGGTTTTGGTTTATCGCTCTATGGTTATTTTGTGCACATTTTAAGTTAATAAGAGCAGGACCCAGAATTTGACGTGGATTCCGAACCACTAACAAACATCCGGGCTACCGCAACCGTATTCGAACCAGAAGCCTGTGGTACCAAAGGCCAGATCGCTAGCCAATTAGGCTTTTTTTTGTTGGGCCATTGTTCCACGTATGTATCCCTCAAATAGCCCGTACGCTTTACCGCTGTACTGTTATTTTGTTCACACTATGGGCTGATTAGACCGAGACCTACATTTTAACGCTCATATAGAGCCACTAACAAACATCCATGGCACCACGATGATTCGAACCTGAAGCCTCTGGTACAAAAGAACAGGGCACTAGCCCAATTGGCCAACAGGCCCCTCAATCACCATTGGGTCTGCTCATCTCTGAAAGCAGTGTTCTTCTAACTCTGTCTTCTACACCTCCATTTCCTGTGTAATCCCCTAACAAGGGCCTGACGGCCGAATAGCTAGTACTATGGCTTTCGGTACCACAGATTTCAGATTCGAATCCCGGTGGTGCCATGGATGTTTGTAGTGGTTCGGAATCCACTTTAAGCAGTAACCCGTAAGAATCCACTTTTAACGGTCCCATTGCCAAATCAGACTAATCACTCACATCATTCCTAAACTGTAAAGACCAACTCAGCTCTAGGCACAGTGTTGTGGTGTGGTGAAGTAGTAGTAGTAGTGTTGTACCCTACCAGTTAAATAGATAAGATGGCATATTTCTAAGCCGCATATATTCCAACAACTCAACGACATGGGTTGAAGGGAGGTATTTTTTTTTCCCGGAAGGACTTTTCAGAGCAACTGTCCTGCACTTGCGTGTCATATCTATGTAGAAACGAAGGTAAGTATAAAAAAAAGCAACTTCTGTATGGTAATAATTTTTTGTTTCCATGCTATACCTTGATTTTCTATTTGAAATCAACTTCATATTAATTACAAATCAACTTGATTAATAATTGATCAACTTAATAATTTTAAATTTCGATATTCTATTTGAAATCAACTTCAAAATAGTTTTTAAAACAGGTCATACATTTCGAGTAATGTAGCAGAAATTGAATTATATATTCGAAAATTATCATGGTATGACCAATGAAAAAACATTTGCTTCCTTTGTACACGAAATTCGAATCTCATCAACATTTCTCGGAATGGATCGTTTTATATTTCATTTCGCAAACTGAAAGAAATAAAATATAAATATATATCTATAAGCAACTTCAAGAAAAGAGTCTGCAAATGAATGGCATGACGAAACGGAGCAATGAATTTCAAACACATTTGCACCATCGCTAAAAAAGTTTAAACTAAGTGGTGCACGAACAGACAGAGCTTTTTCTTTGTTTTTTATTTAGTTTTTTATCGCGATGTTCGCGAGCTACTCATATTTTATTAGTCGGGCATTTGTCGTTCTATGCTACCCCCTCCGAAAATTTGAACAGCTCATATATTCTCATTCTCATCTGCATGTATCCATGGGCAAGGCTTTCTTTGCCGGGAATCGATCACTTCACTTCCTCATCTAGCGAGAGCTACGATTGGCTGCCTATGCAAATTGCGAAACTTTCACCCCCTGTTCATCTCTAACCCCCCCTAGAAAAGAATAACGGGCAGAAATATGAAGTTCAGAGTTGCAGGATACATCTCAGATAAATGAGAAATTCCACTTTTCCATGATAAAGAAGAAGAAAGTTCTTATTTATTTTCCGATTTTTTTTTTGTTAAGCCTTTTTTTATTTTTTTCAAATTTTATTTCGAACTTTTCAGTTTATTCGTGACCGTATCCGAAGACACGAAACAAAAAACCCGTTTAAGAATCGAAAAGTGAAACTGGCGTAGTTGTTGAAGAAAATGGAAATTTTTGCATTGTTTTTTTTTTTTTTTTTTTTTTTTTTTTTCGTTTAATATGCAGTTTTTTTAATTCCATATTTAACCTCTTCCATTTTTCCTTTCGATATCGTTTTTTTCTTAATTCTCCTTCGTTTTCTTATCAAAACAACTTTTGAGCTTTGAAATTTATAAAACAATTAAGGTTTAAAGAATGAAAAAACAATGGCGACATGATGAAGTTAAAAATTATTTCTTAGCAAATGGCGGGTGTGTTTAGTTTACAAGTTTTAAATATTTTCTTCTCTCAAGGAATAGATGTATCTGAGACAAGAAGTATAACATTTTTTTTCTTTTATATGGCATGGAACATCTGACGGGTTGGCACTTTCACACAGGGTCAACTTTGGATTGCTTGATTGGGTCCCCCTACCAAATTAACGAGGCCTGATGGCCAATTGATTAGCGCCCTTGCCTTTGGCCCCAAAGGCTTTCGGTCCATATCCTGGCTGGGGCATGAATGCGCAATTTCTTTATTACTAACATAATATATAAACTATGAGTATTATATATTAGTTTGGCATAAATTGTTTATTAATGTCTGTATTTAAACCCTATCCGCATATCATCTTATCCAATCTTCCGTCGTTGATCCATTTTAACATCAATAAACGTACTGATCCACGCTGCCATCAATAAATATACTGATGCATTCTCTCATCATTCTCCCATTTGGGGCAGTGGTTGAAAGACAGTTACAGACTATTAGAGATCAGCCACCATGCTTTACAGTTGCTTACAGAATTTTTGTACCTAACTCCTCGTTTAGTTTTCTGCTTGCCATTGCTTAAGAAAAAGTTGAATTGCTCTCATCAGTAAATAATATTTTTTTAGTAAAAAAATATTTATTTTCATGTTGAATTTTATAGTAGGCTTTTTGGTATGACTTATTTATTTATAAAAGGTTTTGCCTTTTCCTTTCATTAAATTATGTATTTCCACAGTAAATTGCTCTCTGGCCTTTGGTACCACAGGCTTCAAATTCAAATCTTGTCGGCGGCCTGGAGGTTTGTGAGTGATTCGGAATCCATGTTAAACTGTAGGTCCTTTGTCTAATTAGCCTAAAGTGTGCACGGAATGACCGTGGAGTGACAAACCCAACCAAACTTACCAAGTTTACACTTACGAGAGAAATTTTCCCGTAATTAAGTTTGCTATCTGATAAGTATATAATAAACTCATCATTCAAATTTGACAGCGGACGAATATTGACAGATTTAATCGCGCACTTGTGATCAAATTTTATTTTAATTTTTAATTTCTTTGTATAATAACCCAATATACATAATCTATCTCTCTCTCTCTCTCTCTATATATATATAGTACTTGTAAATAAAAATTAAAGTGTTCCCATGAATCTGAAAGTGGCCCTCTTCTTGAAACAGTTATAGGTCTAATATCTACCGAGACGTTGCATCATAATTATTTCCATATGACATAGCAATACTTTTAAACAGCCAGAAGCAAGCAAAAGAACATAAATAGTTAATTGAAGCTACTTTTATGTATGAAAACATTGGTGCTGAAGTTATTATTTAACGTGAATGAATAAGATATTTCATATAAATATTTCCCCTCTTTACATTTCAAAGATAAACAACTTTATTTTTATTATTATTATTATTTTATTTATTTATTTTTTATTTATTTTATTTTTTTTATTTATTTATTATTTACCTTTTATATTCTTCATTTTTACTCGTTACATACAAATAATTACTTTATTCTTTATATTCTTTTTTTTATATTTTAAATTATTTATTTTTCTTTTATATTTTAAATTATTTATTTTTCAAGGTTTTTTAAATTATCGTTTTATTTTATCTTTGAAAAATTTTCCTTTTATATTTTTATTATACTATTATTTATTGTATTATTTTATTAATACAATTGCCTTATTATTATTTATTACTTTATTTTCCATCATTTATTTATTTTTTTTTATTTTATTGCTATATCATTTATTGTTTTTTTTATTTTCAGAAATTATTTTTAATATAAATTACCTATTTCGTTCCTTTCTTTCTTTATGTTATTATTATTATTATTGTTTTATTTTTTCAAAAATTAGTGTTTATTTTTGACGAATTCTTTGAGTTTTTCTTGAGGAACTCAATAAAACCCAAGGAGCCAATTTCTCGCATCCACCTCGACTCTACCCCAAGTTTATCCGATGTCTTTGAATGGAACTTTTCTCCGAGTGCCACTGACAGTCGTCGTGTATTCCTCCACAACTCTCTTTCGAGGAATTCAATTACATGGCCCCACTTATTTATAGGACAGCCTGCATTCGCATAGAGGGTTGCGGAATGCTTAACTTTAAATTTGACATTCTCCCATGAATGTCCACTCTGATTGAATTTTTACAATCATGAGCAATTTTGTTAGGATCTCACCACTGAGGGTGTGAAATAATATTTTTCAAATCAAATGTCATTAATGATGAGGATTAATATCAATAAAAACGATTTGAAAATAGTAAGGATGGACAGCAATAATGCGGTTGAATCATCAGGACATATCTAGTGTAATAAGCTTGGTGTATCATTAAGATTATTTAGATGTGCTATAATATAAACGACAAGAGGTTTAAAAGTGATTTTGATTGACATGTGAATGCAAACTATTCTCTGCTGCTGAGTATAATTCGCAAAGAGAAATGCCCACTAGAACGAGTGTTTAATTAACATTTATGTTTGAGATCCAATCTAGCCAAACCTTAATTTTACGTGACTTTATAGGATGTAAATTCTCGTTTACAAGGAATGTGAATGTATTGAAGACGAACTTCAATATAGTTGTAGCATTTTTTTCTCACAGGAAGATTTTTCGGCACTCCATTCTCATGAGAGAGGAATTTATGTTACTTGAATAATGTATAATAACAACCCATCACTCAAATTTGACAGACGATAAGTACTATTATGGCAGTTAAAATACCTTCAATCAGTGTTATTAATACAAAACACTCTCTACCGAATATATGCTATCAGATTTGAGTGGCAGGTTTTTTTCACAATTAACGGACCTGTAATTACGCCGCATTTGCGAGATGCATGTGAAAAAACTCTAATAAACACCCACCACTTAACCTTACTATTCATTTGAGACTCTTTAGACTTTGTCGCAATCAGCACCAATTCTCCTCGTTTCTGAAAATATTGTTTAAGACTGATGCCTATAGGATCCAGACTGTTGCAATACATGCGGTAATCGGGTTATCTCCACAAATGAAAAGAAAATGAATAGTTATTTATTCGTAACACCGATAAAAGGTTCTTTCTTCAATGCTTTTCTCAGTATAAGTAGGATAAATATGCATAGGAAGATAAAACTTCTAAATTCATGGAATCGAAATGCCGTAACAAAATGAATTACACGGGTAATATTAACGGATTCTATATTCTACAATGCCATTCATAATCAATTCATCCAATTCCGAATCTGCATTCCATTAACCCCGCCCCTCCAGGTAGAAGTCCAAAATTAAAATGTTGCTCGAACGTTAATTGTCGAGAGCATTTGGCCAGCTCTGCAACAAACCGATTTCCAAATCCGTGCACACAGGAAGCCCCCAATGGGGCTGTAGCTCAGATAAACAGGTACATTAACCGAATGAATGCGATTGAAAGTCCCTAAAATGGACCTCTGTCAGCCTGTCAAGGTTATGACGGTGGGGGTGGGGGAGGAAATGCATTGCAAATTTGCTAATGCGTCGGGCTGCTCGACTTATTAGAAATTCGAGCAGTCGGCGGTGCAGCGATGCTTTGTTCACGAAATGGGTGGTTGCAAGGAGCCAGTTTTCAAATTGAATCCGCAATAATTTATTGTTGTTAAACGGAAATTCAAATACTTCATGGTGATTCTGACAATTTAATTAAGGTTTTATTTTGAATTAAACAAATTATAATGATAATATTTCTTTTATTAAATACCTATTCGCAAAATTCGATCTAACAATATTAGGTTAAAATATTTGTAATTAAGAGTATTGAAAACAAAAAAGAAATAATTATATTATATATATATATCTATACACACGCAGAAAAGATATTTTTTGATGTCATAGCTGCTAATATGTCAATTTTTAATGCGGAAAATTGGCTTTGGTTTGTTTGTTCTTCACTCTTTGGACTAACTAGACAGAGACCTACAATTTAACGAGGATTCTGAGCCATTAACAAACATCCATGCCCTCACCAGGACACGAACCTGCAGTCTGTGGTACAAAACGCCAGATCGTTAGCCTATTGGTCATCAGACCACTGGGAAAATATATAATTTTTTAACTTTTATAATGATAATGAGATTTAGTTGTCATGTTTAAGTAAACTTTTTAAGAAATGTGAGGTTTTCTTGTTGAATTTCGGTAACAAAAAACAACAACCAATAAATTTTTTTTTCTTCTTATTTTTTTATCTATTTTTTATTTTCTGTTTCTACAAAGCTGTTATTTCTTCAAAAGTTTTTTTTTAAATTTTATAACTAACGAAAGAGCATTTATCATCTCAGATAAATTATTCTGTTTTTAGTTTTAAATTTTATTTCCTCAGTTTTAAAAAAATTTATTTTTAATTTTAAATATTTCTATTTTAAGTTTCAATTAATTCTGTTTTTTTTCTATTTTACATATTCCAAAACATAATTATTTAGGTTTGAATGATTCTATTGCGGTATTTTTAAGACTTAGCTTGTTATATGGAATATCTTTAAAAAACTTTTACATTATTTTTTTTTATTAAGAACAGTTTTCTTGAGGTATGGATAATTCCATAATTTTATCCACAAAAAATGGAATAAATTTATGAATTTTATGGGTTCATGAAATTAATACATAAAATATTATGTTATTCTGTGTATTAAATAAATATTTTCTACTTTATATTATTCTTAGTCTCCTAATTTTTTGCATCAAAGGGCGTCAAACAGTTACTTTAATCAAATTTAATGCTGAAGAAGAATTCGATGATATGACCGTCTTTATGCAGGCTGAAAGTAGGTAAGATATTATATTTTTAAAGATATAACTTTTACTTAATTTTAATTGCTTAATCTGTTGAAGAAGATAATATAATATTCTCTTATTTCCATATATAATATTTCTTTTGCTCCAAATTTTACTTTAATTAAATTTTTTAAATTTCTTTTTAAAATTTTATTAGCTACAAAAACAGTTCTCAAATTATTTACTGGTACAAGAAGTTGTTGTGATTAATCCTGAATGTCATGCAGTATGGTACGGACATCCCGATAGTAGTCTACTCATAAATGGAGGGAAGGGGGGTGATGATGGAAAAGGGTTAGTGATGGAGAAGACAGACTTGGCTCCATGACATGTTTTATAGTCATATGAGACCGGGATATACCGTTTAAAATATATTCCAAACAACTACAAACATCCATGTACTCGGCCATTCAGGCCCAGTACAAGAAATATTTAAGCTGAATTGTATGTAATGTATTTTTAATAATTTATATAAACTTTTTTTTCGTTCTAATGCAGCTGGTAACCACTTAGACAGCTTGGTCTTAGATGCCTTATACAAACGTTACTCACTTTGCATTACCCAGAGGGCGCTTGTCACTTGAAGATAAGCCACGGACGCGGAGTAACAATACCCCTGCAACGCTCTACGATCCTATTAGACCGGGACCTACGGTTTAAAGTGGATTCCAAACCACTACAAACATCCATGGCACCGCCGGAACTCGAACCCGAAACCTGTGGCACCGAGCGCCAGAGCGCTAGCCACTCGGCCAATCAGGCCCCCATTTATATAAACTATAAGTTATAAAGAAATTTACTTTTAAAAACAATTATTGTTTTCTAGCAAAACAAAATTGTACATGATTTTTTTTTTTACTGAAAGAAAATATTGTTTTATATTAAGTAAAGAACATCATATTTGATTTTTTAATATTATGTCAGGAATGTCATATGAAACTAGCGATTTTCAATGAAATACATTTGAATTTCTGCCATTTGTCAATTCCAAATTTTTTTTATTTAATAGAGAGCATACTTCAAAACAAAAATTTAAGCAAAACTTTAGAAAGATAAATTTTTTAAAACTCTTTTAATACGTATATAATTAAATGACAGCATGTCATTATGCCAACTATAAAATAACCCTCTTAAATACCAAATTAGATTTGAACGTCTTTATCTAGAACATATTCGTTGTTTATGCATGCAAAGGTTTTTTATATAATAACTACCCCACAAAAAAATTGCATTTTTAGAAAGAATAATACTTAAGGTCATTTTGACTCCACTATTTTAAACTACATCCCAATAATTATTCAAATTCAGATTCATGTTTCATAGCTTTGCGTAATTTCATGCATTAACTCTCTCTATCCAAACTGTGAAGAATCGTTAAAACCTCGCAGACTATTTCCGAGGCCAGCAAATGATCCAGCATCGATACATCTAAACTCCGTCTCCAGGGGAATAGAAAAACACCACAATCAGTGCCCGGGGCAGTGTCGATAGCGCCCCCTTTCACCAGAGAGGGAAGGTTTAGGGAAAACGGCAAAATAAATTGGCTCCCAAATAACGGGACTGCGAATGAATCAGAGTCATTAGCATTACTACTTGGGGAAAATTCGAGAAGAACTTTTCCTGCGAATTCCATAACCATTCATTTGGCAGGCGAGCGGGCCCTTTTATATGATCATTAAATTATCGCTGGCTTAATGGGCCGAAAATGGGCCATTATTTGAGGTAAACAAATTATTTCGCCCCCCTCTCTAACGCAGTACGAGGAACTTTGAAGTCTGGAAAACGCGCGGTTTTGAAACGTTCTTTAAAGAACGCTCAAAGTTTTTTTGGGGGAGGGGGGAGGAATTTTTCTTTTCGATCATGGATTTCTAATAGGGCGGAATCGTGAGTTGTGAAATATGGCTTTAAGGTATTTTGGGAATTTTCGATTGAAATATTTTATTCGATATTTAGATGTTAAAATCGTTCTAAATTATTTTGTCTATACCTGTAATGCCTATATCTATACTTGGTTCCCTTTCATGCACGTTTTCGCATTTCAGATTTTTTTGGGGGGAGGGGGGATTTTGGTTTTCACCAAGCTATTTACTTCATGTCATGAAAGGAAAATTAATCAGTACTCTAATAATAGCTTAAAACAATCAAAATCAGCTTTTTCCTTAAACTTTCTCATGATAAGGTTACATGAAAAGAACGATTTCTTAACTCGTTATATATTTAATTTTATCTTGACCCTAATTAACCCAAGCTCATTAAAGCACTTCAATTTTCTTAAGAAATCACAAGGAAAAAAAAGACCAACTTACTCGAGAGCAAAAACTTAATTAACAAGTTTTCATTCATAAATAATTAAAAGTATTAGCTTTCAAACGCGTAGCCTAGGAAAAAAATCCCCATCGAATACAAAATATAAATAAATAAAGAAATGTAGATTTTTTGTATCCTTCATATTTGTATAAACATTGAGGATTTTTTTTGTGTGTACTAAAATCTGAATCAAAAATGTTTCAAAAATACTTCACCGATACATATATAGAAGACTGTCGCGATTTCTTTAAAAAGCTTTAATATGCAAAAAAGGATTTATAAAAAATAATTGCTATGGAGGATTTTGAGATATTCTGTAATAGCCAAGAGGCTTTTATGCAAGAGGGGAAAATGTTTCTTTTTTTCCCTCTTCCATTGTGTTTACCTGTTTTAAGTAGCTCAAAAACTCTCAAACGCAGTGAACGATCGAAAATAAACACAATTCGTTAAGAAAAAATGCATAAAAAAATTGTTAAACAAGTTTTAAAAAATCCCTAATAGTTCTCTCTCTTATTATATGGGGTAAACGTATTAGCATTTCAAATTCCCGTTTTTTCCTTTGAAGCATTTCTAAGAATTTAGGGATTTTTTCATTTTTAATCAGATTTAAAGTATAAGTTGAGATACAAGTAAAAAGAAAATGTTGCTGGATAAAATTTTAAAGCATATTTAAGCTAAAAAATTAAACACAACTTTCGACTTCATTTAATGTCTTCAATCAAAGATTTTATATTTTGTGGGTTTTTTTTCCGCTTTTCTTAAAGCATCAGTATCCTGTTTTTTTTTGTTTTTTTTTCATTATTTCTTAATTTTTCTGTGCATCCCTTCTCCAGAATAAATTTTTTTTTTAAACACGATCATAAAAAAATACTTCTCCATTAAATTAATTTTACTCGAATAAGACTCTCTATAAGATTCTTCTTTAAAAAAAAATAATGTGAAACATATCAACTGTACAGAAGACTCCATCTAAAAGTAATGCAATTATAAGTTTTTTTCCCCACGTTTTCCTTAATAGTTTATTTCTTTCCTTTCGTGTGTGTCTTCCGAACATATTTTTTCATTATAAAAGCGCAGACCGAATCTTTTTTTTTTTAAACGCATTATCTTCGATATATACCAAAACTTCCAGATGATTTTATATAACACAGCAAAAAAGGGTAACTCTAGAGTAAGAAGGGTAAATAAAAGTCGTCAAAGCTGGCTTATAAAAAGAAAATATACATTAAAATACGGCTTTAAAATTATATGTTTCAATAAATTTCCCTGTGAAAATAATATAAATATTATGTATGTTGTGAACATATCATGTGTTATGTAAACGTACCTTGTAATCTTTTCTGTGGAAATTGCATAACATGTGTGATAATACTGCCTTTTTGAAACTTTTATTGCTTTTTTAAAACAGCGGTGGCCAACCCAATGATCTTGCTTGCTGCTTTTGTAATGCATCCTAACTCCACGTACCGCATATAAAATTATGTATATCCCTGTATTAGATTTAGACCCACTACAGACATTTTTTGGAGGGAAAAATTGAAACATAATAAGTTATTATTCCTGTGTTTACTATTATTCTTACATGTAAATATAGGTATTATTATAATAATGACACAAAATAATATAAATATTAAGCATGTTGTGAACATAACACAAAGGTATACTTATACAACGCTGCAAATGGTATACCTATGATTGTTTTCTGAAATATGTTTTTGTAAGACTAATAAAAAAAAGACGTGTTCGATGTTACTTGAATGGCGTTTAAATAGGTGTATTGATTGTAACTAGATGTATCTAATGTATAACTTGAAAAGATTCATTAGTTATAACTTGATGCTAACCCTTTTTAACTATCGATAGGCTATTTGTGGCATAATGAGTGAAAGGCGAATCAAAACGTGAAATAAAATATATCCCCTTTGAATAATTTGCTGAACCTTTCTGATAATTTTGGTTTATTATTTTCAGTTAAAAATTGGCCATTTTAAACAGCCAAACATATTCTTTGCTCAAAACATATTCTTCTGTTTTGTATAGAATTTATAATTGCAACAATTTCATTTAAACGTAACTGCGATATGAAATTAGAAAAAATGAAATCAAAAAGTGTTGACAAACTGATAAACTATAAAAATATACAATTATCAGTTTTTAGACCCAAATCTTTCTTTGTATTCCCTCTACCAGAAAGGGATCTCTCGTCCCTATTCCTATACTAGAACCACCATCAGATGAACACATAGAAGGGAATAGGTCTCGTGTTGGACGCACATTAGGAACTATATCAATGGGAGAAATATGTGCTTTTTCTATGCTAAGCACAATATTTAAATTCAAATCATATTAAACTATCAAGTGGAATTATAGCTCTTAATGATGTTATAACAAAATTGAGAAATTTTTTCTATTCTGAACTTTATTTCTTCTTACAATAAGGCTTTCTGAATGACCTATTTTGTCTTTGAACTAAAATACACGAATCGCCGATGCAGTTTTGTAGTAGGGGTAAAATGTAATGCCATTGTAAATCGAAGCGAAGCTCTCGTGTTTTTCTCTTAGCAAACAAAATATCATATTTCTGCCTTCTTCTTTTATTCTGATAATACTCTCCGGCATTGCGATTCGAAAGTTTTAGTTTACTTTCAGGGGCCTATTTTCCTAGTTATATTATTCCTTGATCTACGAATGCGTTTTTTTTTTTATTTTTCCCAAGTGAGCTGAAAGAGAAATATTAGGGCTGTCTACGAGACATTTCGGAATACACTTTAAAAATATTCTACTCTATTCCGGTTTTGAAAGCTTTTACTATCGATTTTGAATTGAACTGTATACCTTTTAAGAAATAAACAAAAGAAAAACACACAGAAAATAATGTATAACGAAAGTTCTTTCTAGACTTTTAATACAATGATATTTTTAGACATAAGACTTACCTATTGAGCTCAACAAATGATGCAGTATTTGGATTGAAACATGTGTTTTCGTAAATGTGATTGCATTATAACTATCTAGTGACCTACGTTCAAATATATGACCTACTATCAAGTCTTGAATCGATGAATCAAGTCTATCAAGTACATGACCTACGATGCAGTCTATATAAACCCGACTCGCGGCAGGAGTGACAACGTGCGCCGCTGGTGAGCATTACACCTGATGTTCAATCCGCTGGCAGCTCTGTTGTAGACACTGTTTCAAAAAGAGAGGCGATTCGATAACATTTGTAATGTTCAGCCTGTTGAAAACCTGGGGAAAGTTTTCTCGAATTTTCTCCCATTAGATAAACAAATGTGATGTAGTGTTATCTAAAAAGTTCTTGTTGGAGGCACTGCCCCTTACCTCTTTCTTCAGCTTCATAAAGCCAAGTAAGATTCTATCTATGAATATTCTATCACAACAGAAGCTACATCCCTTTCCCTCCTTTCCACACAAGTCTTTGGAATTGAACTAGATGTTGGTGTCTACCAAATGGAATAAGAAACAAAAGTCTATACGTTATGTCTGTGTTATAAGCCAGTTTTTAAGTTTCATATTGTTAACTGGAATGGATATGCTAAATCTATAAGACAAAAAGTCGTTTTGTTTAATGTCAAAAGGAGAGTGGAGGATGAGAATTTACATCATTTTCCAGTCTTAGTCGAAAGCAATGAAAGATCATTTTGGCCAACAATGCTGATTCCCGGCATAGACAAAGAAGATTTCGGTTCGATATTGTTTGACGAGTTTACAAAACGACCGTAAATGATACCATTTTCTAGGCAAAGGCGCCAGATATACACTTATTAAGATATGGATTAATTTTAAATGAAGGGCTGTATTTTATTGTGAAGTGTTTCGCCATTAAAACCAGGATGCACAGCTGGGGAACCCTGCGACAGTGTATTTAGGCCTTTATTTAATGTTTCTGTTTGTCCACAGTTTTGCCGAACTTACAAGGAATAAACCTAAGATTGACATCAAAGAAGTCCATATCCTATTCTCATATTCCCATTTTCCTTCTTAACTTCGAAAGAAGGATATTTTGCCATCAGATTTATCATGGACATACCAATTCTGGACAAAAAAATTTTTGCTCCCTCTTTCATTGTTGGTTTCGAACCGAATTCCGCAATTCGGAAACTACGATGATTGGATGTATTACTTGAAATGGTGAGCATACCAAATTGATATTCCAGATATCTAATAAATCCAATGTTTCCCAGGAAGGATCACGGAAGCTTATTACGCTGAACTTACTTTGTATCACTGCGCACTGTACATCGTTTGAAATAAACATCTCCAAAGACGACATTTGCGAGATATAAATCCCAAATGTCTTCGTTGAAGACGTTTGTTGGAGCAGAATTGAAGGTTATGTCGATAATATCATGTCGTAAGATACTATCTTAAGATGCTATCGTGCCCTTTCCAGGCACAGACACGAAAGCTTATGATTTGGTTTGTTTTTATCGCATTTTGAATAGTTTGTTTGGCTTTCCAATAGGCAGCTTCGGAACTTTAACTTAAATTGGCCTTTTACTTTATCAGGCTTCAGGATTTTTCAGGTGTTTTTTGGGGGGGGCTCTTGTTTTTCACCAAGCTGCTTACTTCCTGCTATGAAAGGAAAATTAATTAGTACTCTAATAAAACAATCAAAATCACTTTTTACAGTAAACTTAGTCCTGATACGGTCACATTAAAAGAACGATTTTTTTAACTCGTTATCTATTTAATTTTATCGTCACCCTAATTAACCCAAGTTCATTAAAGCACTTCAATTTTCTTAAGAAGTCATGTTCGAGTGCAAAAACTTAATTAGCAAATTTTCATTCATAAATAATTAAAACTATTAGCTTTTAAGCACATAGCTTAGAAAGAAAAAACCCATCGAACACAAAAATAAATAAAATAAAAATAAGAAGAAAAATAGTTTTTTTATCCCTAATACTTATATAAACATTGTGGATTTTTTTGTGTGTACTAAAATCTGAATCAAATATGTCAAGTTTTAATACTGTTTCAAAAATACTTCACCGATACACACATAGATGATAGTCAAGATTTCTTTGAAAAGCTTTAATATGCAAAAATAATCCCTATGGAGGCTTTGAGATATTCAGTAATAGCCAAAAGGTTTTTAAACAAGAGAGGAAAATGTTACTTTTTTCTCCTCTTCCATTTTGTTTACCGTTTTAAGAAGTTGAAAAAACTATCTCGATATCCAGTGAACTATCGAAAATAAACACAGTTCGTTAAAAAACGCTTATAAAAAATTGTTAAATCAGTTTTAAAAAATCCCTAATTCTTACCGCTCTTATTATATGGGGAAAACGTATTAGCATTTCAAATTCCCGTTTTTCCCTTTGAGGCATTTCTAAAAATTTAAGGATTTTTTTATTTTTAATCATATTTAAAGTAAAATAAAAAAATTGTTACTGGATAAAATTTGAATGCATATTTATGCTAAAAAATTAAATACAACTTTCGACTGCATTTAATTTCTGCAATCAAAGATTTTATATTTCGTGGGTTTTTTTGCTTCTGCGGTGATAACTTTATATTTTTTTCTCAATTCTGAAAGCATCAATATCATGTTTTTTTTTTTCTTTTAATCTTTTCTAAACTTTTCTGTACATCTCTCCTCCAGTATAAATTTTTTTTAAACACGATCATAAAAAAATATTTCTCCATCAAATTAATTTTACTCGAATACGACTCTCTATAAGGTTCTTGTTTGAAAAAAAATTAAAGTGAAACATCTGAACTTTACAGCAGACTCCTTTTAAAAGTAATGCAATTATAAGTTTTTCCCCCAAGTTTTACTTAATAGTTTATTTTTTTCCCTTTCGTGTTTGCCTTCCGAACAAATTTTTTCATTACAAAAGTACAGACAGAATTATTTAAAAAAAAAAACATTATCTTCGTTAGATATATAGACCGAAACTTCTAGATGCTGTTATATAACACAGCTAAAAGGGGTAACTCCAAAGTAAAAAGTATAAATAAAAGCTATCTTATGAAAAAAAAATATATAGATTAAAACAAGGCTTTAAAATTATATGTTTCAATAAACTTTCCGTTGAAAATAATATAAATATTATACACTGTGAACATAACATGTGTTATGTAAACATACCATGCAATTTTATCTGTGGATATAACAAAAAAAATGTGATAATATTTGATTTTATGTAACTTTTATTTGTTTTTTATATAACATACGTTATACATACGGTATATACGTTTTTTTATAACATACATTATAAAATGGAATATGGACTACACCATGAGTTGTTTCATAGTAATTTTGAACGTATGCCAAACGCGTTTTTATAACGTATGTATTTTTAAAACGTACGTTATAAAAAAAAAAAAACCGTTTGCCACACGTTTTAATATAGAATATGTTATAAAGATGTGTTAATCAATAGCTATAAATCTAATAGCTATATTCAATTTAGTAGTCATCATTTTGCAAAAAAAAAAAGAATGTTCTGGACTGTCAAACAGACACACGATTCTATCTTGAGATGCAGAAGAATTGCTTTTGATCTAAGGCCATTGCAATTGTGATTAAATTAAATATTTTGAAATAAAAGTAATTAAGTAAGTAAAAAACATTAAATTAAATAGAAGAAGAATTATAAAATAAAATAAAATATGAAATAATAATAATAAATTAAAAAAATAAATAATAAAATAATTCTTGTCGACTCGTTACAGAAGACTCTCAGTCTTTCACCAAATATCTTCCCTTATGAAAATCCGTCAAGAAGAGGAGTAAGCTTCCTTCACTTCTCATTAGAGTAGACATTTCTCAGCTCATGGTCTGTCACTAATCAAATCACTATGAAACAACTCATGGTGTAGTCCATATTCCATCTGGAACTGTTTCGATCTGTGAAGGTCTCACAAACATTCGCTAATTTCATGAGTCTCCTTAAACATGGTACTGATTATGTGTTACCAGATTTGAAAGACAAGTTGTTCTCATTAGTAGAAACACTAATTGCACTTAATATAACTAATAACAACACTGCTTATCGTCAAATTTTAGTGATAAGTGGTTATTATGTACTTGTTAAAGAATATGCAGTCCTTTCTCCTGGGAACGAAATGCTACATTGCATATCCACACGACTACGAACCTTGGTGATAATTCTGGCGAATTAAATACAACAATTCACTAATTTTTTTTATTCCTGATTCTGCCACTTGCAATTGATTGCTAGATTTAACTGATCATAAGAATTAAATGATATTGGTTTATATGCAGTTTTTCAAACAGCTGTCTTGTACTGAGTAAGAAGTTTATAATTATCTTTTTTACTAAATTCTATTGAAAATATGAGAAAACTTCATTAAAATAAATCTTGGAAACCATAGATATTTCTTTTATTTTAAAAAAAGTAGAAAATAAAATGTATTTAATAAAAATTGGCTGAAACAAAAAAAAAAAAAAGTAATTAAACGCTATCCACTGCATTCACCTGAATTTAAATTCATAATTAAATATTTTCCTGGCGTATTGATTGTACTGAACTAATAGGTTTTTATTTTATTTTAGAATGCATATATATCTTATAAGGGATCCTATTTATTGCATTTTAAATTTATTTGAATTTCTTAAAAATTATTTGCAAAAAATTTTAATACTTTTATTTATTTTTTGAAACTATAAGATTCTCATTTATATTAAATGCTGATGTGGAAAAAAAATTAAATTTTTTTTTTTAATGAACCCAAAATTGCAAAATGCCTTTTAAGAATCTACTTAATTAAAAAACCAGTTGAATAATTATTTATGATGTAATATAATATTATTACCAAAATATTACTGTTTAGGAGATTTAAATCTAAAACGTGATATAAATTATTTATAGAATAATTCATATAACTTGTTAATAAAAATTCCTGTTTATATTTCTGCATTTATTACTAACAATTTATACATTTATGCATGACGTTTTTACATATGTATATATATTTGCAGTTGAACCTTTGAATTTTTATGTTCCTCAAATGATTTTTAGTTATGCGCACTTCGCATTTCGAATAACTTCTGCTTTTTTTTTTAAGAGAGAGAAGTGTAAATGTGAACCAGTAATGAATTTGCATTGAATTTGACGAGTTTTGCGAAACCGAAATTAGCTTTTAATTGTGAGTAAAATGGTCGTGTTTCTAGTTCAATTCTTGCTTGTGCCCCTTCATTTTTTTTGTTGTTATATATATATATATATATATATATATATATATATATATATATATATATATAACAATTTTCGTGATGTGTTTATATATATATGTATATAACATCACAGAAGTTGCTACAGGTTATAGTCAATAGTCAAATGGTGTTTTTGATTAAGAAAAAAAGAAAAAAAACATGAAATTATTTTTCTTCATTTTATTTCATTTAATTTTTTTTTATTATTATTTTATTTTCCTTTATTGTTTTAATATTTTATTTTCATTTATAGTTTTAATATTTTATTTTCATTTATTGTTTTAATATTTTATTCATTTATTATTAGTAATTTAATTTTTTTCTGCTTTTTTTTTTAGAAAAATCTAAAAGTAAATCAGTAATTCCTCTTCTAGTTTTTGGATTGAGAATCCTCTGATGGTTTTACTATACAATTTGCATGCAGCGAATAACGAAATTAGCTTTTATATTGGAAAAAAAGGTGCTACATGGAATTTGCTACGAATTATAATCAATAACCAAGTGGTATTTTTGCTGAAGGTAAATACATGAAATTGTTTTAATTCAATTTATTTCATTTTATTTTTATTTTTAATTATTATTTATTTATTATTTATTCTTACTATTATTTGTGACAGAAGTGTAAAAGTCAATCAGTAAATCATCTACGATCTTTTGCATTGCGAATGCTATCATGACTTTTACAATGTGCATGCAGGAAATACCGGAATTAGCTTTTACCGTGGAAAAATTGGCCATGTTTCTAATTCACTCTTTGTTTGTTTTTTAGGCTATCCTGCACATGAATAGTTGCTGCTGTCTTCCTTGCCAGGGATATAGAAATTTACGGCTCGAGTTTCACTTGTCGGATTTCAAATTCAAGAAAGTGAAATCATACAAGTGATTACTGATCGCTTCGGACGGTAAATGTTTGCAATAAAAACCTGCATTCATATTTATAAAAAAAATCATAACTCCAGGATTTCTGGATATATGAGGCTGGAATTGAACATGCACCTTTGAATCGTTCCTTTGGCTATAGACTGCCTTCCCTTATGGATTTCGAATTAGAAGATTCGAAGAACAATGTTGAATATCGAAGCAGTATTCCATCATTAAATTAATAAGTCAGCTTACTCCTCCCCTCTTCCAAAAATCCAAAAGAAGACCTGTTGGTCACCGCCGTCGGTGTTCCATTAGATGATTATTAGATCCTCAGACGCTGTGAATAATTTCCAAGTTTTGGTCACAAAAATGAAGACACATGAAAGATTTATGAAATAGAAACACGCCCCATTAATACAAAAGGACGGAAAATTCTGTTAAGAGTCTACTTCACGGAACATTATACTATATCCCTTGTCTTGAATTCTAATAAAGGTAAATATAATTATATTTAAAGTATTATTTGATTAGAGTGCAAAGGGAAATTCTCAAGTCACCTGTTTTTAATTCTAATAAAGGTAAATTTAACTAGATTTAAAGTATTATTTGGATTAGAGCGAAAAAGTGAAATTCTGACATAGGGAAACTATGACAAAGGCCAATAACTTCTATAAATTTCAGTTTTATAGCTGAATTCCGTAGAGTTATTTCAGCATAAAGCCTATACAATGCAAGCACAATTATTAAAAAAATGTTTTATTAGCTGTTATAAACACAAAAAGAAAACCTGCTTTAAATTTTTTAAATTTTTTTAGTGATTTCGATTCTGCTGCCTCATATGTGTAAAGAAATTTTCACAATTTAAATAAAAGCAAGAGAGCTGCTGGCCAATGTTTTTAGACATACGTCCACCTCAGTATAACCCCATATGACTTGGCTGTGGGTGGTGCCTTTACAAACCTGTATTCTTTGAAAAAGAGCATAAGACAGGCTGTTACAAATATATAAACTGACAATTTACTCGCATAAGTAGAGAACGTCCTACATTAGAGACAGCATCTTATACACAGAGGTACAAGGTCCAGTAGGCCGTACTATTATATAAAAAAATATTATATTCGGTGAGTTTGTTCTGAATATTATTAATTCCTGTGTGTGCATTAACGAAAATTTGGCAAAATCCTGTTTTTCCGTGCATTATGCATAATTACTCAAATATTTTATGTCGAGAGATTGCTAAAATCTTTTCAGTCGGCTGTTTTGGTGATTTTTTTTAGAGGAATTCAAATCTATGCTTTCCATATTTTGTATTTGAAATTTGTTTTTTTTCGTTTCATTAGTTTCAATAACAGATGACTTCTAACAGAGAAAATTATTTTATGCCTACACCATATCTTTTCTTCTAGCATTAAATGGTTTAAGTTCAATATGCTTTGCACTTGCATATAAATCACTCTTTACCACATTCCCATTTAATGTACAGAAGTTTTGCTTATTGCTATTTTTCTTTGTCCAAGAACTGCCTCGAGAAATAAATATGTTAAGTACTAATATGATGGTCCTGGAATTCCTTTCGCTCATTTGAAAGGAATTCGGGGAAGGAGCAGCGAAAGAATTCCACTCAATTAGGCCTACGCGAGTGGGCGCCCTTCCTTTGATCCGCACCCTTCTGGGAGCCCCCGATGGCAAGTCGGCGCTTTCATGTCAGTGCACTCTTCAGTCGGGGCTTTCGTTGAAGAACTGTTGCTGTGGGAAGTCTTTGAAATCCAGGAATTTCATCCCGCCAATTTCGAAGACGCGATTTTGGTTTCTTGGCCAATTGGAGGAAGGAGGAATTCGGAAAGATATTCGAAATTACTGAGAGAGAAGATGCATCATTTGAATTACTTGTTTACCGATATCTTAGAATGGTATGTTGAGTGATGTAATAAAGATGGTTACTTCATATCTGTTTGAGCCCTGATTCATTTCAGTACAATATATATTGTTGATTGTTTCTTTTTTTTTATTTTGGTTTGGATTCGACTTGTCGCTCTACGGTTATTTTGTGCCCACTTTGAGCTAATTAGACAGGGACCTACAGTTTAACGTGGATTTCGAACTACTCACAAACATCCATGCCACAGCCCGGAATTGAATTTGAAGCCTGTGGTACCAAAGACGAGGCCGCAAGCCAATTGGGCTTTTTTTGGTGGGTTCCGTGTTCCACATATGTATTCCTCAAATATTCCCCCAACCAACGACAAAGGGAGGACATTGCCTTCCGGGAGAAATTTCAATGGTACTGCCCACCACATTTGCCTTTCGTTTTGGACAATTTCCACCAGGAAAACTGCCTTAACACACGCCTTAATCGTTATTGATTTCGTTTGTCGCCCTGCGGTCATTTTATGCACACTTTACGCTAACTATAAAGGGGCATATAGTTTAACGTGAATTCCGAACCGCCAACAAGCATCCATGCCACCTCCAGGATTCGAATGTGAAGCCTGCTTTACCAAAGGCCAGATTGCTGGCCAATTGGCTACCAGGCCGCTTAATCGTCATTGAGTCTCCTCATTTCTGAAAGCAGTATTTTTTATTTTCATTCCTCTATACCTCCACCCTTTGTGTCCCCCTATCAGGGCCTGATGACCGAGTGGCTAGCGCACTGATTGTCGGTAGCACAGGTTTCGGATTCGAATCCCAGCGATGTCATGGATGTTTGTAAGGGTTAGGAATCCACTTTAAGTCGTAGTTCCCGAATTCATGTGACTGTAGAGCGTCGCAGAGTCCAATCAGACTTCTCACCCACATCTTTCCCAAACTGTATAGGGCAACTCAGCTTTAGCCGCAATGATGTGGTGTGGTATAGTAGTATAGTCCCTTACAATTAAAAAGATGATGACGCAACATTACTAAACCGCATATATATCACCAACAAATCCCCGAGATGAGTTGAAGGGAGGATAACCTTTTCCGTTAAGACTTTTAAGAGCAACTGCCAAAAGGTCAAAACCCGAAACTATCTCCACCAGGCAGCTGTATGGCATTAGATTCGAGTAGTTAAGCGTGTAGAAAATAAAAAATAAAAGCGACTTTTGAGTAATTATAATTTGTTTTCTATGCTAAACCTTGATTTTCTATTTGAAATCAACTTCAAAATAGTTTTTAAAACAGGTCATACATTTCGTGTAATGTAGCAGAAATTGAATTATCTATTCGAAAATTATCATAGAATGACTAATGAAAAAAACATTTGCTTCCTTTGTACACGACATTCGAATCTCATAAACATTTCTCGGAATGGATCGTTTTATATTTCATTTCGCAAACTGAAAGAAATAAAATATAAATTCTATCTATAAACAACTTGAAGTCAAGAGTCTGTAAATGAATGGCATGACGAAACGGAACAATGAATTTCAAACACATTTGCGCCATCGCTGAAAAAGTTTAAACTAAGTGGTGCACGAACAGATAGAGCTTTTTTTTTAATCTTTTTTATTTAATTTTTTATCGTGATGTTCGCGAGCTACTCATATTTTATTAGTCGGGCATTTGTCGTTCGATGATAGTCCCTCTGGAAATTTGCACAGCTCATATATTCTCATTCTCATCTGCATCAATCCATGGGCAAGGCTTTCTTTGCCGGGAATCGATCACTTCACTTCCTCATCTGGCGACTGCTACGATTGGCTGCCTATGCAAATTGCGAAACTTCCCCCCATAAAAAGAACGAGGGGAAGAAATATGAAGTCCAGAGTTACACGATACATCTCAGACAAATGAGAAATTCCAATTTTCCGTGATAAAGAAGAAGAAAGTTCTTATTTATTTTCCGATTTTCTTTTTTTGTTAAGCCTTTTTTTATTTTTTTTAAAATATTATTTCGAACTTTTCAATTTATTCATGACGGTATCCGAAGGCGCGAAACAAAGAACCCGTTTACGAATCGAAAAGCGAAACTTTCGTAATTGTTGAATAAAATGGAAATTTTTGCTTGTGTGGTTTTTTATTTCATTTAATATGTAATTTTTTTTTAATTCTATATTTAACCTCTTCCATTTTTCCTTTCGATATCCTTTTTTAATTCTCGATTTTGTTTTCTTTCAAGTAACTTTTGGCCTTTGAAATTTATAAACATTTAAGGTTAAAGAATGGATAAAAACAATGGCAACATGAGGAAGTTAAAAGGATTTCATAGAAAATGGCGAGTGTTTTTAGTTTACAAGTTTTAAATACTTTCTTCTGAAAGAATAGAGAGCATTTTAAATGTGTCTGAGACAAGAAACGATACATTTGTTTTCTTTTATATTGGCATGGAATATTCTGTTGGTTTGCTTGGTTGGCATTGGCACAAAGAAACAGCACTGGATTGTTGGTCGGGTAAAGTTCCATTTCACTATCAATGAACTTAATTAGGACTCCAATATCAGTATCAAAATTCTTCACAATTTCATCATTGATCAACTACTCAAAATGAATTCCATCCATTTTTTCCAAAATGAATTTTTTTCATTTTTAAACAACTATAAGCAAAATAACATAAATAATTAATAAAAAAACTACTTTTATATATTTAAACGCTGGTGCAGAAGTGATTAATTAACTTGAATGAAAAATAAATTTATAATTAAAAACAAATATTAATTAATTAATACAAAATATTTAAAATTAAAACATAATAGTAATTAAAACAAGATATTTAAAATAAATATTGCCCTGCTTTGCATTTGAAACATAGACAATTTTTTTTTTATTTTATTATTATTAAATTTATTTATATTTAATTTTTATTTTTTATTATTTTATTTATTTATTGGGTATAATTTATTTTCTTAATTTTTACTCGTAATATAAATATAATTATTTTATTATTTATATTTTTATTGTTATTTATTTTCTATCTTAAATTATTTATTTTTCTATGTTTTTTTAAAATTGTCGTTTTATTTTATGTTTGAGAATTATCCTTTTATTAGTTATTTTATATTTTATTATTATTATTTATTTTATTAATATTATTATTTACTATTTTATGTACCATTTATTTCTTTTTTTATTTTATTGTTATATCAGTTACTGTTATTTTATTTTTATGAATTATTTTTTATATAAATTATGATCTTTTCTATTCTTTCTTTCTTTATGTTATTATTATTTATTTATTTATTTATTCAAAAAATAGCGTTTATTTTTGTCGAATTCCTTGAGTTTTTCTTGAGCAACTCAATAAACCTCAAAGGAGCCAATTTCTCGCATCCACCTCGACTCTACCCCAAGTTTATTCGATGCCTTTGAATGGAACTTTTCGGCGAGTGCCACTGACAGTCGTCGTGGAAGTGAATCTTCCTCCACAACTCTCTTTCACGGAATTCAATTACATGGCCCCACTTATTTATATGACAGCCTGCATTTGCATACTGCGGAATACCTGACTTTAAATTTGACATTCGCCCATGAATGTCCGCTCTGATTGAATTTTTACAATCATGAGCATTTTATTCGGATTTCACCACCGAGTGCGTAAAATAAGATTTTTCAAATCAAATCTCATTAATGATGAGGAGTAATATCAATAAAATTTATTTGAAAATAATAATGGTGGACATCAATAATACGGTTGAGGCATCGTGGCACAACTAGTATAATAAACTTGGGGTATCATTAGGATTATTTAGATGTGCTATAATATAAACGACAAAAGGTTTAAAAGTGATTTTGATTGACATGTGTATGCAAACTATTCTCTGCTGCTGAGTATAATTCCCAAAGAGGAATGTTCAATAAAATGAGTATTAAATTATTTATGGTCGTGATCCAATCAAGACAAGCCTTGATTTAACGTGACACTACAGGTCATAAATTCTCATTTACAAGAAATGTGAATGCATAGAACACGAAATTCACTATAGAGGAAGCATTTTTCTCACGAGAAGAGGTTTGGCATTTCATTCCCGGGAGAGAGAAATGCATGATATTTAACAAGTATATGATAACAACCTATCATTCAAATTTGACAGCAGACAAGCAGCTTTGTGGGTAGTTATATTACATGCTTTGAGGGTTTTATACTAATGAGAGCAACCTGTCACTCAAATCGGATAGCAGATACTCGGTATCATGTACAATGAGACTCAGGAATTGAGCGATTGTCTGAGAGACCTTCACAGGCTGAAATAATTATAGATTCAATATGGACTATAACATAAGTTGTTTCATCGTGATTGACGACGGGTTGAGAAATGCCTACTCCAATGAGAAGTAAGAGACGCTGACCCCCCTTGAAGGATTGTCTTAAAAGGATGTTTTTGGTGTAGAAGAGAGAGAGAGTTCTGAGACAAGTCGACCAGACGTGTAGGGTTTTCTCTGAAATGACTGAATAAGCCGGAGTTTCTATTTGTTTTTCGAAATTGTCATTGACTTGATAACTCAGAACAATTCCGTCCTTGGAGTCAACTACAATTGTGAATCAAATTATCTTTAACTTTCACTTCTTGGAAATAGAATTCCGTATATATATATATATATATGTATATAGTGCTTGTAAATAAAAATTAAAGTGTTCCGTGAACCTGTAAGTGGGCCTCTTCTTGTAGCCGTTATATATCAAATATAGGACGAGGCGTTACGTTCTAATCTCAATCTAAATCTTTTTGCTATATATATATAAACTGATCCCACCGAATGTTCTCCATGAAAAATGTTTTAAAGGAATCACCAGTTAACTTCAGTCTCTTCTCAAATCTTATCATCGTACCCTATCCCCAGGGGAATGTGTGGTTCGGTCGATATGAAACCAATCTTACAGATGAAATGAATGGAAAAATTCGTGATCTTTGAGAGGGTTAATTATCACCATTTTGATCTCTTGCCAAATCAGTGGAGGGTGCGAAATCATCCAGAACCTGTTATGGTGGATATTGGTGTCAAATTGTAGGGTTACCAAGAATCAACTACGATACTTTGAAATAATTATCCATTATGAGAACAAATAATCAACGTCATCTGATTTATAGATCAACCGAAAAAAATTAAGCACGACGTAGTGTTAACACAGATGTTTTATTGCTGTTGTTGAATAACTATTTTCCACGTGTTCCACTATCGCACTACAAACGGCTCGCCTATGGATGGTGAAAGGAGGGCATATACTTCCAGATAGACTGTTAGGGGTAATTACCTCGCATTTGCTATGTTGCATGAGTGAAAATTCGGAAAAACTCCTCCCAATTAGTCTTACTATTAGAGACCTGAATGGATTAGTGCCTGGATTTCTGACACTCGGGGCCACAGCTTTCGGGTTTAAATCCAGGCAGAGCTATGGATGTTTGTAGTGGTTCGGAATGCACCATAAGTCGTAGCCGTTTCTCGATATCATATGACTGTATAGTGTGTCAGAGCCCGATCAGACTTCTCCCCCACATGATTCCCAAACTGTGAAGGGCAACTCAGCTCTAGGCACAGTGATGCGTTGTTATGTAGCAGTAGCAGTAGCCCTAATATTAATTTGAGACTCTTTACCCCTTGCAGCACTTACCACTTAATCTCCTCGTTCCTAAACGCATTACTTAGGTATGATGCCTTATTGAGGCCAGTCTGCTGCAAAACAAGCTGTAATCGGATTATATCCGCAAATGAAAAGAAAATGAACAGTTATTTATACATAACCCTGATAAAAGATTCTTCTTTCTTCATTGCCGTTCTCAGCATAAGTTGGACAAATATGCATAGAACGATTAAACTTCTAAATTCATGGAATCGAAATGGCGTGAGAAAATGAATTACACTGCTAATATTAACGGATTCTGCATTCTACTACACCACTCATAATACATTCATCCAATTCCGAATCTGCATTCCATTAACCTCTCCCCTTCAGGTAGAAGTCCGAAATTAAAATGTTGCTCCAACGTTAATTGTGGAGAGCATTCGGCTAACTTTGCAACAAACCGACTTCCAAATCTGTGCAAGCGGGAAACCCACAATGGGCTTGCAGCTCAGATAAACAGGTCCATTAAGCGGATGAATCCGATTGAAAGTCCCCAAAATGGACCCTTATCGGCCAGTGACGGTTATGAGGGTCGGAGTGGGGGAGGAAGCGCATTCCAAATTTGCTAATGCGTCGGGCTGCTCGACTTATTAGGAATTCAAGCATTCGGCGGCACAGCGACGCTTTGTTCGGGAAATAGGTGGTCACAAGAAGTCGGTTTTCAAACCGAATCAGGATTAATTTTTTGTTGTTATGCTTAAATTCGAATTCTTTGTGGGGATTTTGACAATTCAATTAAGGTTTTATTTTAAATTAAACAAATTATAATTTTTGTATGTCGTTTAAAAAAAACTTATGCACTAAATTCGATCTAAAAACTTTAGTTTAACATATTTGTAATTTATGAATGGAGGTTAAAGCATTCAATAATTTATTCACTTAGTAATATTTTTTCTGACACTCGTTGCCACAGGTTTCCAGTTCGGTTCCCAGCGGTGCCATAGATGTCTGTAGTGTTATACTTTAAATCGTAGGTTCCGGTCTAATATAACTGTAGAGCGTTGGGTGTCGAGCTGACAACCTTACCCCGTAAAAAGAAAACATCTTATGACTCGAAATCTACCAGTAAGCAGACGGTCTTGACAGCAGACAGCACCATGTGGCATATTTTTAATTTATAAGAGTCATAAAAACAATACTTATAACTACTAATTATATTATTCAGTATAGTAAATAAATATTTCCAATTTTATATTGCTTTTATTATTAGATATTTAATATAAAATATTATTCCCTCTTTAATCATGCTGAAATATAAAAATATTATATTGTACATATTATTTATAGCCAATATATTATATTTTTAAAAATATAATTTTTGCTTACTGTTGTAGTCTTTTGAATAAGACAATGTAATATTCTCTTGTTTCTATACATAGTTTTTTTTTTTACTTTAAATTTATCTACTTTTGATTATTTAAAGATAAATTTTTTACTATAGAAAAAATTTTCAAACTATTTAATTTATTTACTGGCACAAGAAGAGCTTACACTGAATTGGAAATAATGAATAACAATCCATAAGTTATAAGAAATTCACTTTTTAAGCAATTATTGTTTTATCGCAAAACAAAACTGCACATGATTTTTTTTTCACTGAAAGAAATTCATGTTAATTTTAAATAAAGTTTAGGGGACCTACAGATTAACTTGGATTCCGAACCACTCACAAACATCCGTTAAGCCGCATTAAGGCATTATGCAAAGAATGTCATTTACGTATCTGTCGTATTTGTTGATATTATGTGAATAATATCATATGAACCTAACGATTTCCAATAAAATACACTTGAATTTCTTCTATATACAAATTCCTATTTTATTCTATTTAATGGAGAGGATACTTAAAAAAAATTTTAAGCTAACCTTTTTAAAAAAGAAATAAACATCGAAAAGCTGATTTTAAAAAAAAACAACTCTTTTAATACGGATAAATTAAACAACAGAATGTCATTATATCCACCATAAAATAACCCTATTAAATACCAGATTATACTTGAAGGTCTCCATCTAGATCATATTCATTGTTTATGCATACAAAAGTTTTTATATAATAACTACCCCACAAAAAATTTGCATTTTTGGGAAAGAATAATACTTATCGTCATTGTGACTTCCATTACTTTAAACTACATCCCAATAATTATTCAAGTCCAAATTCAGATTCATAGCATCGCGTAATTTCATGTATTAACTCTCTCTAACCAAACTGTGAAGAATCGTTAAAACCTCGCAGACTACCTACCGAGGCCAGCAAACGATCCAGCACTATTACATCTAAACTCCATCTCCAGGGGAATGGAAAAACACCACAATCAGTGCCCGGGGCTGTGTCGATAGCGCCCCTTTCACCAGAGAGGGAAGGTTTAGGGAAAACGGCAGAATAAATTGGCTCCCGAATAGCGCGACTGCGAATGAATCAGAGTCATTAGCTTGACTACTTGGGGAAAATTCGAGAAGAACTTTTCCCTGCGAATTCCATAACCATTCATTTGGCAGGCGAGCGGGCCCTTTTATATGATCATTAAATTATCGGTGGCTTAATGGGCCGAAACCAGGCCATTATTTGAGGTAAACAAATTATTTTCTCCCCCTCCCTCCCCTCTCCAACTCAGTTCGAGGAAGTTTGAAGTCTTAAAAATGCGCGGTTTTGGAAGGTTCTTTAAAGAACGCTCAAAGTTTTGAGGGGGACCTAGGAATTTTTCTTTTGGGTCCTAGTCTTCCGGTAGGTATGAATTGCGAATAGTGAAATATGGCTTTTGAAACTTTCGAATGAGGGATTTGAAATATTTATTTTGGTATGTAAGTGCTAAAAATTAAACTAATTTATTTATTAGCTATGGGATAAATGCGATCTTTTAAGAACCGCTCATATTATCAATATATCCCACATCCATCCTATAGATCCCTTAATATATATATAGATATATATAGTAGTCGCAAGTCTAACAATATTAACAATAAATGTGCTTAGATTCACGAATAATTCCCATATTATCTACATATATTTCCATCTCTTATATTCCTTGTAAATCCATGTATTAGGGGAAAGTTTGGTGATATTGACAATAAATGCGACTATGTTTATGAGTACCTCAATATATCCCGCATACATCTTACAGATCACATATCTATATAGTGGTCGCCATATATCTCATGTTAATCGATATATTGATGGAAATTCTGGCAATGTTAACAGTAAATGTGTTCATAATTAAGAGTAACTTGCTGTGTTATATTCAATGATTAATTCAATTACAGAATATATATTCAATGATTACAGAATAGATATACAATGATTACAAAATTTATATTCAATGACTACAGAATTCATATTCAATGATTACAGAATTCATATTCAATGATTAATTCAATGATTACATAATTCATATTCAATCATTAATTCAATGATTACATAATTCATATTCAATCATTAATTCAATGATTACAGAATTCATATTCAATGATTACAGAAAATAAAGTTTTGTTAAACTCGGCAAAACCTGGATCAAGGTATTTTTTACATAGGATTAATTGGTGTGAATTTGGATGTAAAAAGGACTATTTCACTGACTAGCAATAACATTAATATATTTCATATGAATATGAGGATAAAATTACAAATATTTTTGGTTGCACCTGTAATTAATAATACTATTTTTTACCAAATACCAATTTAATTTGAGAAAACAACCGTAATTACATTGAAAAGTCTTAGTAAAATATAAACCCTCTTGTATTTTAAAATGAATTTTATTATTATTATTAAATATTGGGTTAGCAGGAAAGAACATTCAGTTTTTACATTGCACTTAAATAATGAAAAACAAAATTAATTTCTTACCAACCCAATATAATAAGAAAAATGCACATGCATTATCAATATGCTTTTAAGTTAATGGATTTAGCTTGATTTTATTTTATGCTTAAAATAGTACTTGAAAAAGAGATCCACGTCTTTCATCTTACTAAGGAAAGAGATTTATGAAACAAACAAAAAAGTCAAGAATGTTGACTCAGAATATAATTTTGAATTACAGTATTACATTTCTAATGCATTTGATGCAAAGATCTATTCTTTTTTTTCTCCCATTAACATAGTCAAGTTGAAGACTTCACTAAAATAGACCAAAACTTTTTATATCAATACATATCAAAACCGAGCATGTAATATAACCAACCACAACACTGCAAACCCAACCACAAACTAATTTGAGTGATGATAGGTTGGTATTATTTAGTCAAATAATATACATTTCGTTTTCATGGGAAAAAATGCCACAACTCTTCCCGTAAGAAAAAATGCTAGAATTGTTACGTACATGTGCCGGATGGTCTTTGTAGGGTAGTTTGAATGCTGTATGTATTTTTCTTCGATATTTTAAAAACTAAAAAAGCAGAGGATTTAATGAAAATGAAAGATAAGCCACATTATAACAGATTGGCATTATGAAAAGATAAAAGTGCAGTTCTTCGACAAAATAACGCGAGGGATTTAGAATCCAGTAGGATTAATTTTTGAGAAAATGAACCTAATAAATAGGGAAAAAGAAATGAGGTTGGGGATTTCTTGGAATGCCAACCGATGTAAAAGGGAAGTTTTCATTAGCATAATCGGTTTATGAGGGTATTTACATCTGAAAAGAGAAATCAACACAATAAAATTATTTGTGATAAATGAAGTGTTATTCTGAAAATTGCAGATCAAAAATAATTCATTCAGATAAAAACAAATCCGAAATTTTAAAATTATTTTTAAATTCGTAAAAAAATATTTAAAAAATTAATTTTATTAATTTTTAACTTTTTAAAAAAAATTTAAATTTTTTTTAAAGCAACTTCCATGTGATAATAATTTTAATTTCGATATTCTATTTGAAATCAACTACAAAATAATTTTTAAAACCTGTCATATATTTTAAGTAATGTAGTTGTAATAGTAGTAATGATGGTAGGGATAGTAGTTCGGAATTCACGTTAAACTGTAGATCCCGGTCTCTTTGGCTAAATGTGCGCACAAAATGACCGTAGAGCGACGAACCAAACAGGCGTGTCGCATGGGGGCAAAACACGAAAATTATTCCACTAGAATGGAATTATTTTATTAATTTACTAGGAAGCTAGCTATATAGCTGGCGACAACGATAACAAAACGACACCACTAACTATATGACCTAGATTACCACTAGGTTAAGCGTGTAGAAAATTAAAAAAAAAAAGAAAAGCAACTTCCATGTGATAAAAATTTTAAATTTCGATATTCTATTTGAAATCAACTACAAAATAATTTTTAAAATATGTCATACATTTTGAGTAACGTAGCGGAAATGTTCAGAGATGTATGAACAGCAATTGAATTACCGATTCGGAAATTATTATGGAATGACTAATGAAAAAATCATTTGCTTCCCTTGTACACGACATTCGAATCTCATAAACATTTCTCGGAATGGATCGTTTTATATTTCCTTTTGAAAATTGAAAGAAATAAAATGTAAATATACATCTATAAACAACTTCAAGTCAAGAGTCTGCAAATGAATGGCATGACGAAATTAATTTCAAACAATGAATTTCAAACACATTTGCGCCATCGCTAAAAAAGTTTAAACTAAGTGGAGCACGAAAGATAGATATTTTTTTTATTTTTTTACTTATTTTTTTATCGTGGTGTTTGCGAGCTACTCATATTTTATTAGTCGGGCTTTTGTCGTTCGATGTTACTCCCTCTGGAAATTTGCACAGCTTATATATTCTCATTCTCATCTGCATCAATCCATGGGCAAAGCTTTCTTTGCCGGGAATCTATAACTTCACTTTCTCATCTGGCGACTCCTACGATTGGCTGCGTATGCAAATTGCGAAATTTTCAACTCCTTTCGTCATCTCTCCTCCCCCCCTACAAAAAATGAGGGGAAGAAATATGAAGTTCAGAGTTACACGATACATCTCAGACAAATGAAAAATTCCACTTTTCCGTGATAAAGAAGAAGAAAGTTCTTATTTATTTTCCGATTTTCTTTTTTTGTTAAGCCTTTTTTTATTTTTTTAAAAATATTATTTCGAACTTTTCAGTTTATTCATGACGGTATCCGAAGGCGCGAAACAAAGAACCCGCTTACGAATCGAAAAGCGAAACTTGAATAAAATGAAATTTTTGCATGGGTGTTTTTTTTTTTTCTATTTCATTTAATATGTACTTTTTTTTAATTCTATATTTAACCTCTTCAATTTTTCCTTTCTATATCCTCATTTAATTCTTCTTCGTTTTCTTTTCAAAAATCTTTTGAACTTTGAAATTTATAGAACAATTAAGGTTAAAGAAGAAAAAAACAATGGCAACATGAGGAAGTTATAATGATTTCATAGAAAATGCCGAGTGTTTTTAGCTTAGAAGTTTTAAATGCTTTCTTCTCAAGGAAAAGAGAGTATTTTAAATTTGTCTAAGACAAGAAACAACACAATTGCTTTCATTTATATGGGACTAGAATATCTAGTGTGGTTGATGGAATAGATTGTTTGGTTGATGGAATAAATTGTTTGGTTGATAGAATAGTTTGTTTGATTGATGGAATAGATTGTTTGATTGATGGCCTTTGAAATTTATAAAACAATTAAGGTTTAAAGAATGAGAAAAACAATGACAACACGAGAAAGTTAAAATGATTTCTAGAAAATGGCGAATGTTTTTAGTTTGCAAGTTTTAAATGCTTTCTTCTCAAGTAATAGATAGCATTTTAAATGTATCTGAGACAAGAAAAACAATTTTTTTTCTTTTACACAGTCCAGTCACATTAATGTGAGCACCTGTCAAAAGCCAGAATATACACTCTTGTATATTCTGCCTTTAAGTAGAGTGGGGAATGGGGTATTAAGTGGAATTCTCTATAGACACTCCACTGCAATGTGCTGCCACCTGCATTTTGTAATTGGTTATTTCACGTTGACGTCAAAAGTAGGTGGTGGTCACCTTAATGGGACTGCACTGTGTATATGGGCATGGAATATCTGTCGAATTGTTTGGTTAGGTAAAGTTTCATTTCACTATCAGTAAACTTATATAAAACTCCAATATCAGTATCAAAATGCTTCACAACTTCATCACTGGTCAACTGCTCAAAATGAATTTCGTATGTAACAACAATATTTTAAACAGCTATATATAAAAAATAATTAATTGAAACTGCTGTATATAAAAGTATATACTGTATATAAAAGGTGGTACAGAAGTGATTAACTAACTTGCATGAATAGGATGTTCAAAATTAAAACTAAATATTAATTAAATAAATCAAAATATCTAAAATAAATATTTTCCAGCTTTGCATTTCAAATATAATAGATTTTATATTTATTATTACTATTATTTTACTTATTTTTATTTCCTTTTTGTTTCTTATTATTTTATTTATTTATAATTTACCTTTCATTTTCTCAATTTTCGAATAAATTAGTTAATTTTTTATTGTTATATCATTTAATGCTATTTTATTTTCAGAAGTTATTTTCAATATAAATTATTATCTTTACTTTCTTTCTTTAAGTTATTATTATTATTGATTTATTTTTCAAAAATTAGCGTTTATTTTTGTCAAATTCTTTGAGTTTTTCCTGAGCACCTCAATAAAAGCCAATGAGCCAATTTCTCCCATCCACCTCGACTCTACCCGAAGTTTATTCGATGCCTTCGAATGGAACTCTTCGCCGAGTGCCGCTGACAGTTGTCGTGCAAGTGAATTCTCCTCCGTAACTCTCTTTCACGGAATTCAATTACATTGCCCCACTTATTTATATGACAGTCTAAATTTGCATAGAGGGCTGCGGAATACCTAACTTTAAATTTGACATTTCGCCCATGAATGTCGACACTGATTAAATTTTTACAATCCTGGGCATTTTGTGAGGAGCTCAGCACTGATTGCGTGTAAATATGATTTTTCAAATCAAATCTCTTTAATGATGAGGAGTAATATCAATAAAAAGGATTTGAAAATAATAATGGTGGGCATTAACAATGCGGTTGAGTCATTGATGAATATCTGGTATAATAAACTTGGTGTCAAATTACGACTCATCAAAATTATTTAGATTTCCCATAATATAAACGACATAGGATGCTTAAAAGTGATTTTGATTGATATGGGTATGCGAACTATTCTCTGCTATTGAGCATAATTCCCAACGAGGAATGTTCAATAAAACGAGTGTTAAATTATCAGTTATGTTTGAGATCCAATCAAGGTAAATCTTGATTTAACGTGACATTATAGGATGCAAATCATCATTTTCAAGAAATGTGAATGCGTTGAACTAGAACTTCTATATAGTTGCAGCATTTATTTGTCACGGGGAGAGTTTTTGCATTTCATTCCTATGACAGGTATGTTATTTGACATGTATATAATAACAACCCATCACTTAAACTTGACAGCGGAAAAGCAGTGTTGTGGATTTTTATATTATATGCTATGAGTGCTTTGTATTAATGAGAACAACCTGTCACTCAAATAGGATAGTAGATATTCGGTGTCATGTATAATGAGACACAAAATTTGAGAAAATCTATGCGACCGTCACAGGTCTAAACAATTACAGATTGATTATCAACCAATTGATATACCATGATTTGTTCCAACGTAATGGGTGATAGACAGCTAACTGAATCTCCTTTGAAAGAATGACCAATTAACTTCTCAATCTTATTTCTCGTACCCTGTTCCCCACGGAAATGTGTGATTCGATCGATATGAAACCAATCTTACAGATGAAATGAATGGAAAACTTTGCCATCTTCTAAAGGGTTAATTATCATCAGTTTGATCTTGTGCCAAATCAGTGGAGGGTGCGAAATCATCCAGAAACAGCCATGGTGGATGTTGGTGTCAAATTATGTGGGTGCCAAGAGACAACGATGATACTTTGAAATGATTATCCCATTATAAAAATAAATGATAAACATCATCTAATTTATTGATCAGCAGGGGAAAAAAATAAGCCCCACATAGTGTTAACAAAAATTTTTGTTGTTGTTGTTGTAAATGGTTGAACACGTGTTCCACAATCGTACAACAAACAGCCCACCTATGGATGTTGAAAGGAGGATATATCCTTCCGATGGAATATTAGGGATACTTATCTCGTATTTGTGTGTCGAATGAGAGAAAACTCTGATAAACTCCCACCCATTTGCCTTAATATTACAGGCCTGAATGGCCGAGTGCAGATATGAGGCTTTCTGGCACTCGGTGAGGCAGGTTTCGGGTTCAAATCCCGGCATTGATATGGATATTTGTAGTGATTTGGAATCCACTTTGAGCCGTCGGTTCTGATCTCATATGACTATAGAACGTTACAAAGCCCAATCACACCTCTCAACCACATCATTCTCAAGCTGTGAAAGTGAACTCATCTCTAGGCACAGTGATGGATTATGGCACAATGATGATTATGGTATTAGCCTTACTATTAATTTGAGACTACATCTTTTTCCGAATCTCCTCGCTTCTAAACGCACTGTTTAGAACTGATGTCTCATAGATCCAATACACGCTGCAATACACGTACAACGCATACATAGTTGCAATACACGCTGTAATCGGGTTAAGACCGTAAATGAAAAGAAATGGAATAGTTAATGCACATTTATACATAAATGAGAAAATATTCTTCTTTCTTCAATAGCCCTCCTCAGCATAAGTTGGACGAACATGCAAAGGAAGACAAAAGCTCTAAATTCATTGAATTGAAATAACACGACAAAATGAATTGCATGCCTAATATTAACGGATTCTATATTCTACTCTATATTCTAACGGATTCTATATTAACTCTGCCAATCCAGGTAGAAGTCCGAAATTAAAATGTTGCTCGAACGTTAATTGCTGAGAGCGTTTGACCAACTCTGCAACAAACCGACTTCCAAATCTGTGCAAAAAGGAAGCCCACAATGGGGATGTAGCTCAGATAAGCAGGTCCATTAACCGGATGAATCCGATTGAAAGTCCTCAGAATGTACCTTATTGCCCGGTCACGGTTATGGCGGTGGGGTGGCGGAGGTAGTGCATTTCAAATTTGCTAATGCGTCGGGCTACTCGACTTACTAGGAATTCAAGCAGTCGGCGGTGCAGCGACGCTTTGTTCGGGAAATGGGTGGCTACAAGTAACCAGTTTTCAAACTTAATCAGAATTAAATTATTGTTGTTAACCTAAAATTCAAATTCATTATAGTGATTTTGACAATTTAATTAAGGTTATATTTTGAACTAAACGAATTATAATTTTTATACGTCGCTTTAAAATATCTTATTCAATAAAATTAGATCTAAAAATTTTAGTTTAAAATATTTGCAATTTGATGAATGTGATAAAATCATAGAATAATTTAATCAATTAACAATATTTTTACTTTTTATATATATATATATATATATATATATTATTGTTTCGTTTTAGAAAAGCCAAACCAAACTACAAAACAAAACTGCACATGATAATATTTTACTGAAAGAAAATTTTGTTTATATTAAGTTAAGAGTATCGTACGGGATTTGTTAAAATTAAGTGAAGAATGTCATTTGAAACTAGGGATTTCCAATAAAATACACTTGAATTTCTTCTATATGAGAATTCCTATTTTTTATCTATTTAATGGAGAGCATACTTAAAAAAAAATTTTAAGCTAAACTTTCTAAAAAAGAAATAAATATCGAAAACCCATTTTTTTAAAAAAAAACTCTCTTTTAATACGCATATAATTAAGAGACAACATGTCGTTATATCAACCATAAAATGACCCTCTTAAATACCAGATTAAACTTGAACTTCTGCGTCTAGAACATAGTCATTGTTTATGCATGTAAAAAGTTTTTATATAATAACTGCCACACAAAAAATTTGCATTTTTAGAAAGAATAATACTTATGGTCATTGTGACTCCACTACTTTAAACTACATCCCAATAATTATTCAAATTCAAATTCAGATTCATAGCTTTGCGTAATTTCATGCATTGACTCTCTCTAACCAAAACGTGAAGAATCGTTAAAACCTCGCGGACTATTTCTGAGGCCAGCAAATGATCCAGCACCAATACATCTAAACTCCGTCTCCAGGGTAATAGAAAAACACCCCAATCAGTGCCCGGGGCTGTGTCGATAGCGCCCCCTTTCACCAAAGAGGGAAGGTTTGGGGGAAAACGGCAGAATAAATTGGCTCCCAAATAACGCGACTGCGAATGAATCAGAGTCATTAGCTTGACTACTTGGGGAAAATTCGAGAAGAACTTTTCCCTGCGAATTCCATAACCATTCATTTGGCAGGCGAGCGAGCCCTTTTATATGATCATTAAATTATCGGTGGTTTAATGGGCCTAAACTGGGCCATTATTTGAGGTAAACAAATTATTTCCCCCCCTCCAAAGCAGTTCGAGGAACTTTGTAGGCTCGAAAATGCGCGGTTTTGGAACGTTCTTTAAAGAACGCTCAAAGTTTTGGGAGGAGCCCAGGAATTTTTCTTTTGGGTCATAGATTTCTAGTAGAGGTGAATTGTGAGTCGTGAAATATGGGTTTAAAGTGTTTTGGAATTTTCGAAAGACGGATTTGAAATATTTTATATGGGTATTTAGATGCTAAAATCTTCCTAAATTATTTACGATCTATGGACTTCCTAATTGTTTCCTTTGAATCCACGACTTCCCCTTATCTGAAAATTTCCATATGTTGCTGGCAAGTTTACCAATATTGATTATAAACGTTGCTATATTTTCAATATTCTCATATGTTATCTATATATAGCCTTATCCATTTCATACATCCCATATTAATCCAAGTATTAGCGGAAAGTGTGGTGATATTGCCAACTAATGTGATACCGCTAAATATACCCCGCATCCATCCTATAGATCTCATATTATCTAGGTAGTGGTCGCAGGTGTAGCAATATTAACAATAAATGTGCTTATATTTGCAAATAATCCCCATATTATCTACAGATACTTCTATCTCTTATATTCCATGAAAATCCATGCATTAGGGGAAAATTTGGTGATATTGACGATAAATGTGAATATGTTTATAAGTACCTCAATATATCCCGCGTACATCTTACAGATCACATATCTATATAGTGGTCGCGGGTCTGGATATAATAACAATAAATGTGCTTATACTTCAGTATAATTCCATATATACCATATACATCCCATATATCTCATGTTAATCAATATATTGATGGAAGTTCAGGCAATGTTAACAATAAATGTGGCCATAATTAATAGTAGCTTGCTGTGTCATATTCAATGATTACAGAATTGATATTCAATGATTATTTCAATTACAGAATACATATTCAATGATTACAGAATACATATTCAATGATTACAGAATTCATATTCAATGATTCCAGAATTCGTATTAAATGATTACAGAATTCGTATTCAGTGATTAATTTAGTGATTACAGAAGATAAAGTTTTGTTAAACTCGGCAAAACCTGGATCAAGGTACTTTTACATATGATTAATATGTGGGAATTTGGATGAAAAAAAATGACTATTTCACTGACTAGCAATAAAAATTATTATATTTCATATTAATGTGGGGATTAAATTACAAATATTATTGGTTGCACTTGTAATTACTAATATTATTTTTTACCAAATAGCAATTGAATTTTAGAAAACAACAGTAATTATATTGGGAAGTCTTAGTAAAATTTAAAACCTCTTGTATTTTAAAATGTATTTTATTATTATTATTAAATATTTGGTTAGCAAGAAAATAAATTCAGTTTTTACCATGCACTTACATGGAGAAAATTGAAATTAATTTCTTACCCACCCAATATAATGAAAAAAATACACATGCATTATCAATATGCTTTTAAGTTAATGGATTTAGTTTGATTTTATTTTCTGCTTATAGTAATTTAGGAGATATCCACGCCTTTCATCTTACTAAAGAAAGAGATTTATTGAACAAACAAAATAGTCAAAAATGTTGACTCAAAATATAATTTTGAGTTAGGCCATCACTTTTCTACTGCATTTGATGCATAGTTCCGTATAGATCTATTCTTTTTTTTTCTCCCATTAACATAGTCAAGCTGAAGACTTCACTAAAATAGACCAAAGTCTTTTTATATCAATACATATCAAAACCAGCATTATATTATCACATGTTATTTCAATTGTAAGGATATATCAAATCGATGCCTTTCTTAGTAGAATCATGAATACAAATTTATTAAAGGACAATTTTAGCGAGTTGTAATGAGCAGGGCAGTAAAAGCTTGGAACTTACCACATAATTTTCAGGTTTACTTGTAGTCCTAGTTTTTATTACGAAATTTGTAAAAAAAAAAAAAATAAAAAAAAACTTTTCTAAATTATTCATGAAGTAGATGCGCATAATTATTATAATGTCATTATATATATATATTTATTAAGGATATGTTATAGTTTTACTAGATATAAAATAGACACGATATTCTTCGAAGCCTCTATTATGTCTTCTACAATGTTACAATGTTCAATATGTTTTTTTTGCTTTAAATAAAGATAAAAATCTTTCAATTTTGATAGTACGTCTGTTTCAACTTTCTTCAATTTACTTCTTGGGATTTAATTTAAAAAATCATATCGTTAGAACTGGTAATATGTTGCATATTTCACTTGATCAGTCAAATCAGCATTGGGTCCACACTGGCTGTTCAAGTCGCTGAATTTTGTTGTCTAATAATGTACGACATTTTGCGTAATGGCGTTCAAAATCACGGGGCTACAATGGTTATTGGGGATGTACCACCATTTCACAATTGTAACAACTGTTCTCATGTATATTTTAACCTGTGACTTTGAAACCTTAAGAATTAAATATGTTACCTAGACAAATGCTGAGTATAAATTTCATTCCTCTATACTAATTTCTTCTTTGTGTTGGGATTTTATTCCTTCTCCTCAGTGTATATCAAGTACATTATTGAGCTTATTTTTTTCTTTAATTCATTCAAAAGAAACAGTCCACAAAGATGAAAATTCTTTACGAAATATTATAAAGTTAACAATCATGAACGCAAACTTATTAGTTTAAAAGCTTTGGTATTGCTATTTTGGGAACAAGCATTCACTCTGACAAAAAGCGTTATTAATTTTATCAGTTTGAATGAGATATGTTATTTTTCTTTGATATTTTAAAAACAGACAAAGCGAAGGATTTAATGGAATTAAAATATAAGCCACATTATAACAGATTGGCATTATGAAAAGATAGAAGTGCAGTTCTTCGACAAAATAACGCGAGGGATTTAGAATCGCGTAGGATTAATTTTTGAGAAAATGAACCTAATAAATAGGGAAAAAGAAAGGAGGTTGGGGATTTCTTGTAATGTCAACCGATGTAAAAGGGAAGTTTTCATTAGCATAATCGGTTTATGAGGGTATTTACATCTGAAAAGAGAAATCAACACAAAATGATTTGTGATAAATGAAGTGTTATTCTGAAAATTACGTATCAAAAATAATTCATTCGCTTAAAAACAAATCCGAAATTTTGATTTTTTTTTTTTTAAATCAGAAAAATAAAAATTAAAAAAAAATAGATTTTTTAAAAAATTAAAATCTTTTTAAAGCAACTTCAAAGTGATAATCATTTTAATTTCGATATTTTATTTGAAATCAACTACAAAATAGTTTTTGAAACCTGTCCTACATTTTAAGTAATATAGTAGTGATAGTAGTGTAGTAGTAGTAGTAATAGTAGTAATAGTAGTAGTAGTAATAGTAGTAGTGTAGTAGTAGTAGTAATAGTAGTAGTAGTAATAGTAGTAGTGTAGTAGTAGTAGTAATAGTAGTGCCGTAGTAGTAGTAATAGTAGTGCAGTAGTAGTAGTTCAGAATTCACGTTAAACTGTAGGTCCCAGTCTATTTAGCGAAATGTGCGCACAAACTGACCGTAGAGCGACCAACTAAACATGTGTGTCGCACGCAAATAATTCCACTAGGCCGCTACCTATATTGCTAGCGACAACGATAACAAAACGACACCACTAGCTACATGACATTAGATACAAGTGTTAAGCGTGTAGAAAGGAAAAAAGAAAAGCAACTTCCGTGTGATAATAATTTTAAACCTCGATTTTCTATTTGAAAACAACCACAAGATAGCTTTGAAACCGGTCGTGCATCTCTAGTAGTGTAGCGGAAGTGTTCGGAGATGCATGAACAGCAATTGAATGATCGATTCGGAAATTATCATGGAATGACTAATGAAAAAAACATTTGCTTCCCTTGTACACGACATTCGAATCTCATCAACATTTCTCGGAATGGATCGTTTTATATTTCATTTTGCAAATTGAAAGAAATAAAATGTAAATATACATCTATAAACAACTTCAAGTCAAGAGTCTGTAAATGTATGGCCTGACGAAACGGAGCAATGAATTTTGAAACACATTTGCGCCATCGCTAAAAAAGTTTAAACTAAGTGGAGCACGAAAGATAGATATTTTTTTTATTTTTTTCACTTAGTTTTTTATCGTGATGTTCGCGAGCTACTCATATTTTATTAGTTGGGCATTTGTCGTTCGATGTTACTCCCTCTGGAAATTTGCACAGTTCATATATTCTCATTCTCATCTGCATGTATCCATGGGCAAGGCTTTCTCAGCCGGGAATCGATATCTTCACTTCCTCATCTAATGACTGCTACGATTGGCTGCCTATGCAATTTGCGAAACTTTCACCCCCCTTATTCTAATCCATCACTCCCCCTAAAAAAGAATGAGGGGAAGAAATATGAAGTTCAGAGTTACACGATATATCTCAGACAAATGAGAAATTCCACTTTTCCGTGATAAAGAAGAAGAAAGTTCTTATTTATTTTCCGATTTTTTTTTTTTAATATCATTTGGAACTTTTCAGTTTATTCGTGACCGTATCCGAAGGCACGAAACAAAGAACCCGTTTACGTATCGAAAAGTGAAACTGGCGTAATTGTTGAATAAAAGGGAAATTTTTGTATGGGTGTTTTTTTTTTCGTTTAATATGTGGTTTTTTTTTAATTCTATATTTACTCTTCCATTTTTCCTTTCGATATCCTTTTTCAATTCTATTTTGTTGTCTAATTCTCTTTACAGAAGGAAAAAACAATGGCAACTTCAGCAAGCGAAAATGATTTTATAGAAAAGGCGAGAGTTTTTAGTTTACAAGTTTTAAACGCTTCCGCTCTCAACGAATAGAGATCATTTTAAATGTATCTATGGCAAAAATAGACACATTTGTTTTAATTTATATGTGCATGGAATATCTGTCTTATTTATTGGTTGGCATTTACGCAGAAGAAAACTTTGGATTGTTCGGTTGGGTAAAGTTCCATTTCACTATCAATAAACTTATTTAGAACTCCAATATCTGTATCAAAATGCTTCACAATTTCATCACTAATCATAATGAATTCCATATGTAACTGCAATATTTTTAAACAGCTATAAGTAAAATAACTTAAATTAACTTAAAATAACTTAATTAACGTGCATTAACAGTATTTAAATTTAAAAGAAAATATTAATTAATTAAAACAAGATATTTAAAATAATTATTTCTTAGTTTACATTTCAAAGATATACAATTTTATTTTCATTAATATTTTTATTTATTTATATTTAATTTAATTTTTTATTATTTTATTTATTTATTATTTATCTTTTGTTTTCTTAATTTTTACTCATATACTAATTAATTAGTAAATTTACTTTATTATTTATCTTTTGTTTTCTTAATTTTTACTCATGTACTAATTAATTAGTAAAATTACTTTATTATTTGTATTTTATTGCTGTTTTTTTCTGCCCTTTTTCTGTTTATAATTTTTTTAAACTTTCTTTTTATATGAATTAGTTTTTTTTATTTTATTATTAGTTTATTGTTATTGCTTATTTAATTAATTTATTACTATAATTTATTTTTTTATTATTTGCCATTATTTATTATTTTATTTTATTGATTAAAATGATATTTTTTATTATTTTATAAATTAGTTATTTTTCATTTTATTGTTATATTTTTTATAAATTATTATCTTTTCTGTTCTTTTTTTCTATGTTATTATGATTTATTTATTTTTTCAAAAATTAGCTTTTATTTTTGCAGAATTCTTTGAGTTTTTCTTGAGCAACTCAATAAATCCCAAGGAGCCAATTTCTGGCATCCACCTCGACTCTACCCCAAGTTTGTTCGATGCCATCGAATGGACCTTTTCGCCGAGTGCCACTGACAGTCGTCGTGTATTCCTCCACAACACTCTTTCGCGGAATTCAATTACATGGCCCCACTTATTTATATGACAGCCTGCATTTGCATACTGTGGAATATCTGACTTTATATTTGACATCCGCCCATGAATGTCCACTCTGATTGAATTTTTACAATCATGAGCATTTATTCGGATCTCCCCGCTGAAAGAATGAAATATGATTTTTCATATCAAACCTCATTAATGATGAGGAGGAATATGAATAAAAATGATTTGAATATAATAATGGTGGATCATCAATCAGGAGGTTGAATCATCGAGGCATATCTAATATAATAAGCGGTGTCTGCTAAGATTATTTAGATGGGCTATAATATAAACAACAGGAGGTTTAAAAGTGATTCTGATTAATATGTGTATGATAACTATTCAGTGCTGAGCATAATTCGCCAGGAGGAATGCTCAATAAAAGAAGAGTTAAATTATCATTTATGTTTGAGATCCAATCAAGGCAAACCTTGATTTAACATGACATTATAGAATGCAAATTATTATTGACAAGAAATATGAAATCATTGAACACGAAATTCAATAAAGTTTTTGCATTTTTCTTCAGGGGAAGAGTTTTGGCATTTCATTCCCGGGACAGAAGAATGTATGTTATTTTATAAGTACAAAATAATAATACATCACTCAAATTCGACAGTAGACAAGCAGCATTGTGGGTAATTATATTACATGCAACGAGCGTTTTGTACTGATGAGAACCAACTATCAATCAAATCTAATAGCAGATATCCGATATTATGTATAATGAGACTAATAAAATTTGCGAATGCCTGTGTGATCTTAACACATAATTACAGATTGAATATGGACTACACTATAAGTTGTTCCATCGTGATAGGTGATAGACAGCAAGCTGAGAAATGTCTATTCCTATGATCAATGAGGGAAGCTGACTCCCTCTTGACGGACTGTCTTAAAAGGAGGCTTTTGCTGAAGAACAGTAAGAGTTCTGCGACGAGTAGACAAGGAATGTTGTTTCTCTCTTTTACTCTGAAGTGACTGAATAGGACGGAGTTTCCGCCTGGTTTTCAAAGTGAACCGCTTGTGGTTTCGTCAGTCATCTCGTGTGATAATTAAGGTCTGGCGCAGATCATGCAATTAGAAATGTTGAAATGAGAACTCTGAAAAATCTCAAACTTTGGAGTGAACTGTACTTGTGCTTCAATCGTGCACTAGTGATCCAATTTTATTTACAGTTTTTTTCATATCTTTCTATAATAACCCAGAGTTCTTTCTCTCTCTCTCTTTATATACATATATATATATATTAGATGAAACGTTTAACGACAGTGTAATTTATTGGAAGACAGCATTATACGCAATAATAAACACACGAAATATATCTAAAAAATCATGTTAAACAAGTTCTCTTAGGGGTTAGATACATGTTTAGTAACTACGGACTGCCTCCTTGTACTGTCGGCTCTTTTTTCAATTCCTTGTATTAGCTCACACTCTCCCTATATATGTCTTGTGCAAATTTTCAATCGTTAATAAAATACTTTTTATTCATCCACTCAAGTTCAAATACATTTTTTTGAACTTGTAGTGGATGACACTGGATGTTAATACAGTTTTCTCAACTATTAATTCAGTAATTAAATTTAATTCATTAATTTTAGTTTTTTTTAGATTTAAACTGCGTATATCTACCAATAGATGGCGCCTGATAACCTTACAAAAATGAATGAAAATTATTTATAAAGGACTTTCTGCAATTAAGTGAAAAAAAAAGTAGGAATTGACTTCTAATTTTTTTTTTATATTACTTGCTTACTTTCACTCTAATGTCAATCTAAATCTCTTAATGTCTGTGCTATATATATATATATATAAAAACTGATCCCGCAGAATGTCCACCGTGAATCCTGTTTTGAAAGAATGTCCAGTTAACTTTAGTCTATTCTGGATCTTATTCCTTGTACCCTATTCCCCAGGGGAATACATGGATCGGTCGATATGAAAAGAATCTTACAGATGAAATGAATGGAAAACTTTGTCATCTTTTAAAGGGTTAATTATCATCATTTTGATCTGTTGCCAAATCAGTGAAGGGTGCGAAATCCTCCAGAACCAGCGTGGTAGATATTGATGCGAAATTGTGTGGGTGCCAAGAAACAAAGATGATACTTTGAAATGATTATCCTATTATAAAAACAAATGATTAACGTCATCATATTTATCGATCAATAGCAAAAGAAAGCACCACATAGTGTTAACGCTTTACACCTTGTTGTAATCCAACGAATCTCCTCGTACTCCTCAAATCTCCTGATGATCAATTGGCTAACTCCTCTGACCATTGACAAAAAGTCGGTTTTCAAACTGAATCCGCATTAATTTATTGCTGTTACACTGAAATTCAAATTCTTTATATGAATTTTGACAATTTATTTAAGGTTTTATCTGGAATTAAACAAATTATAAATATTATATTTCGTTTATTAAAAACTTATTCAATTAATTCTTTTGGGTCATAGATTTCTAGTATTGATGAATTGTGAGTCGTAAAATATGGCTTTTGGAATTTTCGAAACAGGGATTTGAAATATATTATTTGATTATTTAGATGCTAAAATCTGTCTAAATTATTTACGATCTGGAGAATGCCGAAACCTATGTATATCCCTTGAACCCACGACTTCCCTTATCTGGAAACATTTATATATTGCTGGCAAGTTTGTCAATATTGATTATAAAGGTAGCTATATATTCCATGTAACCACCTTTATATTCCATGTAAATACATGTATTAGTTTAAAATTTGGTGATATTTACAAATATGACTATATTTTTGAGCACCTCTCATGTTATCAATATATCCTGCATCCATCCTAAAGATACCATATTATCTATATAGTTGTCGCAGGTTTAGCGATATTAAGAATAAATGCGCTTAGATTTACGAATAATTCCCATATTGTCTACATGTATTTTCACGTCTTATATTCTTTGTAAATCCATGTATTAGGGGAAAGTTTGGTGGTATTGACCATAAATGTGACTATGTTTATGAGTACCTCAATATATCCCGCATACATCTTATAGATCACATATCTATATAGTGTTCACGGATCTGGATATAATAACAATAAATGCGCTTATACTTGAGTGTAATTGCATATATACCGTATACATCCCATATATCTCATGTTAATCGATATATTGATGGAAATGTTAACAATAAATGTGCCTATAATTAAGAGTGGCTTGCTGTGTCATATTCAATGATTACAGAATACATATTCAATGATTACAGAATACATATTCAATGATTACAGAATACATATTCAATGATTACAAAATTTATATTCAATGATTACAGAATTCATAATCAATGATTTATTCAAGGATTGCAGAAGATAAAATTTTGTTAAACTCGGCAAAACCTGGAGCAATGGTTTTTCTACAAAGGATTAATTGGAATGAACTTGCTTAAAAATTAAACAATTATTTCACTGACTAGCAATGAAGTTATTATATTTCATATGAATATGGGGATTAAATTGCAAATATTATTGGTTGCATCTGTAATTACCATTTTTAAGGCCAATTTAATCTGAGAAAACTACCGTAATTCCATTGGGAAATTTAAACTCTCTTGTATTTTAAAATGTATTTTATTATTATTATTAAATATCGGGCTAGCAAGAAAGTGCATTCGGCTTTTACCATGCACTTAAATAAAGAAAACCGAAATTAATTCCTTACCAACCTAATGAGAAAAATACAGTATGCATTATCAATATGTTTTTTGCGTAATGGATTTAGTTTGATGCTTTTTTTTGCTTAAAATAGTAATTTATGGAGAGATCCAAGTCTTTCATCTAAAGAAGAAAGATCTATGGAACAAAAATGACAAAATTGTTGACTCAGAATATAATTTTGCGTTAGGGTATCACTAGTATAGTTCCGTAGATCATAGTTCCGTATAGTTCTATTTTTTTTTCTCTCATTAACATAGTCAAGCTTCACTAAAATAGACCAAAGTCTTTTTATATCAATACATATCAAAACCAGCATTATATTATCACATACTATTTCGGTTGTAGGGATATATCAAGTCGGTGACTTTCTTGGTAGAATCATGAATACAATTTTATTAAAGATCAATTTTAGCGAGTCATAATGAACAGGACAGTAAAGGCTTGGGATTTACCACATAATTTTCAGGTTTACTTGTGTTCTTTGTTTTTTTTTCGGAATTTATAAAAAAGAAGTCCTCAGTTTTCAGCCTTATTGATGAAATAGATGCACATAACTATTATAATGTCATATATGTTTATTAAGGCTATGTTATAGTTTTACTAAATATAAAATAGACACGATATTCTTCGAAGCCTCTATTATGTCTTCTACAATGTTACAATTTGTTTTTTTGCTTTAAATAAAGATCAAATCTTTCAATATTGATGGTACATCTGTTTCAACTTTCTTCAATTTACTTTTTATTTAATTTAAAAAATCACATCGTTAGAACTGGTAATATGTTGCATATTTTACTTGGTTAGTCAAATCAACATTGGGTCCACACTGGCTGTAAAGTCGCTGGATTTTGTCGTACGACATTTTGTGTACTGGCATTCAAAACCATGGTTACTACAAGGGCTATAGTATTGTACCACAATTTCACAATTGTAACATATGTTCTCATTTATATTTTAACCTCTGACTTTGAAACTTTAAGAAAGATAAATGTTATCTAGACAAATAATGCGCTTAAATTTCATTCCTCTATATTAAATTCTTCTTTGTGTTAGGATTTCATTCTCTTCCTTAAATACATTATTGAGATCATTTTATTCTTTAATTCATTTAAAAGAAACAGTCAACAAAGATAAAAATTCTTTACGAAATATTATAAAGTAAACAATCATGAACGCAAACTTATTAGTTTAAAAGCTTTGGTACTGATATTTTGGAAAACAAGTATTCACTCTAACAAAAAGCGTTGTTAATTTTATCAATTTAAATGAGAATTTTTATTTTTCTTCGACATTTTAAAAACTGAAAAAGCGGAGGATTTAATGGAAATAAAAGATAAGCCACATTATAACAGATTGGCATTATGAAAAAAAAAAAAAGTGCAGTTCTTCGACAAAATAACGCGAGGGATTTAGAATCGCGTAGGATTAATTTTTGAGAAAATAAACCTAATAAATAGGGAAAAAGAAATGAGGTTGGGGATTTCTTGTAATGTCAACCGATGTAAAAGGGAAGTTTTCATTAGCATAATCGGTTTATGAGGGTATTTACATCTGAAAAGAGAAACCAACACAATGAAATAATTTGTGATAAATGAAGTGTTATTCTGAAAATTGCAGATCAAAAATAATTGATTGACATTAAAAATGTTTTTATCAGTTTCTTTGTAAAAAAAATATCAATATGACTTTCTTAAATTTCAAAGCAATTGCGAAAAAAATATTTAATAATTTCTTTAAAAAAATATATGTCTAATAAATAGAAAGCATCTGCGCCTCAAATTGCCGATTCATCCTATTCTATCCGTGTACCAAATTGTTAATAACCCGATTCAAAACTATCTGTGCACCAAATTGCTAAGTTTTTAAAGATAATTTTAAGATTATGAGATTATGATTTTATGATGCTACTCATCTGAATAATAGGATGAGTAGCAATCTGTATAACAGATCTGTAACACATGTAATATTTAAACCATTTGATTTAAAAACACCCGTGCAACAAATAGAAAGGGAAATAAAATAATAGAAAACATCAATGAAACAAATTGCTAATCATCTCCTTTATAAGCATCTGTAGCACCAATCAATAATATGTAATAGCTTTTAAAGAAAGAATTGTCACTTTTAGAATATTAAATTAATTAAATTTATAATAAATGAATTATTTATGTGTTAAAATTCATTTAAATACACTCCAAAGATAAGCCAAGTTAAACACTTTTTCTTAACGATTTCTTGGGGCTCAGTGTTTTTATTAAAAATTCCCGTAAAAACAAAGCCTGTCAAGGAGGAAATATAAACCGACATTCAAAGAAAGATTTACGGGCAGAAAAACCGGGGCTTTTTCTCATTTACGAACATTTGGATGCCCGCCACATTATTGGAAGCGGAGGAAAGAAAATTTGAAGAAGTAATCCGAAGTTGGAATTTCTCGGGCTATTTATCTTAGGCCCCCAAGAATTCCGAATTTCTGATTCCTGAGAGAAGAAATGGTTAACTCTAAATAAATCATTCGTAATTCGGATGGTGTTGGTTTTACTAATAAGAATTTCAGGAAAAAAGACCAACGCTAAGCTGCTGGAATGTGCAGAATTTGGGTCATCGTAGAAGTAAAGAATTGGAATACTGCAAAAAAACTTATTTATTTTAAATCCAAAGTATTAAGTAATAAAGTAAATTTTGGAATTAAAAATGATGTAAGGGTTAAACGGGAAAAAAGAGTTATACTTCTCAAATCCAATCAATTTTAGTCACTTCTAATGTCTGTGTCATTAAGCTATTTGCCAATATAAAGTAGTTTGTTTTGTCGTTCTACGGTCATTTTGTGCCCATTTTAGACTAATTTGAGCGGGATCTACAGTATAACATGGATTCCGAACCACTGACAAATGCCCATGCCACCGCCAGGATTTTAACCTAAAGCCTGTGGTACTAAAGACCACAGAGCTAGCCATCACGCCGCGTCAATACAAAGTGAGATACACAGTAAATTCAGCGTTAAACAAGTTGCTTAAAAGATTGCCTTTCAATATTGCCTCCACATTGTACAACTGCAATTTGGGTCGAAAATCATTGATAAATGACATCTGAGGGTTTACATTTATTTGATACACCATACTTGGAAAAAAATTAGCTTTCGGTACAAATTCCTTTAATTGGTTTCAAAATTAATTCTTAACCTCAAAACCCTTATCAATTTATAAATTCTGATGTTAAGATTGAAATATAGTGAAAATACTTTGACCGATACTTTATGGCAGATAAGTCGTTTGGTATAAGAACTGAAATGCTTAATTCGTTTTTCTATTGGACAAGCCATCGTTCTTCCCATTAGGTGTTAAAGAAGCGTTGCCCATGCAACTGATTCCATCAACATTTACATTTTTGAAATTTTTGATATTTTTCATTTTATAATTTTATTAAATAAATAATTCTCTTTTAAAAAAAAGGGCATTTAATTTTCTATTTTACTTATTAACTCAAAGGGCATGAGACCACCGCTATGTTTCAACATTTTACAAAGAAGGAGCTAGAGGCCGCTACGCGGCCAAGGATCTCCGTAATAATCTACAATAAGTTAAGAAGCGTTGCCGTTAAAGTTATTGGTCAAAGATTGTGTTGGTACAATTTCGCTCACATTATTTTGATACTTAATATCCACTTTTCGAACAATAAAACAATGTCGACTTTTTGAACAATAAACAATAATTTCCGCTTCTAAACAGGATTTTTAAACTTTGATCCGAATAGTTAGTAAAATTACATGCAGTTTTGGAAATTTTCCTATTTCACTGGTGGAAGATGAATTAAAGGTGTGAAGAATCGTTGCATGCCGTTGACCCAAATAGTGTTGGTACATTTTCACCCACATTCCTAAACCTAATGTTATTTTTTAAAATGATAAACAAAAATACATATTCAAATTAGAATAATTATCTTTTTGGTGGATTTCACAGTATCTCGCCATAGAATTTTAGCCTGTGAGAAGGCCAATTCAGCCCACTCAGATTTCCAATTAATTGGCCTTCTACGAAATGAGGATTCATTATCTGGGGGAAACCTGTTTTAACATTTCACGCCGGCGTTTGAATGAATGGTATGGTCACGCGTGTGTATTAGTTTTCTTATCTTATATTCGTGCACACAATTTGGTTCTTTTTAACAAACTAATAAAGATGATCAAAATGTTTTTTGTTAAAATCACTTAAGACTGGTCAGTAAATTAAAAAATATTTTCTTGGCATATTAATTTAAGTGTATTTAATATTCCACTGACCATGGGTGAATAAGAATTCCATACCTACTCGTGATGATTGCTGTCACTGTATAAAAACTAGTAGAAACAGATACTATTGTTTCAAAGAGTGATGAGATTTTCCCTAATATTATCTTGTGCACACTTAGAAGCTATTATCCAGCAATTGCAAGTCCTTGAAACAGAATAAAAATGCACTGACCAAGCTTTCCCTTGTAATATATCACGATTATTATGTATTAATCATGAAGCCATGTATTAGAGGGTTCCCATAATTTCAATTTTATAATGAACAAAAAATTGTCCTACAACATTAATAAGCAGATATATTTATATTATAAGCAAAATTACTTTTAAAAAATGTTTGGAAGCTCCATTAAAAGTTAAATATTTTGTATTAAAAAATGTATTTTAATGAATTTTTTTCTTAAAATTTATTACGCCATCCACAAATTTAAAAAATCCATTGCAGTTCTATCAGCTGTTCGGCGTATCGGTAAACCATTTAGTTTTAAAGTTAAAAAGGGAGAATATGTTTTTGGTCAGGAGTGCCGCAAAACAATTTTGAAAGAATAAATTAGTAGTAATGAATTTTCCCCCCTCTAACCATTATTGTAATAGCATGCAAGTTAAAATTTTAAAAATTAAACAATTTTATTTTTATTAACTAACTAACGACTCATACTGTTAAATTCATCTCACTTGTCCACCTCCCAATAGTAGTTACGATAATCAATGATTATATAAGATAATTATTTTCAAGCAAAGAGTGCATGTATTTTTACGAAAATATTTAATATGTCAAGCAGTTGAATATTTTTCATTATTTAAATATCTATATATATATTTATAAATATATAAAAGAACGTAATTTTGTCTATTGCATGTTATAGGAGTACATCGCTAAATGTTCCTTCGACTTCGATCCACTTATCTAGCTAGCGGAAATAACATGGTTTATAATATCTTGAGTGTATGCATTCTTTGATGAAGCTATGATATTTTAATTTATTTCCTTTGAGTTCAATTAATTTTTAGTTATCTACCAGGAAATCTGTGAAACCGTTTCAAACCCTATCATATTTTACACAAATTTATGCGTTCTTTCTTATATCTGCCATTACAGTTTTTGCCGTTCAACCTTTTTGTTAAATGTTTTATTTTTAGATTCGTTTATGTAGCTTATGAGCATTCTGGATGCTGAACAATTTTATTTTATCTTTTTAAAAATCTTTTCTTTGAGAGGTTTTAAAAGTGAGGCACCAGAGGATTTTTGTATTATGAATGCCGTCATGGTTTTGTTATACAATTGTCGCGAGTTTATTATACAATTTTTCGTGTGTTTTGTTATACAATTGTAGTTTTGTGAAGGAAATGCCAGTAGTATCATTTGACATTTATTCGTTAAAATTTTATTTTTGTGTCCTTTATATTTATGGATACAGACATTTTTACACTGAAATTAACTTTTTTGATGTATTCGGTACATTTAATTATTTTAAAAACTGATAAGTGAGAAATTAATTGAAAATGCATGTAAAAAGAAACGCTCACAAAAATAGATCTTTATTTAATGGAATTCAGCAGTTAATGGTAAAAAATAATGCATTAATTATTTTTTTTTTACATACGCGAAGCTTATACGCAAGAAGCACAAATAATTTAAATTTAGATTTACAGTATCAAAATTCATTAAAAGTTACTTTATTTCAAAGTAAATTTTTCTTTTTTTAAATTTCATATAGAAAGAAAAACTAATGCGGTTCTTCAAAGTTAATGAGAGTATTATTAATTTAAAACTTAATTGATCAAAGTCCATGACTTGTTACGCGGAAATTCCATTTATCTTTATGAAACTAGAAATGGACTTTAATTACACGCCTGCAGTTCAAAATATGTTGTAAAAATTGATAAACATCAATGGGGAAAAAACTTTTAATTCAATATTTTAATGACATCAGAATATTAAATGATTTCGTTGCTTAAAAGATGCCAGGAGTAATTTATCTGCGGCAACATTTCTCTTGCTAATCGTTATTTCCTTCCAAGTCATTGATATTATTCCTTTTAAATGAAAAAAAGCATTTCATAAAATTCTGGAAATTCTTCTAATAATACGAGTTGAAGTTTTTGAAAGTTTCAGTATAATTATCAAAATTGTGTATGTTTACATTTTGCCGTGATCTTAAATTTACAGAGATTACTTCAAATGATCTTTGATAATCTAAAAATTTAGGTATTTATTAAAGACATTTTTTCTTCGTAAAAACTTCATATGTCTACTTACACAGCCTATCAGTATATAAGCCACAGATAGTGTGTATGTATATACATGTGGATACGCATACTACCCTGTATAAGCAGCAGATAGTGCGTACTATGTACAGGGGGTTATCAAAATAATAGAAACGCAATAGATTTATAAAGAATCCTTTATTAGTATGGTGTAGGACTGCCTTTGAATAGTAATACAGCTTGAATTCGTCTAGGAATAGATTCATACAAGTGCTGAATAGTGTTTACAGGAATATTGTACCATCTTTCATGGAGATATTGTGAAAGATCTGGGAGAGATGCCGGTGGAGGATATCGATTCCGTATTGAACGCTCCAAAATAGACCATAAGTGTTCAATGATATTGAGGTCGGGTGACTGTGCGGGTCAAGGTAGATGTTTAACTTCATCCCCGTGTTCATCAAACTATGATTGGACAAGTCCCACGGCATGGAATTTTCCTAGATGATAATGCACCCATCCATCTCCTGCAGGAAACAAAGCTTGCATCATAGGATTGACCCAGACAGCTAAAATTTTTCCATACTTCTCCCCAGTGATCCTTCATGTCAGGATTATGATTGGTCCAGCAGAAAGCCATGACACAACTGCCCATATCATGCAAATCCATCTCCATGTTTGACAGTTGGAAGGAGGCAATCACGATCATACGATTGTGTAGGTGTGATGTGCACCCGTCCTGTTGTAGGGAAAATTGTGAAAGACGATTCGTCAGACCATATTACTTCCACTTATCATTCGACCAGGTTTTGTGAGTGTGGCACCACTGTAGAAGACGTTTGGCATTAACAACCCTTACAAGAGGCTTGTGAATTGCTGCTCTAATGTAATGTCGTAAATGTCCTGTTTAGGAAGGCGCCTTCTAACTGCAATGATTTACACTGGAGAATCCAGATGCTGCTTGAGCTCTGCTGTCACTTTCTGCAGTTGTTCGCTTTTCAAACATCCCAATCCGCTTCAATACGCGTCGGTCTCTTTCACTGAACATTTCTTTTCATCCACTCTTGCTTTGCCGAGCTTGATTGCCACGCTGTGTGCATGCTGCCATGACTTTAGACACCGAAATGCCTAAAAGTTGGGATGTTTCTGTTAAACTCGCTCCAGCTAGATGGGCTTCTACATTTGATGAGTTTCAAATAAATCCAATACACACAGAACTTCAATAAAGTCACCACATACAACCAGAATTATACATTTCTATTTAAAAAAAACTGGTAGCTATTATATTTTAATGCTTACAAAGCGCATTCAAAAATGTCACTTATTCACAGATGTTTCCATTATTTTGATCCCTCTTTACATGTATGAGGAAAGCATGCTGCTCTATATAAACCACAGATAGTGTGTATGTATATACATGAAGATATGCATATTGCCTATATAAGCACAGATAATATACATGTATAAATGTGGATAGGCACTGATAATACAAATATGCATACGTAGCTGAATGTCGGCTGCTGCAAGATGGAGTCTTAAGAAATTGAAGAGTCAAATCTTCATTCACAGTTTACTAGTTAATAAGAATGACAATATTAACAAAGTTGAAAACCAGTTCCGAATTATATGGGAAGATAGTTTTGATCCAGATACTATAAAAACCTCATTAATTTCAAAATATTTATAAATATTGCCATTGATATTTTATTAATCCCATAGAGCGTATATAAAATTTAGATATATACACGTTAATGCTTACAAAGGTAAAGCTTGCAGTTTTTTTCGTGAATGCACCCATAAGAGCACTTACCTACAATAATGCGAGTCCAATCTAAGCTTCGTTCAAGTCCTTGCAAATGGATTTGCTCATTGGAGCTACAGCCTGATGGTGGGCCAAAATACGAATAATGCTCTACATTTATTTTAAAAGGAGGTAAAGTAAGTCACGGACGGGAGTAATATTAAGCTATACGTGCCTCCTGGGTAGGGCTAAATGAGTAACGACTTTCATCACTATAGCCCGATTACAAATTATGATTGTTTTTAAGCCAAAATATAGTTCTTTTCAGGGCTCGAAAGCTGCAGCCAACTCTGTACTTTTTTGGAATGCGGGTGGCTCGTCTAGTACAAAATTTTCCGAGTTTAAAACTTTTGTTAGAGAAGATTGATGTGTTTACTACTAAGATAGTTATTTTTGTGTCCTTTACCCATTCTATCTTCTCATGATAATCTTGACTATTTCAAATTCAAAAACTTTAATCTTTATACTTTGCCAACATCCCTGTCAAGTCGCCTCTAACATTGTTGTAGGTAAAGAAAATGTTAATACCCGCACATTCAAGATCTTCCATTCAATGCATGACAACAAATTAGAGACGGTTGAGTTAGACGTCTGAAAGACATCACTGCAAACAAGACTAGTTTTTTTGTTTTTAACCCTTCTGGTAACATACCTTTATCTTATAAAATGCACTTGATAGAAATACTTTGATTATTGGACTAACTTCCACTCTTGTAGATGGGGTTAAAATCAAATCCTCCTGGCTGGGACTTTAAAGACTTGCTCTTCAGCTCTTAAACTTCACCAGACAAAAGGACATGGTCTCTTTCTCCTTTAAAAGAGAAGCAACTTTGATCTTGTCTTCTCGCATATTAATTTGTCCTTTGACTTTCTAAAGTCTTGTAGTAGATACGGACATAAACTCCTGAAGGTAGTTCGTATTAGATTCCTAGTGCTCTTTTTCCTACAAGGACTCTTTCCTAGATTGAATATTAAAAAAAGCGGATTGGTCGAAATATGATCATTTGACAGATAAACGATGTGAATGAAATTGACTTTTCTAACCCAGGTAAAAGTAGTAACTTCAAAACTGAAACTATTCGTGTTTGTGTCCAAGCTGCAACTCCTAGAGGAAAAATGTGAAAAAATAGACCTTTTTTTGGACCACTAATTTAAAAGAACTAAAGGAAAAAAAAGAGACTATGCCCATTTACAACTGAGCTTGTGGGATACATAAAAACTAATTAAACTTTTCGTCTAAGCTCATTTTGTCCTAAAGTGAGCTATTAAAGAAGCTAAAAGAAAGTGCTTTAAAAATTTAGCTTCAGATTTGGATTTCAGGAGAAACTGCCGGAGCTCATCGCTTTCTCTTTAAATAATGGACAAAATTAAAAAAAAAGAAAAAGTTAAACTTCTGTTAGAAATGGAAAATTATTTTATAACAAGCGCAATTACAAGTGCAACTATAACAAGTCTTAGCCCTTTCCAAGGTCTATTCCTCGTTTAAATAGGTCTATACTTCCTCGTCAGCTGCCACTTGGATGTCTCGACTATGATGAACTTTTGAATAGTGACTTCACCCTGGTCACTATTAAAAACTGGTCACTATTAGTTTGGCATTAGACCAAGACTGACAAATGACCTGAACCCGATGAACTGCCCAAAGAAGCTTTCATCAAGTTGAATGAAAAAAATGCTAGATAGACTCGTCTCACCTTTTATAATATTAGTTGGAAACTTTAATCCCCTCAGAATGGAAAAAGGCTGCAATAGTTCCCCTCTTGAAGCCCCAAAAGGGCTATTGACAGTCCTACCAATTATAGACCTATTTCCCTAACAAATAGTTGTAAATTAATGGATAGAATTGTAATTAATGGATTAGAATTTTATCCGGAAGACAAAGATTATCTCACAGCTTCAGACTGGTTTCCCCAAGGAAACCCATTATAGAACCGGTAGTTCTCTTCTCACAGTGTATTAAAGATGGTTTTCATAAAAAGCAATCCACACTTACTATCTATATGAATTTTAAAAATGCTTATGGCAGATTATGACGTAGAAAATTGGTTGAGAAGATTATGGCGAAATGAGGAAATATGCTAAATTGCCTTAAATCAATAATCTCCCAAAGAATATTCAGAGTTAAATATCATTCCTCTTTTTCCAAGTACGTTATTCTCCAAAATGGGCTGCCTCCAGGGGGTGTTACTTGTTGTACCCAGTTTAACATCATGATTAACGATTTTATCGTTAAATTGTTGGAGGTTCCGGGCATCAAATGAATAGCATTTGCTGATGACATGGTAATATATGCTACTAAACGAGACATTAATGTTCTAAATAAGTCTATAAACGATGCCTTAAGGACCTTGGAAACCTGGTGCAATCTCTTGACCCTGAAAAACGGATTGACAGCTTTTTACTTTGTCAAAAAAACGCTCCCCAAATCATTTTCTACAATAATCAAGCCCTTAACCAATTTGATGATTTTTGCTACCTTGGTATTTTCTTTGATGGCAAATTCATGTGGAGAAGAGACGCTGAGAAGATGGCTCAAAAAGGAAGTTAGAGACTCAATTTTAAAGAGACTGGCATTATATGGGGTTCCCTTTTGAGTACCTATAAAACTTGGGCCATGCCCGCTTTAGATTATAGAGGTGGGCTTATAGCCACTGCCTCTAGAGCCCGTCAAAAAGATAGATTTGACACAAAAAAAGGCATAATGCAGAAAGAAAATTCAGAAGAGAAAAACTAGTAATAAAACTCCATGATAAATACGAAAAGGTTAAACATGCAGCATTGACAACTGTATTATCCCGCAACCCCCAGACGTAAAACGCACCAGTAATTTTATTATTGTGCTGCGAAACTTTGTGTTTTATATAACATCATACCAACATTATATCATACTTATCAAAAATTGGCTCTTCACCTACTAGTGGAACTTCTACTTAAAATTTCATATATTGCTTTTCTTGGGGAAAAAATATAAGCCAGAATACAATGCAATACAGTTCCCAATGCTTTTCAGGCCATTTCCTTAAAAGATATTACTACAGATTACCCTGGTTCTGATTGGTTCCACATTTACACCGATGGCTTTGCGGGTGATGGAAATACTGGTTGCAAGTTACGACAGCCACAATTTCCTTTATCCTTTCATCACTTTAGGTCAGAGGTGAAGAAAACAACTGATAAAAGGAAACCGACTCCTTTCAACTAATAAAACGTAGAATATACTCATTTCATCACAAAACTCAATGGACTTGTCCCGTCGAGAATCTGAAATTTGCTGTAAAAACTACATGGGCCATGAATTTCTTAATCAATTACACAGCATTGGTGTAGCTAATAAAGATGTCTATCCTTTGTGCTCGTCGGAATACATGGACTTTTTACATTTGACAACATGCACTGCACTCGATTTTACGACTTTTAATTCTGACAACTTTAACAAGGTTTAAATTTTATTGGGCTGCAATAGTTCTTATAGCGGATATCGCTACAGTTTGATGTAGAAAACACATTCATATTAGACCGAAACCTACAGTTTACAGTGGTTTCCAAATCACTACAATGATCCATGACACTAGGGGGACTCGAAATCGAAACAAATAGCACCGCACACCAGAGCGCTACTCACTCGGGCCATCAGGTCTTTAGATTACATAATAAAAATTGTTACAATTCTAACCAAAGAAGCTGCTCATCATTTAAGGCTTTCTCCAAGAGAATAAGGGAACGTTAATATTTAAATACAAAAAGTTCTGTAAATTATTAAGTAACCGTTGACGTAACTGGCCTCATCTTGAGCTTTTAACACTCGAGGTATTTGCTTTATTGGATGTAATGTATTATAATCAACTCCTTGGTGATTTGTTTTTGAATAAGGTACCAAATGCTGCGTTTAATACGCATAAAGATATTGTATGGGGCTTAAGAGTCAAACGGGCCAAATTTCTGAACTAAATAGAAAAAAGCATAGCTTATGTAATAAAAGAAAGTTCATAGAAATGCAAGTAATTGTATATCCTAATTCTAGAATCGGTTAATAAGACGGGTTTTTATCTGGTTATTGATAAGCCTTTTTTAATAAAAAGCTCAATTGTGTATTCTGAAGAGTAAAATGCAAAAGCCAAATAATTTCCATTCAAGAAAAACCTACCACAGTACCTAGGTGGCCATGCTCGTGTCCGATTAAAGATGTGCAAGCTGAAATTGCATCTGATTATACACAGGACATTTCTTTCTCCCCAACAGAAAAAATAATGCTAACATCGAAGAAGAAAACACACCTGGTATTCTTAATTTATATATGCCAGAAATATACATTATATATTCCTGAAAGATACATTTGATCAAAATAAGACTTAATCCCATATGCATAATAATGAACATTTAGTTATATCACACTTCTTGCCGTTGATAAAGTATTAGCCATCTTATGGGGATATCTTTGTTTCAAGCGGTTTTTTTTTTGCCTTTGAATGTTATAATGCAGAATTTTCAATTTTAAATCCTGAAATTCATATTGACCTGCTATTAAGAGTAGTTGAAATATCAATATTTTCTTGAAAATGCAGTAGAAAGGCGAAGAAAAATCGGCAGATAGGAAGCAGACATTCAATCACTTGTGAAAGATAGTGCCGTCTTTTAGTGTGTGGAAGGACACAGGGGAAGTTTATTGGATTTGTCGCCTATGCGGTCATTTTGCTTACAGTATAATCTAAGTACACCGGGACCTAGAGTTTAAAGCGGATTCCGTACACTCACAAAACATCCATGCCACCGGTAGGATTTGAATTCTGAAGTCTGTGTTAAAGACAGAGCGCTAGCCAATTGGCCATCAAGCCGATGGTGGAAGTTGAACGATGTACAATATATGCTCTGATCAGCCAAAGAAATGAAAATTTCAAAACGTGCATTTATCCTTCAGCACAGTTCTTCACCAAGAATTGTATCCAATTTATTCGGAATGTTAACAAAACAAAATTTCATTGAAAGAAACTGTTATTGAACTATATGGTCGAATCAATACAACTGTTAAAATATTCAAGGACAGTTCTTGTTAACCAAGAGGCTGAATAAGAAATTGAAGAAGCATCAAGCGTGCAACTCATAAGAGTAATCCGAGATTATAAGTTAAATCCTCCAATATAGAATATCAAGCCTTTAAAATAGATTACATAAAAATTGTAACCAAAGAAGCGGCTTATCATTTAGAGCTTTCGCCAAGAAAATAAGTGAACGTTAATATTTAAATACAGAAAAATCAAGTTCTGCAATTATTAAATAAATATTGGCGTAGCTGGCCTCATCGAGCTTTTAACACGCTAATTATTTGCTTTATTGGATGTAATCTAGTATAATCACTTAATTAGCGATTTGTTTTGTGAAAAAGGCAGTAAATGCCGTGTTTAAATACCGAAATATGCATCAAAATATTGTATGGCACTTAAAAGCGCTAAATGGGGCAAATTTCTGAACCAAATGGAAAAACGAATAGCTTATGCAATAAGAGAAACGCAGAAATTTAAGTATTCATATATCCTTGCTTAAGAATCAGTTAATAAGACACGTTATGTTATTGATAAGTTTTTTTATATAAAAAACTCGGTTGCTTATTCTGAAGAGGGAAATGCAAAAGCTAGATAATTGCAATTAAAAAAAACCCTACTAAACAGCCTAGTTGACCAGGTTCGTGTCTGATTACATCTTCAAGTTCAAAATTCATTTGATGATAAACCAGATATTTCTTTCTCGCCAATCTAAAACATACGATTAATATCGAACAAATCGTATCTGGTATTTTTAATTAGATATGGCTGGCATTAAGGTTTCTGATGGATTAGCAAATGTTATTATGGAGAGGAAATATGATTTGAAAGTAAGTGATGGACTTCCCGACAGATTTATTTGATCAAAATAAGACTGAATCCGATATGCATAATAAAGATTTAGATAGACATCATTAACTTCATAGACATGGGATGGCTTAGAAACTATAGTGGCATCTTTTAATATGGGGAAGGACACGGAAGTTAAACGATGTCCAATAGATGCTCTGATCAGCCAAAGAAATGAAAATTTCAAAACGTGTATTTATCATTATCAGCACAGTTCTCTGCAAAGGATTTGAAAAAATTCACTCGAGTTTATACAAAGCGAAATTTCATTGCCAGAAACTGGCAATGAACAAACTGGTCTCATCAATACATTAGCTAAAATATAAAGTGAGCAATTCTTGTTAATTGAGAAGTTGAAGAAATATGAAGCATGTAATTCTAAAGAGAAATCCGAGAATACTGAATACCCTTCGTATTACGAAATTCGGAAAAACAGGAATCTAACATCAATAATCTACGAAAAAGCAAACACAAGAGGCAAGTAGTTTGGCTCTCGAGCTTACTGGAAAAGGCTTATGATCATAACAAGATTCAGCTCAAAATATTAACGATTCTGATACTGGTGAGCATTTATTAGGAAAAGCTACGTCATTAAATAAAACTAAATATTAATTATCTAAAAGTAAACTTATTAATTCTCATTACATTACCATCTGAAAATGCATGTGATGATAGACATTTTTCTCACTAATCGAAAAACTACTGTTAACATCGAAGTCGCATCTGGTGTTCTTTAGATATGGCAGACATTAATGCTCTTTATGCATTAGCAAATGTCATTACGGAGTGGAAAGATGATTTGAAAGTAACAGATGGATTCCTGAAAGATTCATTTGATCAAAATAAGGCTGAATTAGATATGCATAATAATGAAGATTTTGTTACATCTCGATAGAAACTTATTTACCCTTGATAAAGTATTAGCCGTCTTACGGGAATATCCGTTTCAAGCGATTCTTGTCTTTGATGGTTATACGGAATATATGATGGTTATACGGAATTTTTTCAATTTTGCATCCTAGAGTTTAAATTGATCTGCTATTAAAAATAGTTGAAATGCCAATATTTTCTGGAAATTTCAGTGGAAAGACAAAGAAAAATAGAAAGAAACGAAGTAGACATGCAATCAAGTATAAATGACAGTCATCTTTTAGAGTGTGGATAGACAACGGGGAATTTTGATTGGTTTTGTCGCCTCTGTCACTTTGCTTACAGTTTAGGCTAATTACACTGGGACCTACAGTTTAAAGTGGATTCCGAACCACTCAAATATGCATGCCATTGCCAGGATTCGAACCGAAAGTCTATGGCACCAGAGGCCAGAGCGCTATCCAATTGACCGTCAAGCCGACAGTGGAAGTTGAACGATGTCCAGTAGATGCTCGAAGATCAGCCAAAGATGTGAAAATTTGAAAACGTGCATTTATCCTTATTAGCACAGTTCTCAAAGAATTTTTAAAAGTTCACTCAGAATTTATACATAGTTCAACATTTTCTGGCAAGAAAATTTCGCTAACTAGTCGCATCAATACGAATAAGAAAAGAAAAATACATATTGTTCGAATCGCTGAAGAAATGGCATCTGGCATTACTAATTTAGATATGGCTGACGTTTAAGTTCTTAATGCAATAACAAAAATAACTGCGAAAATGAAACCCGGTTTCAAAGTAGTCGCCGAATTCGTGAAGGATTCATTTGATCAATATAATACTGCATAACAATGATTCCTGCATAAGATGCAACTAATGTTCAATTATATCCTTTGATAGAAACTTGTTTGGCCTGGATAAAGTATCAGCCGCCTTACATAAATATATAATTCAAGCAATTTCAATTTTGCATTGTATTTCAATTTTGAATTTTCAATTTTGCATCCTACAGTTAAAATTGATCTGCTATTAAGAATAATTGAAATCAATATTTCTTCTGGAAACTTCATTGGAAAGTCGAAGAAAAAATCGGCAGATATGAAGCAGACATTCAATCACTTGTGAACGATAGTGGCATCTTTTAGTGTGTGGACGGACACTGTGGAAGTTGATTAAATTTGTCGCCTATGCGGTCATTTTGCTTACAGTATATTCTGAGTATACTGGTACCTTCAATTTAAAGTGGATATCGAACCACTCAAACATCCGTGCTACCGCCAAGATTCGAACCTGAAGCATCAAAGGTCAGAGCGCTAGCCAATTGCCGTAAAGCCGACAGCAGAAGTTGAACGATGTGTAATAGATACTAGGTGATCAGACAATAAAAAGGAACATTCAAACCGTGCATTTATCCTTATCAGCACAGTTCTCCACCAAGAATTGGCTGCAATTCACTCAGAATGTATACAAAGCGAAATTTTATCGCTAGAAACTGCTAATGAACTAATTAGTCGCATCAATACTGCTGCTAAATTATGCAATTATAGTTCTTATTAACTGAGAAGTTGAACACTAAGCGTGCAACTACCAAGAGAAATTAGAGAATATTGAACGCCCGTTGAATTATCAAATACAGAAGACACGAATCTAGCGTCAATCTACGAAAAAGAAACACAAGCGGCAAGTATTTAGCTTTCTGCAGTAAACTCAAGAGCCATGTAATCACAATAACATCCATCCCAAATTATTGGTAATTACGATACAAATGACTATTTACTAGGAAAAGATGCACAATTCAATAATAAAAAAAACGGAATGAAATAGGACAATAATATTTAGAAGCTGGACAAAAGGTTAAAATATATCGAGGTACTACTAGTTTTGTTTTCAACAGCTGTCCTGGGTTCCATACTAATTCAGTCAGAGGTAATGACAAAATTAACTCCTCCATCTCTAAACAAGAAAGTATACTTCCATCTACCATAAATGCTGAAACAAAAAAAAATCCAATTTCTACAGCTAATTAAATAATTGACCTTACCAAAATCGTTCCAACAACCTCATCAATCCAAAAATATGCTTTTCATCTTCCATAAATGTTAGAAATAAAGCAGCTAAATGTAGACATGAAAATAAAGTAATCAATGAAAAAGATATCCTAAAGAATACAATTGAATTTCTTCCAAAGCGTATACCTTTAAAAGCTCGGAGCTTCTGTAACCCAGGTCAGATAGAAATTGCACGGCTTCCATATATCTTCCCTATGTGAAAAGTTCTTTGCATTTTTCTAATCTTTAAAAATCGGTAACTAAGTACTGCAGGGGTTAGTGCCTGCAGTACAAAACTAGTTTATTACAGAATATTCCCTTCACGAAGAAGCTAGTGTGTGCAAATCATAATCGCTATACTGTAGAGAGCTAATTTTGAACTGGCATCCGCAATTTTTACATTTGATAACATACTTGCAATGTATAAGATTTAAAAAATACAATTTATTTCAATATTAAAGCAATACAATATATATCGAGAAAACTGTCCTGCAAGAGTCTGAAATTTGCTGCAAAAACTACAAGGGGCATGATTTTCTTAATAAACGCTTGCACCGGATTGGTGTAGCTACTAATGTCAGTCCTCTATGCTCATAGGAATACATAGACTTCACATTTGACAACATGCACTGCACTGGAACAACATTGACACTCAAGAGCCAAAACATTATGAACACCCCTACATTTTGCAAGGAATTCCCTGGATGACGTGGAAGCACGTGATCAGGTGGAAGTGGTATTTAACTGCTGCTGTAGAGTCTGAAGAATCATTCTTTCACTTACTTCTGTGTGTGATGGGAAAGGCTGCGGATCTAAGCGACTTTGATAGAGGGCATATTGTAATGGCTCGAAGGCTCGGAACAAGTATTTCCGAAAACGCACGACTCATGGGTTGTTCGCGATCTACAGTTGTTAGTACTTATGTAAAGTGGATGAATGACGGTGAAACCAGCAGTAGACGACACGGTGTTGGACGTCCACACGCTATCAAAGAAAAAGGTCGTCGGAGACTGTCGCGCATGGTGAAGTAAAACCGGAGCCAGACAGTGGCTCACCTGACAGCCCAATACAGTGAATGGCCAAGTAGAATAGTATCGGAGCACACTGTTCAGCGGACAATATTGGTTATGGGGCTACGCAGCAAACGTCCCACTCGTGTGCCTTTGCTGACCAAGCGTCATCGCCAACTGCGCCGGGCCCGTGAACATCGTGACTGGTCCAGGGATCAGTGGGAGAGAGTTGCCTGGTCAGATGAATCCGGTTTGTCATTCATCTTGCCAATGGCCGTGTCAGGACACGTCGTCTTCCAGGCGAACAGTTGCTTGCTCCCTCAATGTACAGTAGGTCATACACAGGCTGGTGTTGGCGGTATTACGCTTTGGGGGACGTTCTCTTGGGCGTCTCTGGGACCCGTGGTTGTGGTAGAGCAGACCATGAATACTACAAGGTATCTGAACAGGACAACGCCCCTTGTCATAAGGCTAAAATTGTGTTGGAGTGGTTCCAGGAACATGATGCTGAATTCCAGTTAATGTCCTGGCCACCTAACTCACCGGATGCCAATCCGATAGAACACATTTGAGATGTCCTGGGACGGCAGCTCAGAGTTCAAAGACCACCAATTCGCAATATCTCGGATTTGCGTGACCGTTGCTTAAACATCTGGGACAATCTGTCTCCGGAAATCTACCAAGGACTTCTGGCATCCATGCTAAGGCGGGTTGAAGCTGTGTTGCGCGCCAAAGGTGGGCCAACTCGTTATTGACAGGTGGTCATGTTTTGGCTCTTGAGTGTATTTTTTACAACTTTAAAAAGGCCTAAAATTTATTTTATAGCTTCAGTTTGATGCAAGAAAAACATTCATATTAGAGCGAGGCCTCCAGTTTACATCGGATTCCAAATCACTACAAGTATCCATGACACTGGGGGAATTATTAAATAACTGTTGGCGTAACGGGCCTCATATCGAGCTTTTAACACTCAAATTATTTGCTTTATTGGATGTAATGTCGTGCAATCACCTCCTTGGCGATTTGTTTTTGTGAATAAGGCAGTAAATGCTGCTTTTAAATACCGAAATATGCATCAAAATATTGTCCGAGGCTTAAAAGCGACAAATTTCTGAATCAAGTAGAAAAATGCATAGCTTATGCAATAAAAAACATCACAGAAACTAAAGTAATTTTATATCCTTGTTCAAGAATCGGTTATTAAGAAAGGTTTTGTTATTGATAAAAGTTTTATATAAAAGCTCAGTTGTGTATTATGAAGAGTAAAATGCGGAAGCCAGAGAATTGCAATTCAAAAGAAAAACCTACCAGATTACCTAATCGACCATGCTCGTGTCAAATTACAGATGTTCAAACTGAAAATTCATCTGATTATACGCAAGACATTTCTTTCTCACTAATCGAGAAAATACTGTATACTTAATTTAGATATGACAGACGTTAATGTTCTTATTGCATTAGCAAATCTCATTACGGAGTGGAAAGATGATTTCAAAGTAACCGATAGCACTAAATGCCATCTTTAAATACATACATAATTGAAGTCATATTATCTGGAGCTTAAAACCGCCAAGTGCTTCAAATTCCTGAACCAAATAGAAACATGCATATCTTATGTAATAAAAGAAGCATCACAAAAATGTAAACAATTGAGTTTCTTCGGGTAATTGTATATCCTTGTTCAAGAATCAGTTAATAAGACGGGTACCCGACTATTGTAAAACCGTAAACAATTATCGCTATTGATGAAACTTTTTTTGTATAAAAAGCTCAGTTGCGTATTCTGAAGAGTGAAATGCGAAATCTAGAAAATTGCAATTCAAGAGGAAACGCCTACAGGACTGCCTAATCTGACCGTGCTCGTGTCAGATTACAGGTGGGCAAATTGAAATTTCATCCGATTATACACAGGACATTTCTTTCTCACTAATCTAGAAAATGTTATCAAAAAGGAATCCCATCTGGTATTCTTAATTTAGATATGGCAGACGTTAAGGTTCTTATTGCATTAGCAAATCTCATTATGGAGTGGAAAGATGATTTGAAAGTAAATCCTGAAAGATTCATTTGATCAAAATAAGACTGAATCCGACATGCATAAATTTAATTACGTCTTGAAAGAAAGTTGATTGCCCTTGAAAAAGTATTAGCCGTCTTACGGGAATATCTGTTTCAAGCTACTTTTGTTTTGAGGGTATTAACGCAGAATTGATCCGCTATTAGGAATTGCTGAAATGTCACTATTTTCAGAAAATTTCAGTGTAAAATCAACGAAACAATCGGAAGATATGAAGCAGACGTGCGATGGCTTAAAAACTATAGTGGCATCTTTTAATGAGGGGAAGGATACAGTGGAAGTTCAACGATAGTTCAACTATGTCCAATAGGTGCTCAGCGATTTTAAACGGGGGTCAAAAATTCGAATCCTAAAATTTCAAAACGTGTCATGCCTTATCAGCATAATTCTCCATCAAGAACTGCAAACGATTCCTTCCGAATTTATACAAAGCAAAATTTCATTGCCAGAAACTGTTAATGAATTAACCGATAGCATCAATACAGCTGTTAAAATAGTCAAGGAACAATTTTTTCTAATTGAGAAATTGAAGAAATATAAATGTAATTCTAAAGAGAAATCCGAGAATATTGAATGCACTTTGAATTATGAAGTACAGAAAAACAGGAATATAGCATCAATGATGTACGAAAAATAAACTAGAGGCAAGTAGTTTCTCTCGATTTTACTAGAGAAGGCAAACCCCCATACCGAGCGCCAAAGCGCTAGCCATTCAAGCCCCAACTAGAGAATTATAATTCAAAAGAAAAAGCTGCCAGACTACCTAGTCGACTAAGCTCACGTCAGATTACATCTTCTGTACAAGTTGAACATTTGACACAGACATTTCTTCATCACTATTCGAAAAAGATGCGGTTTCTTTCGCGATGCGAACGATATGCATCTCACATTACTAATTTAGATATGGCTGACTCTGAAGTTCTTAATGCATTAACAAAAGTCTTTATGAAAATGAAGTCATATTTTAAAGTAATTCGTGAATGATTCATTGATCAAAATAAAACTTCATAAGGATCCGTGCGTAACAATGCAGATTCAATTGGATCATTTGATAGAAACTTGTTTGGTCTGGATAGCGTATTAACCACCTTACAGGAATATGATTTAAGCAATATATCTGAAGATTGTAATGCAGAATATTCAATTTTCTATCGTATAGTTCAATTAATCTACTATTAAGACTAGTTGAAATGTCAATATTTTCTGAAAATCGCATTGGAATGTCAAAGAAACAATCGGAAGATACGAGGCAGATGTGCGATTAGTTTTAAACGATAGTGGCATCTTTTAATGCGTGGCAGGACACGGTAGAAGTTGACTGGATTTATCACCTATACGGTCATTTTGCTTACAATTCAGTCTAAGTACACCGGGACCTCCTGTTTAAAGTGGATTCCGAACCACTCACAAACATCCGTACTACCGCCAGGATTCGAACCTTAGACCCGTGGTACCATAGATAAGAGAGCTAGCCGATTGCCATAAAGCCGACAGTGGAATTTGAGCGATGTCCAATAGATGCTCGGTGATTAATAAAAAGTAAAATTCAAACCGTGTATTTATCCTTATCAGCGCAGTTCTCCCCCAAGAATTACCTATAATTCACTCAGAATGTATACAAAGCGAAATTCCATTGCAAGAAACTGTTAATGAACTAATTGGTCTCATCAATACAGCTGCTAAAATATTCAGACATTTCTTGCTATTAGCAAAGTAGAATATGAAGAGTGAAACTCTAAAAATAAATTAGAGAATAATGAACCTCCTTTCGAGTTATCATGAATTTAACATCAAAAATCTATGAAAAAGAAACAAAAGAGGCAAATGTACAGCAAGATCTCTAGCAAGATCAAGAGCTATATAATCATAAGAAGATTCAGCCCAAAATATGTGCGATTCTGATAAGCATTTACTATGTAAAGCTGCATTACTAAATAAAACTGAATGAAATAGAACTATAAAATATTTAGAAGCTAGACCAAAAGGGTAAAGTATATCGAGGAACTACTCATTTTGTTGCCAACTGCTGTCCTGGTTTGTATACTGATTCAGTCAGAGGTAATGACAGAATTAACACCTCCATCAACCATAAATGCTGAAACAAAAATTCAATTTCTACAGCTAATTAAAGAATTGAACCTACCAAAATTGTTCCAACAATCTTATCAATCCAAAAATCTGCTTTTCATCTTCCATAAATGTTGGAAATAAAGCAGCTAAATGTAGACATGGAAATAAAGTATTGTGGCACTGGCTAATTACATTTGGGCTAATTAAAACGGGACCTACTGTCAAAGTGGATTCTGAACCAATTTCAAATATCCATGGCACCGCCAGGATTCGAATCTGAAGTCTGTGCTTCAAGGCCAGAGCGCTAGCTAATTGGTTATCAAGCCTGCAGTGGAAGTTCAACGATGTCTAATAGCTGCTTGGTGATCAGAAAACAAAGAATATTTCAAAACGTGTATTTATCCTTATCAGCACAGTTCTCCAAGAATTGGAAACAATTCACTCGGAATTTATACAAAGCGAAACGTCATTGCAAGAAACTAAATTAATTAACTGGTAGCATCAATACAGCTACCAAAATATTCAAAAACAGTTTGTGCTAGTTGAAAAAGAAAAATTCAGAGAAATGCGAGGAATATTAAACCCCATTTTAATTATTACTAGTCTAGCATCAATAATCCCCGAGAAAGAAACACAAGAGGTAAATTTTGAGCCTTCCCCAGCAAGATCAAGAGGCATATAATCATAGCAAGATTCAGCCAAAAATATGCGCAATTCTGATACTGGTGAGCATTACTAGGGAAATCTGCATTATTAAATAAAACTGAATGCTATAGAACAGAAAAATATTTAGAAGCTGCAACAAAGCTTAAAGTATAACGGGAAGCGACTCATTTTGTTGCCAACTGCTGTCCTGGGTTGCATACTGCTTCAGTCATAGGTGACGATAGAATTAACATCTGCATCACTAAACTAACAAGCATACCTCCATCTACCATAAATCCTGAAAGAAAATATCCAATTGCTACAACTAATAAAAAGAATTGGCAAAAATTCTTCCAACAATTTTCCAATCCATATACCATAAATAAATCCGCTAAATGAAAATGAAAGTAAAGTTACCAGTGAAAAATATATCCCAAAGAATACGATAGAGTTTCTTCCAAAGCGTGTACCTTTAAAAGCTCATGGAGCTTCTGTAACCCAGGTCACGATAGAAATTGCACGGCTTACGTATTTCTTTCCTTTGTTAAAAGTTATTTGAAATTTTCTAAGCTTAAAAAATCTAACCAAGTCTTAGAGAGGTTGGAATCTTTAGGACGAAACTAGTTAAGTACAGTCTATTCCCGTTTCAGTCTAGCTTGTGCAAATCAGATTCGCCATACTGTAGAGAGCTAATTTTGAACTGGTATCCCCAATTTTCTCATTTGATAACATAATTGCAATGGATCAGATTTAAGCGATATAAATTATTTCAATATAAAAGGAGAACAATTGTCTTAAATCTGTTAAACAAGAACATAAAAATTTAGAACAAATACAGTATCAATTGCCTTATACATTGCAATCGTAATACAGTACATTTTAACATCAATATTCCTTATTGCACGAAAACCTAGGATTTCACAAGAAGCGGTTTTTTATGAGGTTATGATGGGAATTCATAATACAATTTCAATTGATCTGGAAAATTGAAATCGCGCATCTTGGAAGAATATACCCTTTCAATAGATTTACCGGATTGGTTTGGCTTATAAATTTCATATTTAAATTCAGAATGTCTTAACTATTGTATATAGGCCATAGGATGTAGGTAATTTTCGGGTGTTAGGATACTCAAGTCTTCAAAAACTATAATGTCACCTGGTACAAGAGGAGTTGGACTAAAGCGAACATAGCATAGAATTTTGTTTTTGCTGTGACGTGCTGTTCTTTGCTTGGCTAATATTCGAGTTCATAAACTGCAGAATTTCTACTTAAAGATTAATCAAACGGTTGCTGTCCTCGTATCCCCTGAATGATCACATATCGTGGTGCTCCCAAATAATATTGGCCTTGTTGATTGTCTGGACTATCTCTCGAAAGATTTATACTCTAAGCTGGCAATGCATGGCAGCAGCAAAATTAAGGACATAAGTACGCTCGACATCAGGAAAGTTGCCACATTTGGTGTTTAATACTGTCAGCAGTAATTCGCATGTTTAGGGTGCTTCATCCTTAAACTTGTGAGAGTAGTAGCCGTTTCTCTGTCGACATTTAGTTCTGTAATTTGGTCTGTAGTTTTGATCTTAGAAGGAATCGTGTATTTAGAGTTTGCCAAGACATCTGCAAGGGAAGCAGGAACGGAAGTCTGATCCAGATATCTGGCATTCTTTGTCAACGGATCAGCAATTTCATTCAATTCCAAGTTCACATGAACAGGGATCCATTGTAATATTGGCCACACATTCTGTGCAGGCAGTGAATTTGTTCTAATAGGATAATTTTCAAGATCATATTTGAGAAGCCTTTATCCTGCAAGATAAACCTTGAGGAATTCTAAAAGGTACTATACCAAATAAGACATAACTTTATTACTAAACGAGGCTTATTGCATCCGGCGATTATTTCGTCCAGTAGTTTTTTTTTTTGCACAAAAGGATACTAGTTTATGAAGAGTCGACTTCATATTTTAACGAGTTACTATGTGGACTGATTAACACGCTGCATCTTCTCGTTAGTCTGGATGATGAACAGAAGTCAACAATTGTTTCATATTGTAATTTCGAAGAAATCTTAAAAAGTGAAAACTGCATTTCTGATAATATCTGTTAATTATATTCAGAAGATTTGTTTAAATCTTCTGTAGTTAAGCTTTTATAAGGGAAATACCAGAACGTACAGTGTTCCATAACCAAATATATGTAAATATTTCTTTTAGAATTATAATAAAATCGCCAACCATAACGTCAGAAATTACTCAAGCGTTTGTCTGTTGGAGGTACTTTTTTCCAAAAGATAATTTATTTTTGTTTCGGTTTCTTATTGAAGTGACATTCTTCACAATGCAATACAAAAGTTAATTATCTTCACGAGTTATGTGGCCAATATTGGAGTAGAGTAAAACATTTGTTTTGCACTACTGAGTAACCAAATTCTTGGAGCATTTTGTAATAATTTTAGTCTTAATGACGTGGAACGACAATTGTGTGCAAATTGTTTTTCAAGATAATATCATGTAGTTCACGATATTTGTTTTCACATTTTTGATGAAATAAAAAAACATCAATATTTAATAAATGCACAGCATGCTGGGAGATTAGTGAAATAGGATGCCTGGACAAAATATCTGCTTAGATATTGGTCAAACCGTTCTGGTATTTTAAAATTAGGCATGCTTGATTATGAAGTAAAGACCAGCGGAATAATCTGCTGCTGAAATGTTTTACATTTGAGCCAAACAAGAGGCTCATGGTTAATATAACCAATTTTTAGCCAGTCTTAAGGATAAAATTTATCACTAAGAGTATCTGTGAGTGCATAAGTTCTTTTCATAATCTTTAAGATTCGAAAACGGAATGAGATAAGTTGCAAAATTCCAGAGGCATCCGATTGCTTCAAAATACCGCCAACTTGATATTTGGATACAACAGCATAAAGATAACACGATGTTTTGAGAATTTTCAGGACAAGCTTGGAAACAGTTAAGTAACTAGATCATACGGATCCCTGGCAAATTTTTTGACTGATAGCCTATTGCAATTTTTCAAAAAGTACTGCTTAATTACACTTTGTGATATTAGTATTTTGAATTGATATTTAAAGGCGGTATTGAATTAAAATTACTGGTTCTCGTGTATATTTCATTTATGAAATTTTCTTTTTTCGGAATTTCTGGTTAGCAGAAGTGTCGATGACAGCAAAGTTCAAGTTTCGGCCAATGGTAGATACAATGGATAGAACAGCCAAATTGCGTAATCAGTCTTGCCCATCAATACGTTATTATCAATTTTAATTTCGAGAATGATTGCACGGTATTAGCCATGATCACAGGAATTGTTACACGTAACATAAATGTGCACACGTCAAGAAGCTTGAAGACATAAAATGATTCTTCTTCGCCTATCCCTAAAGTCCAGCGGGGCTAGACTACGTCCATAAATCCAAATACCCGAAGAAAGTCCAAAACCATCAACTGACTGTCAAGGAGATCCTGACATCTGAGCCCCAGGCACGCCAAGATGCGAGATGAAGCCTGCTCAGAGGATGCACTTGGTGCAAGTGTCGAAAGCTTTCAAACTATCTGAGAAAGTCATGGTTCTGAGGTGTCCACCGAGCAAACGGGTGATTTCAGTTTGTCCCTGCCTGTCACAATTAAGTGCCAAAGTACCGCCAGATGGCCCCGATACCACTGCCGCCTCCTCAAAGCGGCGAGTGGGTGTACCTGGACGGAACGGGTGAAGTATGTCGGGAGAGTAATCTCCTGGTAGGGACACTCAAGATGAAGTCCGTTCCATTATGCCCAGCTAAAGTCTGCAGGCATCGGAGCCGAGTCAGTCTTCCACCACCGTTGCTCTAGTCGCAAGACGACGGAAGCTGCACATTACCCCATCCATGAAGACATAAAATGATTTTTAAGATTAATAAGTCAACCAGTTCCTTATGGAAGAACACTTATTTCATGTATAGAAGTGCAGCGAAAACAGAACTTTCTTGGTAAACGATACATATATTCTTTTCATATACAAATTATTCAGAAGATGAACAACGTTTCAACTTTCTCTGACAGGGCCCAAGAAATTTAGGGTTAATAAACCATTTTCCTGCCATATTATTTGCTTGAGTTTAAATCTTCATGTCGATGCTTTTCAAGTTATATTTTTTCAGACTTGCAAGGGCTTTAAGGGAATTTGAAGATCAGTAGTTTTAGACTCAAGTGCCTTAAAAATCACGTCGATTATAAAATTTTGCAGCGGAAACCCCGAACATCTTTACAACGAAATAGAAACTAAGCTGCAGTTTGTTCGAGTTTAATAGAATAGTTTTTGTTAACACTTTGAATTCCAAGACGTTCTGCCAATCTTGGTTTTAGCGACTTCAATGTTACCGAGGTTGAGGACTCCTTTTTCACGAATAAAATTTGATAAGATATACCATCTTTTTCTGATGTGTCCAAAATAATCACCAATTTATATAGTCCATATTTAGAAAATCGCAAGATTAATCAGGGTAAACTAGCATCAATAACATAGAAATTTCAACGTTTTTATTTTATTTTTCATGCGCATAGGTATATGCAAAAACAGTTTTACAAGAGTTTATAGAAACAGTTTCACAAAGCCTTTGATTTGTCTTAGTAAGAGATTTTCAAGAGTAGGTTTTAATTTAATATATTGATTATATGTGTGCAGTTAAGGATAAACTCGAACCACAGTCAAAGACTACAACATAATTTTGTTATACTAATCGAGGCATTGTTAGCAGTTGTACTTTATTTTCGGATGCACTCCTGTGTTAGGGGTATATGGTTGTATAACTTTGGGATTAACGTCGCAATTTGTCTCTGTTGATCTTGTATATAGAGTCTAAATATGATTTTCTGAATTTAAGTTTCTCCCGATGATATGATTAATAATTTTCATTGCATGCATAGTCTACTTGGTGAAGAAGGCAATTGTTCTTGTTTAAAGTAGATTCTAGGTTAAGGAGGTTAACTGCCTTCTAGATTTCAGGTTTTTTTCCCTCATAGAGAATAATCTTCAGGAGAATCCCAGCGTTGCGAAATAATTTAAGTAACAAATGCAAAAATAGACGACAGAAATTTCTCGTTTAAAATTATACACAACACATCAAGACTTCCAGCAAGTATTCAGGAATAAATTACGATAACAAGGTGTCTTTTAGATAACTACCAATAGGTTTAGTTTCTATTTATCGCTCAGTTTTGTATCTTGAGGGAAATATTTTGATAATGCGTGTCCAGAAAAATAACTATTTCCAAGTAGACTTTAATATTTTGCTGTAAAGAGATTTCCAGTGATTTAATATCATCTTGCGATACTATAGTAAACTTTTTACCACTACATAAAAATGTACTTAATATAAATCTTAAAAATCTGTCACATATGTACAATTATAGAATTTATACAGTAATAGAAAATTTATGAAAATCTTACACATATGTAAACACCACAGTCATTCACTATTTAAACTTAACTATTGTTACCTTTAACTTTTTGGAGATTTGGATACTTGAACATGCAGAAAAAACCGCATTAAACATAGCTTGCAGATAATTAGGAGAAAAGATTTCTTACTATTCAGGAGATGATCAAAAATTGAATCTTTAACTCAAAACTTTCGAGTTTCATTCCAAGTATTAAATATCCTACTGACGTTTGTAGCAGAATGGAAGTTGCTGTAAGTTGTAGTAGCTTTTTGAAACTGAAGAATCATGAGTCTTTATACACAGTTTATAAGAATATTTACAAAGTTGGAAACCAGCCCTTAATCACATGGAAAGAAAATGAGTTTTTGGGGTCGAAACGAGCAGCTTATATACAGATCACTGAAAGAAGTCTGATTAATGTTGAGTGGTCTTGTGAATGCTTTTTATCTATAAAAAATTGCTAACTGAATGTCATAGGAGTTAGTATTTGTAGATCAAAATGGATGCCATTACATCTTATTCTCTGTCTGTATATATGTGTATTTCGGGTTCGAGTCACGGCGGTGACATGGATGCTTGTAGAGGTTCGGAATCATCTTTAAACCGTAACCCGAACGAACGTCTCTCTAATTCCTCCCTCTTGATGGATTGCCTTAAAAGGAGTGTTTTTTTTTTTTTTTTGGTGAAGAAGGGAGAGTTCTGCGACATGTGGACCAGAAGGTTTGTTTTTTATTTTTTACTCTGAAGTGATTGAATACCCTTGTCGAGTTACAAAGTGAACCCCTTTTAGTTTCATGTATCACGCCTTGTGATAATAAAGGTCTGCCGCTGACCAGGCAATTAGATTCGACGTAGACACCAGAAGTCTGAAAAATCTCCGATCTTGGAGTGAACAGTAACGTGATTTAATTGTGTATTTGTGTATCAAATTTTATTTTTAAATTTCAATTGTTTGTATAATCACCCAGAGTACATTATTTGTATAGATATATATATATAGTGCTTTTAAATAAAATGTAAAGTATTTCAATGAATCTGAAAGTGGCCCTATACTTAAAGCCGTTATAGGACGAGACGTTACAATATCTAATAGATTCGATGCGACTACGATGTTGCAGAGTTATGTACGAAAATTTTAATTCTAAAAAATATGGTAAGGGAATAAGTGAAATGATCATGTTATTTTAAAGTGGGCAACAAAGTAGAAAATGCACTACAACTCAAATTAGAATAAATTGATATCATCATCATTTTTGCCGCAACAGCCCCATGGTGGGCCGAGACAGTCTACGTACTCGCAGATTTGAAGAAGTTTTCTTTTTTAAGAGGAAGGGTTTCCAGCCCTACGCACTGCAGTCATAATATATCTGGTCCCACGGTTTAAAATGCCTCCAGCACCATTACAAATCATGTCAAAGCCGGAACTCAAACCCGAAACCTGTGGCACCGAGCGGAAGAGCACTAGTCACTCGATCATCAGGTCCCAATAAATTAAGTAATATACATGTCACTAATTAATCAATTAAAATTAAAATACATTTTAACAAACAAAAGAAGTTGGAGTTTCTAGTAAACAATAATAATTAAAAACATTCAGAGTTATAGGCAGTTCGGAAAAAAAAATTGAGTCGTTGAGAATCTGAAACGTTCATAAAAGTTCACGTTCAAAAGTTCAAACCGTAGTGAATCTGAAGCGCAATTTGGTTGTTTCAAAATTATGAATCCCATTTGTGTTGACCATTTATATAAAAAAAAAATGTAAAACAAGTAATATAAAAAAAAAAAATTTTAAAGTGAATTCCTACTTTTTTCCCACTATATTGCAGAAAGTCCTTTATAAATAATTTTCATTCATTTTTCCTAAGTTTATCTGGCGCCATCTATTGGTAGATATATGCAACTTAAATCTAAAAAAAAACTAAAATTAATTAATTAAATTTAATTACTGAATTAATATTTGAAAAAACTGTATTAACATCCAGTGTCATCCAATACATGTTCAAAAAATTTATTCGAACTTGAATGGTTGAATAAAAAGTATCTTATGAACGATTGAAAATTTGAACAAGATATATATAGGGAGAGTGTGAGCTAATAGAAGAAATTGAAAAAGGAGAAAGAAAAGAAAGAAAATAATTGCTGCTCATCTTTTCTGTTTTTAAAATGCTTCAATAAAGAAGAGAAATAAAAACTCGAAACAGTAGCATTCTTCTGTCCTTTATTTTATTATAAAAACCTCTGAAGCATCAGATAATCACGAAAGTTTGGAAGGCATCTTCTGATTGGAGGGCACAGACTGTGTGATTTGATAATAGCTGTAACCGTGGGAGACGGAAGGTAAACCGATATAACTGTACGGATTTTTTTTAATGGCACATTTTTTTTTATTTCTCCTTTATTTTTATTTTATTTACAAATTGCTATTTTCATCACGAGTAGGTTTGAAATGCGCTGTGTTTCAACGAGAGTTCTTTTTTGGGGAAAACCCTTTTTTTTACGAAACAAATATTTCTTCTTTTCAGTAGTTTTTAAAAAAAGGAAATAATATTGTTTCAGTTGGGAAGAAATTTCAGTTGGCTCTATTATTGAAATAGTTCTGGATGTAACAGGAAATATAAAGCAGTTAGTATTCTTGCATTTTTGTTTTGCATTAAGTGATATAAATGCATACTACGATAAACCTGCTTATTGCATATTTTAAAAGTTTTAAGCTAAATATATAATTGACTTATTGCATAAAGTATTAATATATTGTAAAAGAGTAATTAAGAGTATTTTAAATTCTTTATAAATATTAACATACATAAAACATAATTCATTTCAATCATTTTTTAATTTCATAATCCAGCTGGCAAACACTTAGACAGATGTCCTTTATGCCTTAAGGCTAGCGCCGCACAGACGTTACTCATTTAGCACTACCCGGGAGACTTTAAGATAAGCAAAATAACAATACCCCCGCAATGCTCTAAGATCCTGCTAGACTGGGATCTACGGATTAAAGTGGATTTCGAAACTCTATAAACGCCCATGGCAACACCGGGACTTGAACCCGAAATTTTTGGCACTGAGCGCCAGAGGTCTAGTCACTCGGCTATGAGGCCCCAATACCTTAATGTACCTGCCACTAATTAATCAATTAAAATTAAAAGGCATTTCAACTAATAAAACATGTTTGCATTTCTGACAAACAATGATAATAAAAAGCTTATATAAATAAAGCCAGTTCGAAAAAAAAAAAGTTCGACTCGTAGAGAACTCGAAACGTTCATAAAAGTTCACGTTCAACGTTCATAATTCATAAAAGTTCGAGTCGTAGAGAATCTGAAACGCAATTTGGTGTTTTCAAAATTACGAACTCCATTTGGGCTTTAACCATTTATATAAAAAAAATTGTAATAGAAATAAATAAAAATAAAAAAGGCAGAAAAAAATGGCTGCTCGTCTTTTCTGTTTTTAAAATAGTTCAAGAAATAAAAACTGGAAACAGTCGCTTTCTTACGTCCTTTATTTTATCATGAAAACCTCTGAAGCAATCACGAAAGTTTGGAAGGCCTCTTCTGATTGGAGGGCGCACAGACTGTGTCATTTGATAATCGCTGTAACCGTGGGAGACGGAAGGTAAACCAATATCACTTCGTGGATTTTTTTTAAAGTCAAAGTTTTTTTTACTTCTCCTTTATTTATTTTTTTATTTAGAAATTGCTATTTTGATCACGAGGAGGTTTGAAATGCGCTGCATTTCAACGAGAGTTCTTCTTGGGGGAAAAACCTTTTTACTAAACAAATATTTCTTCTTTTGTGTTTTTTTTTTTAAAAAGGAAATTATATTGTTTCGATAGAGTAAAATATTCAGTTCGTTCTATTATTAAAATAATCAATTTCTTGATGTGAAAGGAAAAATAAAGCAATTAGTATTCCTGCATTTCTGGTTTGCTGTAAATGATATAAATGCATACTATGGTCTTAAAAAAGTAAACCTGCGAAATGCATATATTAAGTTTTAAATTAAATATATAATTGACCTACAGCAAGTACTGATATATTGTAAAACAGTAACTAAAAATATTTTCTATTCTACTGTCATCTTGTGCACACAAGGACTAAACAGACCGGGAACTACAGCTTAAAATGGATTCGGTATCACAACAAACATTCATGGCGCCACCGGGATTTGAACACGAAACCTGTGGCACCGAACGCAAGAATGCTAGTCACTCGGCCATCAGGCCCCAATAAATTAATAAACCTGCCACTAATAATTAATTGATTAAAATTGACGACATTTTAACTAACAACTAACTTCCAGGGCTAAAGCCAGTTAGAAAAAAAAAGTTCGAGTTGTAGAGAATCCGAAAAGTTCATAAAAGTTGATGTTCAACGTTCATAATTCATAATAGCTCGAGTCGTGGAGAATCAGAAATGCAACTTGGTTGTTTCAAAATGACGAACCCCATTTGTATTGACCGTTCATATAAAAAAAAGTATAAAAAAAATAAAGAAATGAAAATAAAAATAAAAAAAGCGAAGAAAAAATGGCTGCTCATCTTTCTGTTTTTAAAATACTTCAATAAAGAGAAGAAATAAAAACAGTTGCATTCTTCCGTCCTTTATTTTATGACAAGAAGCCTCTGAAGCATCGGATAATCACGAAAGTTTGGGAGGCATCCTCTGATTGGAGGGCACAGACTGTGGGATTTGATAATCGCTGTAACCGTGGGAGACGGAAGGTAAACCAATAGAACTTTAGGGATTTTTTCAAAGGCACATTTTTTTTATTTACAAATTGCTATTTTGATCACGAGGAGGTTTGAAATGCGCTTTATTTCAACAAGAGTTCTTTTACGGGGGAAAATTTTTTTTTTACGAAAGAAATATTTCTTCATTAAATCCGTAGTTTAAAAAAAGGAAATGATATTGTTTCGATAGATAAAAAAATTCAGTTCGTTCTATTATTGAAACAGTCAAGATCTTGATGGGAAAGGAAAACTAAAGCAATTCTGGTTTCTGATCTGCATTAGATGATATAACTGCATATTATGATATACCTGCTTTTTGTATATATTAAGAGTTTTAAATTAAATATACCCATATGATTGAATTATTGCATGAAGTACTAATATATTGTAAAAGATTAATGAAGAGTATTTTTAATTCTTTATAAATATTAAGCATACTTAAAAGATGATTCATGTCATTCAATAAGCTGGCAACCGCTTAGACACATGCCTTTTATGACTTAAGGCAAGCGCTGCACCGACGTTACTCGCTTAGCATTACCCTGGTGGTGCGTGCAGCTTAAAGATAAGCTAAGGATAGTGGATTAACAATACTCGCAATGCACTACGATCACGTTAAACGGAACCTATAATAAGTGGTATGGGAGTTGGATTAAAAAAAAAAAAGGATTAAAGTGGATTCCGAAGGACTATCAACGTCCTTGACGCCGCCGGCTCTCGAACCCGAAACCTGTGGCACCGAGCACCAGAGGTCTATCACTCGGCCTTCATTCCCCAATACCTTAATGTAAGTGCCTCTAATTAATCAGTTAAAATTAAAAGACATTTTAACTAACAAAACATGTTTGCATTTCTAACAAACAATGATAATTAAAAGCTTATATAAATAAAGCCAGTTCGAAAAAAAAAAGTTCGACTCGTAGAGAATTCGAAACGTTCATGAAAATTCACGTTCAACGTTCATATTTCATAAAAGTTCGAGTCGTAGAGGATCCAAACGTTCCTAAAAGTTCACATTCAACGTTCATAATTCATAACAGTTCGAGTCGTAGTAAATAATAGTTCGTAATAGTTCGAGTCGAGTCGAATCTTATAGACCTAATCCCAGTTCGAAAAAAAAAGTTCGAGTCGTAGAGAATCTGAAAGTAATTTTGTGGTTTCAAAATTAAGAAACCAAATTTTTGTGTTGACCATTTATACAAAGAAAAAGGAAGAAAAATAAAAAAAGGTTGATAAAAATGGCTGCTCATCTTTTCTGCTTTTAAAATGCTTCAATAAAGAGAAGAAATAAAAATTCGAAGAAGTCGCATTCTTCCGTCCTTTATTTTATTATAAAAACCTCTGAAGCATCGGATAATCACGAAAGTTTTAGAGGCATCTCCTGATTGAGGGCACGGACTGTGTGATTTGATAATCGCTCTAACCGTGGGAGACGGAAGGTAAACCAATATTACTTTATGGATTTTTTTAAAGGTACATTTTTTGTTATTTCTCCTTTATTTATTTATTTTTTTTATTTACAAATTGCTATTTTGATCACGAGGAGGTTTGAAATGCGCTGTGTTTCAACGAGAGTTCTTTTTTTGGGGAAAACACTTTTTTACGAAAGAAATATTTCTTCTTTTCCGTAGCTTTTAAAAAAGGAAATGATATTGTTTCGATAGGGAAAAATGCAGTTCTTTCTATTATTGAAATAGTCAAGTTCTTGATGGGAAAGGAAAAAGTAAAGCAATTAGTTTTCCTGCGTTTCTGTTTTGCACTAAATGACTTAAATGTATACTACGATAAACCTGCTTATTGCATATATTAAAAATTTAAAATTAAATATATAATTGACTTATTACATGATGCACTAATATATTATATAAGAATAATTGATAACATATTTAATTCTTTATAGATATTAAGCATACATTAAACATAATTTTCAATCAATAATTTTTTTTTCTAATGCATCTGACAAACCTTAGATGTCTTTTAGGATCTTAAGGAAAGCGCTACACCGACGTTACTGACTTAACTCTATCGGAGGGGCGTGTAGCTTGCATATAGACTACGGACACAGGGTAACAATACCCCCTCTACGTTCTATGATCATGTTAGACCGGGACCAGTGGTATACGGAACCAATACAAATGTCCATGGCACCACCGGGCCTTGTTCCCGAAACATGTGGCACCGAGCGCCAGAGCGCTCATCACTCGGATATCAGGTCCCAATACCTTACTGTGCGTGACACTAATTAATCAATTAAAATTAAAAGGCATTTTAACTAACAAAAGAAGTTTGCATTTCTAGCAAACAATGATAATTAACACATTCCATAGCTAAAGTCAGTTGGAAAAAAATGGAGTTGTAGAGAATCGGAAATGTTCATAAAAGTTCACGTTCAAAGTTCATAATTTGTAAAAGTTCGAGTATAAGAGAATCAAAGCATTCATAAAAGCTCACGTTTAATGCCCATAATTCATAAAACTTCGAGTCGTAGAGAATCTGAAACGTTCATAAAAATGGACATTCAACGCCCATAATTTATTACAGTTCGTGTCGTGGAGAATCAGAAACGTTCATAAATTTGATGTTCAACGTTCCTAATTCATAAAAGTTCGAGTCGTAGAGAATAAGAAACGTTCATAAAAGTTGACGTTCAACGTTTGTAATTCATAAAAGTTCGAGTTGTAGAGAATCCGATACCTTTGTAAAAGTTCACGTTCAACCTTCTTTATTTATAAAAGTTCGAATCGTAGTGAATCTGATACGCAATTTGGTGGTTTCAAAATTAAGAACCCATTTGTGTTGACGATTTATATAAAAAAAATAAACAGAGGAAAAAAATGGCTGCTCATCTTTTCTGTTTTTAAAATAGTTCAATAAAGAGAAGAAATAAAAACTGGAAACAGTCGCTTTCTTCTGTCCTTTATTTTATCATGAAAACCTCTGAAGCATCGGATAATCACGAAAGTTTGGGAGGCATCTTCTGATTGGAGGACACAGACTGTGTGATTTGATAATCGCTGCAACCGTGGGAGACGGAAGGTAAACCAATATCACTTGATGGATTTTTTTTAAAGATACATTTTTTTTTATTTCCTTCCTTATTTTATTTTATTTACAAATTGCTATTTTGATCACGAGGAGGTTTCAAATGTGCTGTATTTCAACGAGAGTTCTTTTGGATGGGAAAAACCTTTTTTTCCGAAACAAATATGTCTTGTTTTCCGTATTTTTTTTTTTTTAAAAATGAAATGATATTGCTTCGATGCTGAAAAAATTTTGTTCGTTTAGTTATTGAAATAGTTAAGTTCTTGATGTGAAAAGAAGAATAAAGCAATTGGGATTTTTGCATTTCTTTTTTGCTTTAGTTGATTTAAATTCAGACTATGATGGTAACATTAAACCTGCGTATTGTATATATTAAAAGTTCTAAGTTAAATATACAATTGGTTCTCCATGAAGTACTATGTGGACTCATGGTTTTAGGGAAAAGAGAGCAGCTTCTGCTGTGCAGCACCTGTAGGTAGAAGACAGATTTGGATCCTTGACGCTCTACAGTCATATGAGACAGGGACTTACGGCTTAAAATGGATTCTGAGCCACTACAAACATCAATAGCACTGCCGGAACTCGAACCCGAAACCTGTGGCACCAAGCTCCAGAGCTCTTGTTATTCGGCCATTCAGATCCCTGTGGTGAACAACAAGAACAACTATTATCTTGTATACTGCATCAATTACTTCCCCATTCTTAAACAAGACAGAGTAGAGCTAACTGGGTATAGAGGGTGGGATCTCAAATCAAAGATGCTTGATTTGAGACTCCATTTCAGATTCAAAATCAAAAGCCACTATGTCTATGCCGAGATGAACATGATAATTATGTGGGTTGCATAATCCTAGCATTGGACTTGATAAGGAAGGGCAATTGCAAACCCCTGAATAAGGTGTGCATTCAAAATCGAGGAGGGATGATGCGCCTGAGTAATGCTGCATCTGCTATCTGCTACATGTCTGCTGTTATATTGGCAAATGACTGATACTACTACTACTATACCACACCACATCACTGGGCCTAGAACTGAGTTGCCCTTATACAGTTTGGGAATAACGTAAGGGAGAAGTCTGACTGGGCTCCGTCAAACTCTACAGTCACGTGACACAGGGACTTAAAAGCTTATAGTGATTTCCGAACCACTACAAACATCCACGCACCGGCGGGTCTCGAACATGAAAGTTGTGGCACCGAGTGCTAGAGAGCTAGACACTATGCCATTCATGCCTCTCACGTTATTGCAAAGTGGCCAACAAGGTGGAACTGCACCAAAACCCAAATTAGAATAAAAGATGCTGAATTCTGCTCAGCAAATTTCAACTTATCATGTATGAACATTTGAGAACGGATGAATAAGCCCAGGAAAATGACAATGCTTAATAATGCAAGCGATATCTGAAGCAATTGATTGGAATACCACAAGAATGGACAAATTCAAAATCCATGTTAACATAGCAATGTTGAATAGGTAAAGTACTTCATGAAGAATGAGTTGTTCAAGGATCTCTAAAAGAATATACATAAGTAAGATAAATGTCGTCGTAAATGAAGAATGAAGAAATTCCAAATTCTACAAGGAACGTTATCACATTCAATAGTCAAAATAATATATCAAAGTTTGAAGAGTCTAGACATAAATGAAGAATGGAGTATTCCAAATAAAATAAGAAGCACTATACAGCTCAATAGGCACCGGAAAATGCCAAAAGTGATAAATACGAAACTTCGAGAAGAAGGAATTGATCAACGCACTTCGAGCACTTATATCCATTGGAAATACAAATTTTTAAAATCCCAACCCAAAACATGAAAAGGGAATCTAAACCATACTACAAAACACTTCAAACAAAAGCCAAATTCTCCAAAAAATTCCATAAGACTAACGTATGATGTATCCATGTATGATTTCAAGAGTTAAAGGGCCCAAAGTACCATTTTGCACCAAAATGTGCAATGCAGTTTTAATTGCTTGACCCTTATCTTCGGATAATGTCATGGACCCCTAACCAGAACAACATCATGTTCACACATGATAATAAATTAATATTTCTGCCCCTAATTAGTCAATTAAAATTAACACATTTTAACTAACAAAAGAAGATTGCATTTCTAGCAAACAATGATAACTATACGTTTCCAGAGCTAAAGCCAGAAACGATAAAAGTTCTCATCGTAGAAAAACGCAATTTGGTGGTTTCAAAATTATGAACCCCATTTGTGATGACCATTTATATAAAAGAAAAATTGTAAAAAAATAAAATTACAGAAGTTAGAAAAAATGGCAGCTCGTCTTTTCTGTTTTTGAAATACTTCAATAAAAAAGAAGAAATAAAAACTCGAAACAGTAGCATTCTTCCGTCCTTTATTTTATTATAAAAACCTCTGAAGCATCGGATAATCACGAAAGTTTGGGAGGCATCTTCTGATTGGAGGGCACGGACTGTGTGATTTGATAATCGCTGTAACCGTGGGAGACGGAAGGTAAACCAATATCACTTTATGGATTTTTTTTAAAGACACACTTTTTTTTTTATTTCCTTCATTTTTTTTTTATTTAGAAATTGCTATTTTGATCACGAGGAGGTTTGAAATGCGCTGCATTTCAACGAGAGTTCTTTTTGGGGGAAAATACTTTTTTTTCCGAAACAAATATTTCTTCTTTACAGTAGTTTAAAAAAAAAAAGAAAATGATATTGTTTAGATGGGGAAAAATTCTGTTCGTTCCATTATTGAAATAGTCAAATTCTTGTTGTGAAATAAAAAAAATAAAGCAATTAGTATTTCTGTTTTTCTGTTTTGCCTTGAATGACATTTTTTTTTCTATTATGGCAAAAAAGTAAACCTGCTTATTGCATATATAAAATTTTTACCTATAATTATATAATTGACATATTTCACGAAGTACTAATATGTAGAGTGATTATAGCTGAAGTCCCACTTTCAAAATGCTGTATAAAAAGAACCACACGTCACAATGAGTTCAAATTTGAACCGAAGGCATTTGAAGGAGGGTGAAACAGTACGGCATCTAAAAAAATTCTAAAGTGTATTAATAGATGGCGCTGTAAACTGTAGTGTAAAGCCCATCCACCACGGCAAAGTTATAACCAATTGGATGGGAAAAATCGGTGGAACTTTTTTTTGGAGCCTGTTTTTGATGCCATACTATTTTCCTCTTTTTCATGTATCTTCAACTCAAATTTGAATTCATTGTGAGGAGTGCTTCTTTAATAGATGGCGCTGTAAACTACATAAAGAAAGTGAGTTCTACTGCCAGTAATATTTGTAATCAAAATTGCAGCTTGTTTGTCAAGAGTTGCATATTAAACCAACTGTAGTTTTCAAAGTTCTTGACTCCCAAGTTATTTATCAGTTGTGACACTGTTAGTGTAAAGCCCATCCACCGCGGCAAAGTTATAACCAATTGGATGGGAAAAATCGGTGGATCTTTTTTGGAGCCTGTTTTTGATGCCATACTATTTTCCTCTTTTTCATGTATCTTCAATTCAAATTTGAATTCATTGTGACGAGTGTTTCTTTTTTTGCAGCATTTTGAAAGTTAGATTTTAATTATTAATCACCCTGTATAGTTAAAAAGTAGTTAAGAATAAATTTAATTCTTTATAAATATTAAGCATACATAAAACATAATACTTTTCAATAAATAAATATGTGTTACAAGCAAATAAGCAGAAAATGTGGAAATATCAGAAATCAATATTGTGTTTGTTTTTCTTTGTATTTAAACACCTCCTTTAACCTTCTAGGCATAGATACATTGAGTAGTAATAAAATAGAGGGCGTCACCCTATTCTAAAGGAATAAAAAGATGGAACAAATATCTCCAATCCATTTCGTAATAGAGTAGGCGTTGTATCGCCGTCTGGCTTCTTTTCTCTGCACACATTTATTTCCAGACACAATTAATTTAAAATTTTCCAAACTGTTCTTCAGTGATATGTTCTCCTCTGTATTCAATAGCACTGCAAATTGCGTTTTTCGAAGTCTGATGGATGATTTTTAGAGGCACTGCTTTAATTCTAATTACAATTTCAAAATATTATATGGCAAATTGACATTCAGAAACGCAGACATAGTATTATAGTCCATTGATAACCTAGTGCTTTGTGTCGGCATATCATTACGCCATTAAAAATGTATGAAAGAATGATTTTAAAACATTCTTTCATATATATATATATATATATATATGCAACAGTTCCAGTATTATGTAAGATGTAACGCTAGGGCGGAGAGGGATTCAGTTTAGCACAAACTTAGGAATGGACATGCATGCAATTTAGAACTACTGTTACTACTACTTACATCACATAATTAGTTCTAGAGATGAGATATATGCTTAAGAACAATGTGGGTGAAATTGTACCAAACCAATTTTGGACAATCACATCCTGCTACGGTTAGTACCTTTAATTCCTCTACCATGAATCCAGTAGAATACCCTGCAAAACTTCATATAATTCCATAATAAAAGAAGAAATTAATGTTCCGCTCGTGGTCAGTTACCCATCACGGTGGAACAATCCGTATTTTTTTCTATCTATGAATTTCGCACTGACTTACGCTAATTTCTTGAACCTCATTATTCAGGATACCGAATAACTGCTATCAGATTTGATTGACAGGTTGTTGTTATTAGTACAGAACACTAATTGCATGTAACCCACAATACAACTTATCTGCTGCCAAATTTGAGTGATGGGTTGTTATTATATATTTGTGTAATAACATACATTCCTCTCTCCTGGGAATGAAATACCAAAACTCTTCTCGTAAGAAAAAAAATGCTGCAATTCTCTATAATTCTAAATCCCGAAGCCTTCGTTAATGAAAAATGAATTCCTTTTTATTTATTACTTACTACATAAATCTGAAGTTTCTTTTAAATTTATCGATACAAACACCAAAAAAAAATCTTTTTTTTTTCTCAGCACACTCCTTAGAAGTGCAATTTTAATGCAGACATTTTCACCAACAAGTTGGAGCCGAAATTACGACTCTCTCGCGTAAAGAAAAAGAAAAAAAAGTTCAAACACTTTGATATAAAACATCTGAAAACATCACGAAATAAATATTAAAAAAAAAGAAGTCTTAGAAAGTGCAGAAATAGAAATTTTTTAAAAGACGCAAAGCAAGGAGGGGGCATTTTTTTTAACTTCTTTGTGTGAGGCATAACGCGAAGTCAATTTGTTAGCTGGTAAACTGTAGCTGTAACTGTAAACGACAAACGCTCCGAACGAAAAAATGGTTACGAATCCACGAAATTTTCTAAAGAAGGCACAAAGAGCGGTGAAAAAATGGCAAAAAAAAAAAAAAAAAAAAAAAAAAAAAAAAAAGGAAAAAAGTTCCTTACTGCTTTGATAAGGTACTTATTATTCAAGCACCCGTAGGACGTCTGTAACGTTTTTGCTTATCAACCATGGCACAGTTTGGAGCTGAAAATTCACTTTTTGAGTATCTCCGCACTACAGTTATTTTATTTTACTTTACTTTATTTTTTTTTTGGTGCCTGTTTTTTTTTCTTTTGAAAAGTTTTAACGACAGCTTTGGCAACAGTTAGAGAGAAAGAAACAGATCGAAAATAAATAGGTCTTTTGAAGAACAAAGAGAATATATATATATTTTTTTGGTTCTTACAAATAATATGCATGTGCTCCATTTGAAAATAGATTTTATGTAAAGTATTTGTTTGGAAAAATTTTATTGGAAAAAATTCTAAGGTGGAAAAACAATCTAGTGTTTTTTTTTTTCGCCAATGTTTATGAGAAATTTGAAGCTATGCCTTTGAGTTTTCAAAGAAATATTGGACAATTTTAGATAAAGCTAAAAAATGATGTAATTCTGGTGGTTTTAAAACATTTTTTTAAAGGAAAAAAACCGAAGTAAAAAACATTTATTCTTTTCAATTTTGGAATTTACATAAAGAAAAAAAAAATTGATGAGCTATGATCGACTCAAAATTTTTTTCTAATTATATGTAATGGAAAAGAAAATTATTTCAGGTTGATATTTGTGTTTTAATTTAAAATACGAAGTTTATTCTTCTTGACTAACAATTTTCGAAAGATAAAAAACTTATAAATTCAGTAAATATATATTAACATTCAATTCTGTCTTCAATTCAACAATATAAATATAAAATATGTAGTGTTATAAGTCAATTAAAGTGTACTCGATAATTTAAATGTTTTATTTATTTTAATTCTAAGTATCTGATATTTTAAATAACATTTAAATATATTTGTAAGAAATAAATATTTTATTTTGAAAAGAAATATTATTTCTAATATTTTTTTTTTCTTTTTTTGCCCCCGTTTTACTTTTGGAAAGTTTTAACGACAGCGTTGCCAACAGTTAGTGAGAAAGAAACAGATCGAAAATAAATAGGTCTTTTGAAGAACAAAGATAATATATTTTTTTTATTCTTACAAATAATATGCATGTTCTCCATTTGAAAATAGATTTTATGTCAAGTATTTGTTTGTAAAAATTTTATTGGAAAAAAAAATCTAGTTTTTTTCGTCAATGTTTAGGAGAAATTTGAAGCTATGTCTTTGAGTTTTTCAAAGAAATATTTTAGATATAACTTAATAATATAATTCTGATGGTTTTAAATCTTTTTTAAAGAAAAAAACCATTTATTTCTTTAAATTTTGGAATTTACATAAAGAAAAAAATTCAAATGAGTAATTATCGACTCAGTATTTTTTCCTAATTATATATAATGGCAAAGAAAATTATTTGAGATCAATATTTGGGGTTTAATGTAAAATATGAAGTTTATTCTTCTATAATAAATTTTTTCAAAAGCTAAAATGCACATGCATTCATTAATTATATATTAACATTCAATAAATTCTGTATTCCTTTCAATAATAAAGATATAAAATATGTTGTATTATAAGTAAATTAAAGTCTACTCAGTAATTTAATTGTGGTATTTATTATAATTCCAAATAACTGATATTTTAAATAACATCTAAATCTATTTGTAGAAAATCAATATTTTATTTTGAAAAAAAAAAATCTTTTTTTTTTTTTTTTTTTTTTGTCCCTCGTTTCTGTTTTGCAAAGTTTTAACGATAGCTTAAGAACGAAACAGAAAGAGAACAGAAACAGATCGAAAATAAATAGGTCTTTTGAAGAACAAAGAAAATATTTTATTATTATTATTCATATAAATAATATGCATTTGCTCCATTTGAAAATAGATTTTACGTGAAGTATTTGTTTGTCAAAATTTTATTCGAAAAAATAATCTAGTTTTTTTCGTAAATACTAGACAAAGTTTAATAGTATAATTTTGATGGTCTTAAAACTTATTAAGAGAAACCCCGAACTAAAAAACATTTATTCCATTCAATTTTGGAATTTACATAAAGAAAAAAAAATCAGATGAGTAATTATCGACTCAGAATTTTTTTCTAATAATATGTAATGGAAAATGGAAAATTTTTGAAAGCTAAAATGTATGCACATTCAATAAGTATATATTAACATCCCATAAATTCTATATTCAATTAAATAATATAAGTATAAAATATGTAGTATTATAATTCAATTAAAGTATTATTATTTAATTGTGGTATTTATTATAATTTCAAATATCTGGTATTTTAAATAATATCTCAATCTGTTTGTAAAAAATAAATATTCTATTTTGAAAAAAAAAAAAATATCTAATAATTCTTTCTTTTTTTGTTCCCGTTTCTGTTTTGGAAAGTTATAACGACAGCTTTGGCAACAGTTAGAGAGAAAGAAATAGATCGAAAATAAATAAGTCTTTTGAAGAACAAAGAGAATAGATATTTTTTATTCATTCAAATAATATGCATGTGCTCCACTCGAAAATAAATTTTATGTAAAGTATTTGTCTGTAAAAAGTTTATTGGAAAAATTATGTGGTAGAAAAAAAAATCGAGTTATTTCGTCAATGTTTATTAAAAATTTGAAGCTATGTCTTTAAGTTTTTCAATGAAATAATCGACAATTTTAGATAAAACTTAATAATATAATTTTGATGGTTTTAAAACTTTTTTTCAGAAAACACTGAATGAAAAAACATTTACTCATTTCAGTTTTTAAATTTACACAAGGAAAAAAAAAATCAGATGAGTTATCATCGACTCAGAATTTCTTCCTAGTTATATGTAATGGGAATGAAAATGATTTCAGATTAATATTTGGGGTTTAATGTAAAATACGAAGTTTATTCTTCTTGACTAACTATTTTCGAAAGATAAAATGCATGTACTTTCAATAAATATTTATTAACATTCAATAAATTCTATATTCAATTCAATAATATAAGTATAAATGTAGAGTTTCACCGGTTCCAATAAATTCATGCCGGTCGAACCTACAGTTTTGTTAGACTTCTCTACCAGTCTAACAATGGCTGTACTTTTGCAGTGGGTGTCTAGGGGATTTGACATACAAAACGCTGTAACGGGACGTTACTTTAAATAAAGCCATTTAATGACACTATATTTTACAATAATATTTACATTAACAATTAAGGAATAAATATATTCTCTCGCTGCTTGACGCAGCCTGCCCCAATCGCTCCTGCCAGCGTTCTCTTCTTCCTTCATCTACGGGGTCCTGTCCCCTTCTCGTGGGGTCAGAGTTCAAAGTTGAATACTGCCCCACGTTGTAAACAGGCTCTGTCAAAGACAAGCAATTGTAATGTGTCGCCGCCTGCTGATTACCACACAAACAAATCCTACATAAATATGTAGTATTATAAGTAAATTAAAGTCTACTCAATAATTTAATTGTGGCATTTATTTCAATCTCAAATGTCTGATATTTTAAATAACATCTAAATCTATTTGTAAGAAATAAATATTCCATTTCTAAAAAAAAAAAAAAACATTTATTTCTAATGTTAAAAAACTTATAGTATAAAATAAGTATAACATATTACAGAGAAACGAGTTTTTTGTGTTCTATTTTCGTTAATTTCCAATTCTGTGTCTTCATTGGCACAACAACTCCATGAGTCAGAGGGCAGGGTTGTCAGCTGCACGCTCAACGTTCTACAAATACTACAGGACTACATATTAGACCAGGAGCTACAGTTTAAAGTTGATTCTATAGCATTTTTTTTCTCATGGGAAGAGTTTTGGCATTTCATTTCCATGAGAGAAAATGTGCATATGTTATTTGATAAGTATATAAAAACAACCCATCATTAAAATTTGATTGCAGATAAGCAGTATTGTGGGTAGTTACATTACATACAATTAGTATTTTCTACTAATGGGAACAACCTGTTATTAAAATCTGATCGCAGATATTCAGTAATGTTCAATAATGCTCTGTACTACTGAGAACAACCTGTCACTCAAATCTGATAGTAGATATTAGGTATGATGTATAATGTGTATCAGGAATTTAGCTAATATTTGTGTGGCCTTCACAGTCGATACAATTGCAGATTGAATATGGACTATACCGTGAGTTGTTCCTTCGGGATGGGTGCTAGACCACAAACTGAGAAATGTCTACGTGAGCGAGCGGTTTCGTGTATCACGGCGTGTGATAAATAAGGTTTGCCGCAGAAAATGTACGCATATTTATATTTGACGTAAATTCGAGAACTCTGGAAATCTCTGGCCTTGGAGTGAACTGTACTTATGATTTAAGCATGCCTTTGGGAATCAAATTTAAATCATTAATTCCTTTTTTTTTTGTAAATAATAAATTATAATAATCAAGGGTTCTGTATTTATATGTGCTTGTAAATAAAAATTAAAGTGTTCCCATGAATATGAAAGTGGCCTTCTTGAAGCCGTTATAGGTCTGGTATAGATGAGACGTTACAATTCCGAACCACTACAAACCGCCGTACCATGGTACCACCATGACTCGAAATCTAAATCTGTGGAACCATGCGGCAGACTTCTCCAGTTTTCATTACATATTTAAAATAATATTTGCAGTTTTTTTTTAATTTTTTTTTTTTAAGAAATCTTTACAAAATTTATTAAACAGTCTCTTGTAGTCCAAAATTAAATAAATAACCACTATCACTAATTATTAGTACTCTTGATCCCTTATTACTAAAAATCTTGAAAACACATCGAAGTTACATATGCCCTTTTACTAAAGTCCAACGGCCATACCATGCTGAATATATCGGTTCTCGTTAGATCACTGAAGTCAAGCATCATTGGGCGCGGTCAGTACTTGGGTGGGTGACCACCTGGGAACACCGCGCGCCGTTGGCATTCACAAATTTGTGACCTGAATGGCCGAGTGCCTGGCGCTCGGTGCCACAGGTTTCGGGTTCGAATCCCGGTGGTGCCAGGGATGTTTGTAGTGGTTCGGAATCCACTTTAGGCCGTAGGTCCCGGTCTCCTATGACTGTAAGAGCGCTACGGAGCAAAAGTCAGACTTCTACCTACGGGTAATCCATCACAACAGAAGCTGCTTCCTTCCCCTTCAATAATAAGTACGTATGGGCTCGTGGGCTTGGCCAGCCAAGTGGGATAAGAAACAACAACAACAAACAAACAACTAAAGATGTCATTATATTAGTGGATTGTAATAGGTTGAATATACGAGGTATTACATTAAAATGCGTAGTACATTAAATTTCGAAAAATCTAGTCGATTAAAAATAAATAAATTATCAGCATACAGTTCGTTGCTCTAGTATTTCTTCCTTCCTTTATGCTATTGAACATCAGCCACGAGCAGCCCACCGACATGATATGAAGGGAAGACATTGCTGGCCCTTCCCTCCCCCCGGAAAGACTGATAGGGACACGTATTCAGGCACGCCCCCTGGGGAGTGAATGATGTCCCCCCAAGCCCATGTGTGCATGTGGTGAAACTTATGGCCACATTGCACTCAGGTCTAATTATTTTTTATTAAATATTTAGCATTTCAATAAATCAGCGTTTTTTTCTTATCAGTGTTAATTTTATTATCGGAGCTGAATTTGATGATCGAGCCGACGTTTTCCCGGGTTTATTTTTAATATATATCCATGGAAATATAAACGATATTAATCGATGAATTACCAACGGACAAAAGATTGAATTTTAATTGAAAACTTTTTTTTTTTATTATTTTTTTTCAGAAATTAAATTTTTATCTTTGTGCGATACTTCTTTGTTTTAAAGTTCTCTCTTTTTTTTTTATGTATTTCAGCCAAATTAATGCAATTAGTAAAACTTTTCTATTATTTACAGTTTGGTATGATCTCTTAAGTTTTTATACGATTACGCTTTATTTTGATCAGCTGCCATCCCCCTCCCCTCACACCAAGGAAAGCAGTTTGGTGGGTGCGTACTGAAATGTCTCAGCCAATGATAGACGTATGATGGCTTCAAGAAGAGGGCCATATTCAGGTTCATTGAAACACTTTAATTTTTATTTACAAGCAATATATATATCTACAGTACTCAGGGATAACACATTATTATTATTATTATTTACAAAAAAGGAAAATTAAAGATTTAAATTCGATTCATAAATGTAGTTCACTCCAAGGAAGGAGATTATCAGGGTTCTCGAATCTAAGTCGAATATCAAAACATGTGGTCTGTAACAGACCTTACTTATCACACGGCGAGAAACACGAAACCATAATGAGCTCACTTCGGAAACTGGCGGAAACTCCGGCCTGTTCTACCACTTCACAGAAAAAGCAACACATCTTCTCGACTCGCCGCATGACTCACTTTGTTCTTCTCCAAAACATCCCTTTAAGAAAATCAGTTAGAGGGGATACATCAGCTCAGATCAGCGGGAGATCAGATTCCTTCACTTCTCATTGGAGTAGACACTTTTTCAGCCCATCGTCTATCACCCATCACGATGTTGTAACAAATCATGTTGTAGTCCATATTCCATCTTTAATTGTTCCGACATGTGAAGGATGCACAGATAATAGCTAATTTTATGAGTCTCATTATACATGACACCGAATATCTGTTATTAGATTTGAGTGATAGGTTGTTCTCATTAGTACAATACACAAATTGTATGTAATATAACTTTCCACAACACTGCTTACCTGTTGTCAAATTTGAGTGATAGGTTGTTATTCTGTACTTGTTAAAAAATATACATTCCTCTCTCCTGGGAGAGAAATGTCACAACTCTTCCAGTGGGGAAAATGCCACACTGCTCATATTTGCATGTTGTACATAAGAAATTCCAAAACACTCTCACCAGGCAATGTGATAATTGATATGAAACATTATCTTATTAACAATCGAATCTCCTTGTTTTTGAAAGGAGTGATTTCAATGGATTCCAAGAGTGGATAGGAACCTTAGTAATTCTAAAAGATATATTTGCATGTTAAAACCGGTTTGCTTTCAAATCAAGGAAATTAAGCGACAGAAATTCTTCTCCATAAACTACATCGATTAAAATTTAAAAATTGTTATCACTGTCTGGAGTGAAATACCCAGTAGTTGAGACAGATTGGGAAAACCATAAATTTACAATAACATGATACACTTTTTAGAATGTTAATGTTAAATAATGTGTTTACTTAAATAAAATATAAACATTTTTTGTAACAAACAAATAACATAAAAATTATAATCACTGTGCGGAATGAAATATGCCGCAGATAAGAGAGATTGGAAAAACCATAAATTTAATAGAATAATTAATTTCGTTTTTGTTAGACATCATCTTTCATTATTTCAGGATAAAATGTCAAAATAATCAATTTGAACTCTTAAAGAATGATCTCTTGAATAACATCTCTCCTCCCTATCATAAGGATGTAATGGATGCCACGAAAATATTGGAACCTCAGTTTTTCTACAAGATATATTTGCATGTTACCATAGGTTCAAGATCCTTTTTCAAAAAACAAGAAAATTAAATGGCTGAAATTCCTCTCCATCAACTACATCGATATAAATTTCAAAATTGTAATCACAGTCTGGAATGAAATACCCATATTTGAAAAACCATAAATTTAATAAAATCATTAATTTCGTTTTTGTTATACATCATCTTTCGTGATCTGGGGATAAAATGTCAAAATAATCAATTTAAACTACTAAATAATAACTAATCGAATAATATCCATCAGACCCTATCCCTTTTCTATACATTTCCAAAAACATTAATGTACTTTTTCTTATGTGCATAAGTAATATAAATAATGAACGGACAGAAACTGGTGCCAATTTTCATCGAAAAATAATTTCCAACCGGATTGAATTACTACACAAGTACACGGAACGTTTTGTCTGATAAGGGAAAAAAGGGGTGGAAGGTTCTTGGTGCTACAAAAAGTGATTGGAAAAACAAATCAATTTTTTTTAAACGATACTCAGGTAAGAAACTCATCGAGTTGAAAATAACAAAATCGATTAAGGGTAAAATATTTCTGCAGACAATTTTTTGAATAATAAATCCACGTCACACTCGCCATTGTGCAAGAAAAATGAACGGGGAGCATTTAGGTTCTGTAATATGAATCGAAAACCGATAAGCTATAAAGAACAGAACGGAAAGGAATAGAATGGAAATCACCTATTCCGATAGGCAACGAGCACGTAATAGTCATTCTTTCCTAACGTCCTATAAGGGGACAGGGCCTCTCATGCGCTTGGAGACATGTACTAGCATTTGTCTAGTGCCCTATCACGTACTACATTTCTTTTTTCTTTCGTGAGTCTGAAAGAAAATATTCCTGGGCTAGATACTGAGTATTGGCAGGTCTTATTTATTTAAGCTTCCATCTTGCTCGAAAATATTTTGTACAATATATGTGCACTCGGAATCGATGGAAATTGGGAATAACTTTGCGGTTTCACTTTTTTAAATGGATTTTCGCGTTGGTTTTAGTGAATGTTTGCCAAAACCGTAATTGGCTAGTTAAAATATTTATTTTAAAGTTACTTTCAATATGCCTGATATTTTTTTGCATATTGTTATTATTTTCTTATTGATAACATTTTGTTTTATGAATATGTTACAGATAAAAAAATCGTGTATAATTTTTTTATCTGTAACATATTCATAATGTGAATGTTAAATAATGTGTTTACTTAAGTCAAATATCAACATTTCTTGTAACAATCAAATAATATAAAAAATTATAATCACTGTGTGGAATGAAGTGTCCAGCAGATAAGTCAGACTGGGAAAAATCATAAATTTAATAAAATCATTAATTTTGTTTTTGTTATACAACATCTTTCGAGAGCTGAGAATAAAAATGTCCAAATAATCAATTTGTACTCCTAAATATTGTCTTCTCGAATAATATCTCTCCTCTCTATCATAAGGATGTAATGGATACCACGAAATTATTGGAACCTTAGTTTTTCTACAAGATATATTTGCGTGTTACCATAGGGCCAAGATTCTTTTTCAGAAACAAGAAAATTAAAAGACAGAAATTCCTCTCCATCTACTACATCGATATAAATTTAAAAACTGTAATCACAGTCTGGATTGAAATACTCAGATTAGTAAAACCATAAATTTAATAAAATCATTAATTTCCTTTTTGTTATACACCATCCTTCATGATCTGAGGATAAAATGTCAAAATAATCAATTTGAACTACTAAATACTAATTCATCGAATAATATCCTTCAGTCCCTATCCCTTTTCTATGCGTTTCCAAAAACATTAATGTACTTTTTTCTATATGTATAAGTAATATAAATAATGAACGGACAGAAACTGGTGCCAATTTTCATCGAAAAATAATTTCCAACCGGATTGACTTACTACACAAGTACACGGAACTTTTGTCTGATAAGGGAAAAAAGGGGGAAGGAAGGTTCTTGTCGTTACAAAAAGTGATTGGAAAGACGAATCTATTTTTTTTTTTTTAAAAACGATACACAGGTAAGAAGCTCATCGAGTTGAAAATAACAAAATCGATTAGGGTAAAATATTTCTGGAGACAATTTTTTGAATAATAAATCCGCGTCACACTCTCCATTGTGCAAGAAAATGAACGGGGAGCATTTAGGTTCTTAATATGAATCGAAAACCGATAAGCTATAAAGAACAGAACGGAAAGGAATAGAATGGAAATCACCTATTCCGATAGGCAACAAGCACGTAATAGTCATTCTTTCCTAACGTCCTATAAGGGGACAGGGCTTCTCAGGCGTTTGGAGACGTGTACTAGTATTTGTCTAATGCCCTATCACGTACTACACTTCTTTTTTCTTTCATGAGACTGTGAAAGAAAATATTCATGGACTAGATACTGAGTTTTGGCAGGTCTTATTTATTTGAGCTTCCATCTTGTTCGACAATATTTTGTAAATTTATGTGCATTCGGAATCGATGGAATTTGGGAATAACATTGAAGTTTCACTGGTGTTCAAAAAAAAACTTTGGAATTTTTTTTTAGAATGGATATTTGTATTGGATTGGTAGTGAAGAATTGCCAAAACTGTAATTGTCTAATTAAATTATTTATTTTAAGGTTATTTAGAATGTGTCACGCATTTTGTTTGTATATTTTATAAATGTTTTTTTTTATTTCGCTTTATGAATGTTTTCTAGATAAAAAAAAATCAACTAATTAATACTACCATATTAAGTTATATTTATGTTATAGATAAAAAAAAATGATTCCCTTTTAAAATATATATGTTAAATAATGCGTTTGCAGAAATAAAATATAATCATTACTTGTTATATACAAATAATTCAATTGATCTTAAAATTAAAACTTAAAAAATATGATTATGTATGGTAAACAACTAACGATTTTCTCTAATTAATTAAAAATTTTGTTCGATGTATAATTTCTCTTTATTTAACAATTTCATCATTAACGGAAGATATCTTTACAGTACATCATTTTTTATTTACTATGCCATCATGGTATCTTAGACTGGTAAATCATTTCAAAGAACGTAATAAAAAATGAATTTTGCGAAACTTCACTAATATTCGCATATTGAAAATGCATGTATATATGCATATGGCCTTCTCTGTGGGGAAGATATTACGTCCGGTGTATGAAGCTCTGCACTGCTGTGCCTGAACGATCCCTTTGATACTTATAACAGCTCATTTTATGTATTATTTCAAGAAACGGTGGGGGAGGTTGATATTCGTGGTAAGAGGTGATCATTGCGTTGAAAAATGGCGGTGATAATTCATTCATCTACTTAAATTGTTCAACTTTCTAAATATGTACATGAGATGATGTTCATTTCATGTAAATAGAACACATATTTTATAAAAATTTATTAATATATAAAGAAATAAATTTCTAAAATAATAAAATAAGTTCACAAACGCACTATTAATTAAGTGGATCTCACAATTTCTTAATGTAATGTGTCCATAAATACTGGGGAACGGGGCAGTTCTGTTTACAATAAGTTAGTCAAATGTTCAAAGATTCATCATTAAAATCTTCACATTTAATACATACCAGGGTATTGGTAAGGAGTAATGTTTAAGAGGCTAGTTGTAAAGGTATATGATTTGGAATTTATAGCCTTATTAGCTAGAAAAAAAAATCTTGCAATGTCTGAGTTGAAGAGACAATAATTCTGCAAGGCCTTCACGCCCAATACAAGAAAAATTGAATCTATTAAGTCTCTAACAGATAATGAGATTGCAAATGTGTTGATCGGGTTTTCGGAAGAGTACTAGACTGGTTGTTAAGTTAGCTAGTTGAAAGGCAATGAATAATTCATAGTCTTATTAGTTTTGCAAAAGAAATCATTGTAACCAACTTATAATAATTCATTCATGTTAAATATTTGTCAGTGATAAAGAATCATACAAAAATAATCACTTACTTTCAATATTTTGTCTCATCTTTACATTTCATGTGCCAGATCGAAGGTGGCATTTAGGAAATAATTTTACCTGTATTGCCTACCACTCGTTGGGAAGCAGGCAATATATATTCTAAAAGGAAAGGGCTAAATATTAGTTAGTAATCAGTATGGTATACACAAGTACGTTTCATTATTATTTTCAACCATATTTGTTGTAAAAAGTGAGTCGTCTTCTTGTTAAATCTCATTTCTACAGCAGAGAAATAACTATTAACACATTCTCACTTGAATTGCAGTCGTAGTGTTAAAATGTTTAAAAGACACTTAAATTGCGATAGAAAGTCGCAAACAGATTTCTAAAATAATAATTGCAAATGCAAATTCGACTTTCAGAAAGTCATCCTCGCGTTTTAAAGAATCAAGTGAAACCAATTTCGAAACCGTTTATCAACCACACCCCTCAGTAAGCCTTGCAGACGAAAGACGGGCCATGTCGCTCCGGATTATTCAATGTTTCGAATGGGTGAAGAAGACGCTTATCTCCCTGTTGCCGAGTGCTTATTAATTGGCGGAGTGAAGTTTCCCATTTCCCATTGTACGGCGAATGACTAATCCTTCGAGTCCTAATCCGGGGGAACTGTCACTGGGGAACAACAATTAACCCTGGAGCAGAAGGTTGCCCGGCTTAGGGACAGGGATGGTCCCAATTAACTGTGATGGGACGTCGGCTGGCTAGTTTGGTGGGGATGATTGGGACGTGGAAATCGAAGTCGCCATTTGGTTTCATGCTAATTATACTTCACTGTTTTTCGTGTAAGCTATATGTTTCGATCTTACTGAAATATAAGATGAATAATAACGTGTCTCAAAACTTCTTATTGGTGAATAACCCATCAATCTCTTTCTCTATCTCTCTCAAAATAAAAATAAAAAAATAAATAAAACTTTCTAAAACTTTGATGCAAGAAAACAATTACATTTGTTTGATAGGAGAAAGATTAATAAATTCAACCTTAAGAGAGTAATATGAAATTAAAGTCTCAAATGGATGACACTTATAGGACTATAGCATTTTTTTCTCACGAGAAGCGTTTTGGCATTTCATTCAAAGGAGAAAGGAATGAATGTTATTTGACAAATATATAATAAACCCACCACTCAAATATAACAGCAGACGAGTTTTATTGTGGTTAGTTATATTACATGAAATTAGTGTTTTGTACTAAGGAGAACAACCCTATACCTCAAATCTGATAGCAGATATTCAGTGTCGTAGATAATGATACCTCATGAAATTAGCGATTGTCTGTGAGACCTTCACAGGTCGAAATAACCACGGATGGAATATGAATTGTACCATGAGTTGCTGCATCGTGATGGGTGATAGACCCCGAGCTGAGAAATGTCTATTCCAATGAGAAGGGAATGAAGCTGATCCTCCCCTCTTGAGGAATTTTCTTAAAGAGAGAAGGAGAAGTTATTTCTGTGACGAGTCGATATGTACTGTTGTTTATTGCTCTGAAGTGACTCAATATACTGGAATATCCGCTTGTTTTTCAAAGTGAACCCGTTGTGGTTTTGTGTATCACGCTGTGGGATAATTAAGGTATGCCGCAGATATTCACGTATTGGCACATATTTTTAAATTCGACGTAGACTCAAGAATTCTGAAAATCACGGAACTTGGTGAGAACTGTACTTGTGATTTAATCGTGAATTTGTAAATCCATTTTAAATCTTTAAATTCTCATTTTTCGTAAATAATAAATTATAATAATCCAGAGTTTGTATATATATAGTGTTTTTAAATAAAAATTAAAGTTAAATAAAATCAGTATTTCCCTATTCCCATGAACCTAAAACTGGTCCTCTTTTTGAATCCGTTATAGGTCCAATACAAGCCGAGATGTTACAGGATGTTATCAAAAAAAGAAATTTGAACTCGTAAAGAATGGCAAATGAGGGGAAGATCTCATATGTTATCGCTCTATAATTATTGTTGGTGGGGGGCTAGTGACAGCCAATTATTTCCTAATATTTACTAATCTAATTATTTCCCTCTTTTTTTTTTTTTTTTGAGTTTTCTGCTCTTATTTTTATACATCCCCAATGCTTCTCCCTGCACGCCAGGGGCATCCCTGCCTTATGCAAGGAATCACCGCATTATATGTAAGATAATGATAAATTCATGTTTACGTGAGCCAGAATCGAATTTATTATGGAAGAAGTTTTGTCATTTCTTTAACCAGGGGCTTAGACATCACAGTACGATTGGCGTTGGTGGCTAGTGAGAGTCAATCAATATCAGTATTTATGTTTGTTACTAGGACATTTTATTACTTTTTAAAATTTTTCTTTATTATTTTCGCATATCACCAAACGCCTACGCCTACGCTCAGGGATACACCTACTAGAGAATCGCTGCATTAGGATTAAGATGATGATGCTGAAATCATGTCCACCTGAGTCGGATTATGGAAGCAGGTTTGCCATACCTTTAACTGAGGGCTAAGACAGTATCGCTCAATGAGGTTAGTGCTAACAAATTAATTGGGTTTAGTTTAAGTGGAGTTAGTGACAACCAATTAATCAGTTACTAGGTTTGCCCCAATTGCTCTTTTTTACGCTGTTTTTAAATTGCGCCATTATTTTCGCTTAAACCACTAGGAAAACGACTGTTTCTTGTTGGAAACTCTTGCATTAGGAGTAAGAAGATGATGCAATCATGTCCACCAGAATCAAATTGTATAAGAAGGTTCGTCATTGATTTAGCGAAGGCTGGACTCATCAGTGCTACCTCAATTTGGATCGACTATCTTCAGGGCTTTTCTAAGGATTTATACTAAACTCACCACCTCCACGAACTTATCAGAGATGAATTTCTAGCCTATGAATTAATTTTTGGGGACATTACTTTTCGAACCGAATGGGGACATTAGATTAATCATGGTGATATTCGTGATTTATGGTGGTCATGTCTGACATTATTAACCATGGTGACATTAGATTTCGAACTGACAGGTGACATTAGATTTCAAACTGAAAGGTGGCATTAGATTAATCATGGTGATATTAGTGGTTGCTAGTGGTCATGTCTGACATTATTAACGGTGGTGACATTAGATTTCGAACCGAATGGGGACATTAATGGTTGCTAGTGGTCATGTCTGATATTATTAACCATGGTGACATGAGATGTCGAACCGAATGGTGACATTAGGTTAATCATAGTGACATAGTGGTTGATAACGGAAATGGTTTACGTGGTTCATATGGGTGGCATTAGATTTCGAATCGAGTTCTCTAATTTATGAATCTCATTTTACTATCAACAAGAATCTTAGTAGACGAGTATTTAAAAAATATGTACACATAAATACTTTGAAATTTAGCCATACAGACTGATGTGTTTATTACATGCCATTTATAAATCTGAAAAACTTTAATATCTTATCAATGCATTATTTTTTATGTCTTCATTGAGAAAGGGCCAGTAAAAATATTTCGTATACAAATTTAAATTTCTCTGAACTAAAAATATTAAATTGAATTGTTTTTAACTGTCAACGTTTATGATGCCAACCTGCTAAAATGGTCAAGTTCATATTTGATTTGTCAAACGTATTTACAAAACTGTATCTAATTCTATCCGAATTCAATAAAATAAATTTTAAATTCATTAATTTATTTGGAAATATTAATTTTGAACATTTAAAATGACAGCATGTTCCAATTCCATTCGATACTCTAGCGGAGAATTCGATCTTATGAGAAAAGATTATTTTCTTAAATTCCGAATTTTCCTGTAAGTACACGATAGAATTTATAAAAAAAAGTCAACGAAAATGTTTTTGATTTGTACGAAAAGATAGCAAAATAATATACTCCCACTCTTGTGTAACATTTAAAAATGCTTTATTTTTTTTTATCATTCTTTGAATTCGAGGAATGTCTTTTTTTTATGTCCCACACAAAATAATAAATAAATGAGCTTTAGATCTCATAAAGAAGGAAAGAAAGAACCTGAAGGTTTATTGCGAAACCAAAAGTAAAAACGATACTCAAACAGAAATTGAAACTGAGGCATTCCTTCGTGCCTACACAAAACACAGAAACATTTTTAATACTTTTAAAGTAAACGTGAATAAAAACATGACTTTTTTTTTAGTATCAATTCCCCAGTTTTAGATCAAAGACCTCAGAATTTAAAATGAATGTTACTATTTATTATAAAAGGAATAAAAAATCGTTTCACCCACTCAGTATTCATTGCACATCGTGATTGTTAATACTGCTATCACTGTACGACGAGTATGGTATTCATATTCCATGTATCAGAATAAAGTGATTCCCTGTATATTGTTATTTCCAGTGCATTATTGCCCTTTAACCAAAATTTTTCACAACAGGATCTTTAATCAAAATATTTAAAATTGCATTTTTTTGGAAAGTATACTTTCGATTCGTCTTCAAATAATAAGCAAAGTTTAATTATATACAGGGCTATTATAATTAAAGCCTCACTTTCACAATGCTGTAAAAAAAGAACCGCACGTCACAGTAAGTTAAAATTTGAACTGAAGATACTTAAAGAAGGGAGAAACAATATGACATTTAAAAGACGACGGAAGAAAAATATTTAAAAAAATTCTGGAAAATATGTTCAATAATAATATAAATAAATTATAAAATTTCATTTAATTTTTAAGTCAAAATAAGTAATTTTGATTTTTTGTGGATTTATTTAATAAATTTTGTAATAATTATAGAGATAACGGCTTTTAAAATCAGCTATAATCAAAATAAAACTGTAATCTTAATTGAATATTTCTATGAGATGCAAATACAAATAATAATAAATGAAATTGGAAGCCGATGCACTTATAAATATAAACTCATTATTTTCTAATAAATAACAATTATTAGGAAAAATACTTAATCAAATATGAAAATTTAAGGAACTGGTTAAAATATTTATTTGGAGTCTAACTATTCTTCGAAAATAATTAAGATGTCTTATGGTAATATATAACATTAAAAATAGCAATGTATTAAATTATGAAAAAAAATCAATAAACAATTAAAATATGTATAAGAAATGAGTTCGAATTTGAACTGAAGATACTTGAAGAAGAAGGAACGCCCTCAAAAACAGTTCCAAAGTGTATTAATAGATGGCGGTGTAAGCGACATTAAGGAAGTGAATTCGGCTATCAGTGACATTTTGAATCGAAATGGTAACGTATTTGGCATGAGTTGCACATTAAACCAACTGATGTGTTGAAGGTGATTGATTGTTTCGGTTTTATGACGGAAAAAATGACTTCCAAGTCATTCAATAGTAGTGACACTGTTAGTGGAAAGATTATCCCCCACGACAAGGTCATACCAAATTGGATGATAAAATCGATGGAGCTTTTTTTGATGTCATATTGTTTCCCCCTTCTTCAAGAATCTTCAGTTCAAATTTTAACTTACTGTGACGTGCGGTTCTTTTTTTACAGCATTTTGAAAGTGAGGCTTTTCAATTTGTCAAAAACTAGTATTTGTCTAGGGCCCTATCACGTATTACACTTCTTTTTTCTCTTCGTGATACTGAAAGAAAATATTCATGGACTAGATACTGAGTATTGGCAGGTCTTATTTATTTGAGCTTGCATCTTGTTCGAAAATATTTTGTACAATATATGTACATTTAGAATCGATGGAAATTGGGAATAACATTGAGGTTTCACTGGTGTTCAAAAACAACTTTGGAATTTTTTTTGGAATGGATGGATGTGTTGGATTGGTAGTGAAGGTTTGCGAAAACCGTAATTGTCTAGTTAAAAGATTTATTTTAAGTTTATTTGGAATATGTCAGTCATTTTTTTGCGCGTTTTATAAATGTTCTCTTTATTAATAACAATTTGCTTCAAGAGAATGTTATAGATAAAAAAAAATTATACATTTTTCAGAATTAAAATGTTAAATAATGAGTTTACTTAAATAAAAGATAAACAATTCTTGTAATAAATAATACAAACAGTTCTTGTACAAAATAATATAAAAATTAAAATCACTGTGGGGAATGACTGTTAGATGATTTCCAGGAGATGAGACAGATTGGGTAAACAATAAATTTAATAACATCATTAATTTTGTTTTTGTTATACATCAACTTTCGTGAGCTGAGGATAAAATGTCAAAGTAATCAATCTGAACTGCTAAATAATGACTTCTGGAATAATATCTACCGTCTGTATCATAAGGATGTAATGGATACCACGAAATTATTGGAAGCTTAGTTTTTTCTACAAGATATATTTGCATGTTACCAAGGACTTTGTTTTTGTTTTAGAAGCAAGAAAATTAAACGATTGAAATTTCTCTCCATCAACTACATCGATAAAAATTAAAAAATTGTAATCACTGACTGAAATTAAATACCCAGCAGATGAAACAGATTGTAAAAACCATAAATTTAATAAAATCATTAATTTCGCTTAAAAAATAATGGATAAAATGTCAAAATAATCAATTTGTACTCCTAAATAATAACTCATCGAATAACATCCCTCAGTCCCTATCACTTTTCTATACCTTTCCAAAAACATTAATGTACTTTTTCTTATGTGCATAAGTAATATAAATAATGAAGAACAGAAACTGGCGCCCATTTTCATCGAAAAATAATTTTCATCCGGATTGACTTACTGCACAGTACATACACGAACTTTGTGTCTGGTAAGGGAAAAGGGGGAGGTTCTTGTCATTACAAAAGCGATTGGAAAGACGAATCTCTTTTTTTTTAAAAACGATACACAGGTAAGAATCTCATCGAGTTGAAAATAACAAAATCGATTAGGGTAAAATATTTCTGGAGACAATTTTTTGAATAATAAATCCGCGTCACACTCTCCATTGTGCAAGAAAAATGAACGGGGAGCATTTAGGTTCTTTAATATGAATCGAAAACCGATAAGCTATAAAGAACAGAACGGAAAGGAATGGAATGGAAATCACCTATTCCGATATGCAACGAGCACGTAATAGTCATTCTTTCCTAACGTCCTATAAGGGGACAGGGCCTCTCATGCGCTTGGAGACATGTACTAGTATTTGTCTAGGGCCCTATCACGTACTACATTTCTTTTTCTTTCGTGAGACCGAAAGAAAATATTCATGGACTAGATACTGAGTATTGCAGGTCTTATTTATTTGAGCTTCCCTCTTGTTCGAAAATATTTTGCACAATATATGTGAATTGGGAATCGATGGAAATCGGTAATAACATTAAGGTTTCGCTTGTGTTCAAAATAAACTTTTTTTTTGTGTTGCATTGATAGTGAATGTTTGCCGAAACCGTAATTGGCTAGTTAAAAGGTTTATTTTCTGAATATAACAGACAATTTGTTTGCATGTTTTATAAGCTTTCTTTTTTATTAATAACCTTTTTGCTTTATGAGCATGTTATAGATAAAAAAGACTGTTTAATAACATCATTTTGAGTTAAATTTATGTTTAAAAAAATGGCACACTTTTTAGAATGTATACGTTAAATAATGTGTTCACTTAAACGAATTAACATTTTTTTAACATACAAATAATTCAATTGATCTTAAAATTAAAAGCAAAAAAAATATGATTATGCATAGAAAATAATTAACGATGTATAATTTTTTTCTTGTTTGATGTTTATTTTTTTTTTATTTAACAATATCATAATTAGCAGAAGACGTCATTAGAGTACATCATTTTTTATTCACCATGCCATCATGGGATCGAAGACTGGTCAATCATTTCAAAGAACGCAATGGAAAATGGACTTTGCAAAACTTCACTAATATTCGAATATTGAAATTGCATGTACAGTATTGAAATATCTTCGAATAAACAGCATCAGTTTCTTCCGGACCACGTGTAACATTTTCAATGTTCTAGCCTACTGTATGGGCAACATGTTGCCTCCGGTGTATGAGATTCTACACTTCTGCGCGTGAACGATCATTTTGAATGTTTGTAACAATGCGTCTTATGTATTATTTCAAGAACTGGGGGGGGGGATAATACACGGGCAAGGAATGACCATTCCTTCGAATGAATATCCCTTGTCCTGTATATCGCGTAACTAAATTATTCTGTACAGTACATGATATGGGGGCAATTTAGATACAGAGCAATGCAATTGAATTGCCCTGTACCTAAATTGAGCAAAGTTCCCAATATGTGCTTTACATGATGATCATTTAAATAGAACTCATTCTAAAAATTTAATTATATATAAAGAAATGAATTTCTAAAAAGAATAAAATAAGTCCACAAATACACTATTAATTAAGTGTATCTCACAAATTCACGATTTTGAGGCTCCATATATACTGGGGAAGGGAACAGTTTTGTTTACAGTAAGTTCAGACAAATTTTAAATGTTTTACAGTTAAAATATTCAAAGTTAATATATTTGTTTCCTCGCCAGCACGTGAAAAGGCATCAACGCTAAAGAACCAATCACGCATCTGTGCATGGTGTGGAGGCTTATTTCAGTAACCAGTCCCCCGTCTGCGAAGGAAGAGCTATACTTCAAAATTTATTCTTGATTTCAATTCTGTAATATGTTACGTTTATGTGCTGGTATTGGTGGGAAGAGTAAAGATGAGAAGCTATTTGTAAAGGTACATGATTTGGAATTTATAGCTTTATTATTTATTGAAAAATAATATTGTAATATGAATTGTAGAGACAAACACGAAAACGAAACACGAAAAATTGAATCTATTAAATCTCTAATAGAACATATAGCATCTAATCAAACATATCAATATCATAGCTCTAATCAAACCTATAGCATCCTTTTTGCTCTTTACCTTTTGTTTAATAAATAAACTTTACAAATAAGTCAAATTTGTTTTGCTTCTGTCTCTTTCTTTGCCTGAACTTCATTATACTTAATTTATGGACATGAGTGTAAGTATCTACATAGCATTGGCATATATAATAGTCCTGTGTGCACTTTATGCAACTCTGAGAAAAATAAAGATAATTTGATATGTTGTTCTTCATTGAATGAAGAAAATTTATATTATAAAATTGGCGGCTGACAAAATTGGCCTCCAGCGACTAATTTGTTTTCTTTATGTAGTCACAATTTTATCACAGTTAAATTACAGTCATTGTTATGAGCTGTTTTGTTCTGTTTTGCATTACATCTTTATGATCCAATCTCAGCTCCATCTTTATGCTCAAATTCTGTGAAGCATGGAATGTGGAAAATTGTTGTGCGTATACTATTCCATTATAATAAAAATATAAGTAAAAATATATAAATAAATATATAATAATATTGTAAAATATATATATATATAATATATAAAAATATAAATATATAAATAAAAATTTTATTAAAAATTCTTACTTGTAGTCTTTTAGTAAATAGAGCACAACTTAATTATTAGGAACCATAGCGTATCGCTTACGTTATTTTTTAATTTTTATAAAATCATCTTTCATATTAACTACTTGTCATAAATTATAATCACAGTTAGTTTGTTGCAGTAACAAATCTACTTGAAAATAACACTCAATCTATCAAACAAAAACATATATATCAAAATGAAAATACACATTTAATGAATTTTGTTACATAGTTTAATAGATTACTATTTTTAATTATATATATATATTACTATAATTATTTTTGAAGAATAGTTGGAATCTTTATAAATATTTTAACCAGTTAATTAAATTTTCATAATTGAATAAATAATTTTCGTAATAATTAATATTTATTAGAAAATAATGAGTTGATATTTATAAGTATATTTGCTGTCGGTTGCGTTTATTGTTATTTGAAATTTGCATTTCATAGAAATATTCAAGCTGATTTTACAAGCCTTTATTTCTATAATTATCACAAAATTTATTAAATAATTCCACAAAGAAGTAAAATTACTTATTTTCAGTTAAAAATCAATTGAAATTTTATAATTTACTTATATTATTGTTGAACACATTCCATAATTTTTTAAAATATCTATCATCCTTTTACATTTAAACTATTCTTACTAACAATTTATTAATGTACATTTTGCAACAAAATAAATTTTCAAATTGAATCATCTCTATAGATTCTTTATTTTACAAATTCTTTTTTTTATAAATAGGAATTCTATGTGAAATCTTATTTAATTAGTTTTAACCAAACCAATAACTAATTACGGTCCACACTATATAAACTTTTGGAAAATTTCTTAAAGAAAGGATTTTAATGTAACTTCAAAAAAATATGAACAAGATTAATTATGCACAATGTCTTTCAAAATTTTCAAAGTAAACAAAAGAGAGAAAAATTTGCGTTTTTAATTACGCGTTAACTAGCTAATTAGGAGTCTAGTACGATCTAGAATAATTAATTAATTTATCAACTGACTACAAACGGAAGATTTTATGTCGCTGTGATGTTAATAAAAAAATTCAAACTCAATACATTGAAATATTTTAGTCTGAATTTTTATAAGTTATAAAGAAAAAACAATATTTAAAGAACTATACTAAACATAAAATTGTGAAAGTTATGCAACAAAATGGGTTAAAAAACTTTAAAAAAATCTCTTGAAGGTAAATTATTAAAAATTTTATAATTAAATTAATCGTTACAGATTTTTTATTTTACTAAGACTTATTAAAAGGCCTTCAATATTAATATTATTCCCTTAGAAAAATAATTATTAAGTCGTGAGAAATTTTATTTAATTATTTATTTATTATTTTTTGAGGTTATTTTTTTTTTTTTTTTTACTTTTAACAGTTTATCTTCGATGAACATATTTTTATCTATATATTATTGTTTAATAAATAAAACATTTAGAAAAAAGTTGTAAAAAGTTTTTAAATTAAAAGTTGAAAAAATTTTCTTCTTTTCCTGAAAATAAATCTCCTTTTCTTAAAATAAATATATATCAATTTTTTTTCACCCGTTACAACTGAACCAAGAATTCAGCCCGATTAGAATTATTATTTAGTATTTTTAATTAAATTTTATTTCTTTCATAAATTAGTAGTATAATATACATTTTTAAGATGTTATAAAATGTTAAACCGTTTTTTTTTCTTTTCTTAAAAATAAATATAGCTGTGTATAAAAATTGGCTGTCCAGACAGTTTCAGTCTCAATCAGCTTCTTTCTTCTTTCATAGTTAATGCATTGTGTTTTATTAACTAATATATTTATCCACTTAATTGTTTTCTAATCTAACTACTCCTATAATTAAATGTACAAAGTTATTTAATGTAATCAATATCGGCATAATTTTCTGCTATTGAGTAATTTCTTATTATCAAGGAATTTTCAGTTAAAAAGAGAACTTTAAAAATATAAAACATATTCAGAGACAATTTTTTGTTTTGCAAAATATTCCATTTTATTTAGCAAGAATGGGTTGAAATATTTAGCATAATTAAGTATTATTCATTAATCCAAAGAATTACTATCATATTTTGGAAACAATATATATTTATATATGGTTTGGTTTGTCGCTCTACGGTTATTCTGTGCACACTTTGGCCTAATTAGACAGGGACCTACAGTGCAACGTGGATTCCGAACAATTAACAAACATGCATGTCACTTTCTAAAACCTATGGTACCAAAGGCCACAGCTCTAACAAATTGGCCATCAGGCCACACACACATCTATATATATATATAATGAAATGTATGAATTAATTTATATGTAGAAGATTAACTAAATAAATAAGAATATTTCGAATGTATTAATGTGATACAGAATTAAAAGATTCTGTAACGACCTGTAAGCACATGAAAAATTATTCATTCTGTGTAGCATTGTTTTGATTTGTCTAACAACAATTTGCATTGAATCGTTCAATTGCCGATAGTGAATCGATTCGAAAACCTCTACCGTTCAACTTAAGTACACTCATCATGTTTACTTAAACGATTAATTATTAGAAAATAATTAAACGATCTTTTCGGTGTAGCAGAGGAACAAATAGAAATCATGGAAAACAAATCGATTTTCATTAACGATTCTCTTTTTTTTTAATGGTCAAAACGGGGAAAAGTAATAAGTTCTACAGATTAGTATTTATATTCATTTTGAATTACCTGGAAAAATTAGCAATCTATTCTAGCAAACTGTTTAAATGAAGGGGAAATGATTTTCATTTATCTTTGACAAATATTCGATTTCAGAACAATTTTTACAGTTATTTGAAAAATGTATTTCAGAATATCTGTAAAATATGAATGATTGCTAAATTTCTCAAAAGTACTTAAACTCATTTAGGTGTTTCATTAATTCTGTAAAAGTTTTCATATAATTTAAGTATTTATTATTTTATGATTATGGGGTTTATTTAGGGAACAGTAAATTCAGTGACGAAAATAGTAGAAATTTAAAATACTCGTAGATTAATGTTAGTAAAGAGATTTAACTGTTTGAGCCTCGATTTTAAAAGTTAAATAATTATATTTAATTTATCCCATATATGAAGATATTAGAATATTAATGAATATTACTACTTTTAAATCAAATACTCACGTTCTTTAAAATCATTTCAATATATTTTTAAATATTCAAAATTACATATGAATAAATTTTAATTTCTAAAAAGAATTCGTTAAGAAATATTCTAAGAAATTATCAATTGTCAAAATTTTAAAGAAATCTTGCAGTTTATTTCATTACGTATACAAATGAACAAATTTTATTTTCCATTAATATTGTACAAAATTTAGTAAAAATCTATACTTGTAGCATACAAAAAGCAGCATGCAACTGGACTTCGTTATTATTCAAAAATGATAATTTTTTTTTTCGTATTTTTATAATTATCAAAAGTTAGTAACAAAAAAACTCAAATCACATATAACAACTAGGCAAATGTTTTTTTTTATACTGTGCTCTTAAATTTTCAGCATTTTTAAAAGCAGCTTTTCTTTAAAAAAAAAAATAGTAAATAGACATTTTATTTTGGACAATATGCAATCACTATATGTAAGTATATCATATAGAAATGTATTTTTATAACGAAAATTGCAAAACTTGTCAACAAAGTGAAAAACTTTTGAGACAGATTTGATTCTCGGTAGAACACTCAAATTGTGTAACAAACTTTTAAATTGTCATTATGTGAATTTGGCATCGCAACAACTGCAACGATTCTTTCAACAAGGAATTATGGGATGTTAGAAGAATTCTCTACCTTCCAATGATGTTTCGCTTACTGCCAGAAGAACTGGCAGAAGTGTCCTCGTTAAGCCAATCACGTGCTGAGTCAAATCAATCTTTTGAGAAATAACAATGACTGCAATCAACTAACTTATTGAACTTCAGCAAAGTTAATATAAACACTTTACACATTAAAATGTGTTTAATTAGCATAAGTCAGCTTGGCTTATGACACTGTTTTATAGCTTCCAATATTTTAACTCTACTTTCTATTTTTTAATACAAAAAGCATAAGCTTCAAATTAAAAGCAGAATGACTATACAGCAATGCTTTTTATAAAATAGCTTCAAATAAGTGATATTAAATGATAAAAAGAAATTTCTTTTAAAAGAAATATTTTTTCTTTAATAAAACATACAAACTCTTAAAAAAACCTATAAAGATATTTTTTCACAGAAAAGATTCTCAAATCCTTCTGTAGAAATAATAGTTTCATGTTTAAATATATATATTTATACCAATTTATATAAAATAATAAAAATTCTTTAGAATTTCGAAAGTGAAATTTTAGTCGCCAAGAAATTTAAACTTTTGTAAAATAATAGACAGAAAGATAAAGTTATGTTTTACTCTTTCCAAACTCAAAGGAAAATTCAAGTTCTAGGAAACTCAAAGGAAAATTCAAGTTCTAGGAAACTCAAAGGAAAATTCAAGTTCTAGGAAACTCAAAGATTTTCTTAAAGTCTCACAGGCAAATCGATACATAAGGAAATACTCGGAACACAAAATTCTCTGAATTAAAAAAAGTGAACTTTTATTTCTTAAAATAAAAATTTAATGTTTAATATTTTCAGAAAACTGTAATTTGAAAATTTTCCTAGTTTAGAGTTGCCTAAAATTTTTTTAATGTACATAAAACATTTAAAATTGCTTGTTATTAGGAATTATTATTAAGCATTAACCCAAGATGAAATTAGTTATTTGTTGAAAACCTTAAAATATTATCAGCTCTTTGTTGACACAATTTTCATAATTGTTCTATCATAGTTTAGATTCATACGTGTGCTTTCTGAAAATTAAGAACTTAAATTTATCGAGTCCAATATTACTACAAACAACTCTTTCCCCGCTCCTTGAATTGATATTAATAGGCACTGTAGTAATCGACATATTGTATCAGGGCACTCAAACTTTTTATATTCCTTTATATTTCGACTTAAAAAAAAAGTACTTAAAAAAATTGTTGTTAAAAAAATATTGTTAAAAAAAAAGTATTGTTACGAGTTACTAATTTGGAAACTACGATATTTTGAGAATGAGAAGGTAGAAGACAATGTCAAATGATGATTCTAACTGACAGAAGACGTTAATCTCTTTTTAACAGATACAATAAGAATTTTAAAGGATTGTCTGTATATACTGTATATGTATATAAATATATATATACACAGTCCAGTCATATAATTGTGACCACCCGCCAAAAGCCAGCATAACCACCTTTGGTAGAGCGGACCGCGGCGAGACTTGCTGGAAGAGAGTCAATTAGGTTTCTGAAGGTGTTCACTGGGTTGTTGAGCCATGCCTACTCCAGTGCCGTGGCCGACTGCGCTAGATTACGCGGTTGAGGATCCATGGCGCGAACAACTCGATCGAGATGGTCTCACAGATTCTCGATTGGCTTTAAATCCGGTGAGTTTGCTGGCCATGGGAGTATGGTAAACTCATCCACGCACATACACTGCGAGCTGTATGACACCTCGCATTGACCCGCTGGTAGATGTGATCATTCTGAGGAAACTTAATTCGCATGACATGGTCCGCAGGGACAGATGCGTACTTGTACTGATCCATCAGGTCTTCCACAATGATGAATGCACCCAGTGAATACCAGGAAAACATTCCCCAAACCATAATGCTCTCTCCTCCAGCTTGGATCCTTCCAGCAATTATTGCAAGGTGTTTGCTTTCAGATGTTTCACGCCGTATATGCCAAGCTGGTCGTCCAGCCTTCGTCGCCGATGAACAGTAGTCAGCATAGGTGCATTAACCAGGTGTCTGCTGCTGGCCAATGCGCAGGCCCATGCACAGCAACGTTCGCTGAACCGTTGTTGAGGATATACTCTTGGTAGCCCCTTGGTTAATCATGTCAGTTGCTCAACAGTTACACGTCTATTCGTCCGAGCGCATCTCCGTAGCCGTCGGTCATCTCTGTCATCTACAGGCCGTGGTGCACCACATGTGCCGAGCTGCTAATTTTGGATAGTGCCATTTTGCCATGCACGGTATACTTTTACGCGAACAGTTCACAAAATTAGCCGTTTCGAAAATGCTTCCACCCTTGCCTTCAAAGCCAATCATCATGCCCTTTTGGATGTCGGATAAATCGCTACGTTTCTGCATTACGCCAACGATTGAAATGCTTTCCAATGCCCTAGCACATCCTTTATATACACTCCACTGCAATGTGCTTCCACCTGTCTTTTGTGATTTGTGATTTCACGTTGACGTCGAAAGTAAGTGGTGGTCACATTAATGTGTCTGGACTATATATATATATATATATATATATATATATATATATTATATCATCCACTTCCAAAAACTCATAATAAATGGAAAAATGAAGATGCACCCCATCTTATTGAAAACTCTAGCATTCACGTAGATTTCTCGATACTATCGCATAGCGTACAGCCCATTATTTTCTAGCTATGATATAAAGGGAATTAATATCAGCAGCCTTAGTATTGGTGAAATGATGAAAGGTGCCCCCACAACCAAAGGTTTTTATAAGAAACCTGCGCATGTCTACTTCAAGCTTTCCTTACAGTGACACGAATTGATTTCAGATCATACTTGCCTACATGATTCTGATTTAATCAATGCTCCTTTCCAATTTTGTACGTGAATTGCAGGAAGACTTTTGTACAACAACAAACTGAACTTTTCTCAAACATTCCTTTTGATTTTAATCTCCATTTTATCCATTATTAATATATTTTGTGAATTATTAAAATTGTGGACTGAAGCCATTCATCATAACTTCAGTTATTATTCACATATGAATATATTAATTGAATTGAAGGTGAGAATCAGGATTATTCAAATAGTTTAAAGTTTGTTGATTTTTTTTAATAAATCAGTTGAAAGTCATTTCAGAAGGTACTTAAAATTGCAATTATATGCAATACAACCGAATTATTATGCAATAAATTCTTCATTTCCACGCAATAAATAAGTAATGAGCCACCACTTCATTAAATAAAATCGTAACAAATCATTTCTTTTTTCCATAAGCCTGAAAAATATTACAACCTATTTCAGTTAACACTTTGTTTCTTTGTTTCCTGTCAACCGATACAGAGCTTTCATACTCATGGCAGATAATGCATTAAACAAAACAATCGCACGAACCTCTTTTGACAACTCTCTCTGTTCGATTGTTTAATTCGATTATGTTATTGTCAGTGAAACGTGATAACATGGGGAAAGAGCGATGAACTTCTGCTGATCTTTTTATTTTCAATTATGTGGGATGTAGCTTTTGCTATCGATGAAACTGAAGCTTACAGAAAGAAGCTTTCCTTTTATATTGCAGACAAATTACCTATTAACGTTTAATTTGATATTTAAGTTATTTTATTGAAGAGTGTGTTTTGTAACGCAGAAAATTATTTTTAAAAAATGCGGAAACGGATTGGTAAATAAATTTTGACTAATTAACGGAAATCAATTAGAAATGCAATTAAAAAAGCAAATTTTCTATAAAAATAAAAGTTTTTATTAACATTAGACTTGCAATCAGTATTTTATGCGAAATGATATTGTAGGTTTAGTGTTTGTACAAATGAGAAAAGCCTATCATTCAAATTTGATAGCAGATATTCGGTATCATGTATAATGCGAATATCTTATTAAAAAAATTATCGAATATCTGTACGACTTTTACAGGTCGAAACAATTACAGATTGAATATCAACCAATTGATATACCATGAGCTATTTCATCGTGATGGGGGATAGACTACGAGTGAGAAAATATGTACTCCAATGAGAAGTGAAGGAAACTGTCCTTCCTTCTTGATGGATTGTCTTAAAAGGAGATTTTTGGTGAAGAAGAGAGAGTTCTGCGATGAGTCGATCAGAAGCGTTGTTATTCTTTTTTTTTTTTTTTTTTTTGCTCTGAAGTTACTGAACCAACCACACCCAGTTACAATCCAGAGTTGCTACAGCCCACAACACCACAATCTTGTAATTTTATTTATAGCAAACGTTTTCGGAATTATTTAAAATATCTGAAAAAAGTCGAAAACTTACAGCAAATATTCGTGTTCTATAATTTGTTTTATAATTTACTAATACAAAATTATGTTATAGGATCAAATAAAAATCAAATTAAGCCAAAAATTAGTACAAATTTCAATTCATTAAGTACAAAAATACCAATATTGGTGTGGATACCTGAAAATTAAAAGTGAAACGACTTCATTTACAGACATTTCTTTCAAAGTTTTACTGCAATATAAAATAACAACTCTAAGTCTTTTAAAGCATAGAATGAAAGTAAACGTAATTATCTGATGAGGTTTGGTTTGTCGCATTACGTTCATTTTGTGCATACTTTAAGCTAATTTGATCGGGACCTACAGTTTACCATTGATTTCGATCCTTTCATAACCATCCATTACACCGCCAGTATTCGAACCTGAGTTATGTGTTACCAACGGCCAAAACACTAGCCCATTGGCCATCAAGGCACCGCATTTTAATGAAGTTAGAAAAATCTATCGCTGTCATTACAACAGATCTTTTCGTATAAGGTGTAAGATATTTCGCGATTAAAATTAACCACGCCTTTCAGCACATGGCAGAAAATCTGACAAGTAGGAGATTATCATTATCATGTGTGACTCATTATCTCCATAACAATTAGTATTTTCTTGCATTGATACACACTCGCGACATTTTACAATTAAAAATATTTCAATATAATACAAATAGAAAACAAAATATTGATATAACAAATCATATTTTCGTCCCAAAAATTTACTTATTCTGAACATACAAAACTTCAAGAACGCTTCTCTAAGAAAAATGACTTTGAAATTTTCCATATTCGAAGTTCTCTGTCGCACCCTATTTCACCATCCTTCAGTTCAAACGCCTACTCTGTCCGGCACTTTCAGCAGAGATGGGTGATTAATTGGCTGGGCCAAGATGATAGACCCCGATATTTTGATGAAATATAATCCCCCGGGGAGAAGACTCTCGACCCCCATCCCCCTGTTGCAACCCCCCTCCGTTCGTCTCGGCGAATCATTGTTTATTAATGCGTCTTTGCCGAGAGGATGGCGGGAAGGAATGGGCAACGAATGATTACATATTACCAGAAAGAAGAGCACCCCTCTTTTCTAGATGAGACTTCTTTTTGCAGAGAGGAGTCATCCTTCACCAAGATTATAAGTAAGTGAGATTCGGGCTCTCTCTTCTCTTCCATTTAATCGATCGACTTGTTGTCTCTTAGAGTTCTACCTTTCCTTTTTTTTTTCCTTTTATTTGAGATTGTTGTCCTTATTAATGAAAAAATCAAATGACTTGGAAATACTTGAATCTTTACGGCAAAAGATGGATATATTTTGTAAGATTACCAAAAAACTGAAGAAAAAAAAATGGTGAATTTTTAGAATGATTAAAAAAATATTTATTGTTTATCGATATTCTGTCCGCGTAAATGATTTTTAGACGTTGGTTATACATCAAGAAAGTAATAGGTTTTTGTTTTCTAGGGGAGGATTTGTGTACTTTGGAAATGAGAGATATTTTACGTTCGACAAATCTGTTCCTGAGAGAAATATGCTTCAGACATGTTTTAGGTATTGGAATTGAATTAGGAATTTTGAATGGATCACATGTCAATAGACTTATAACAATTGAAATTGTTAAGCGAATGCTTAAATTTATTTTTTACAATCGGCGTTAGAAAATTTAATTAACTTAAAGAAAATAATTTATCCTTGATAAAATTTAATAACCTGGCTGTTTTGTATGAATGGTATACATGAAAACAGTATATACAAGTATAACTTGCATAACTTGTAATAATATAACAAGTATACTTGCGCATATAGTATATATGTGTAACTTACATAATTTGTAAGAAGTAACTTGTAGTTTGTAAGAAGTATAACTTGTATAACATGTAACAATATAACAAGTATACTTGTATATACAAGTATATATACAAGTAAACTTCTCAAAATTAAAAATATTTTGTAACAATGCGAAGAATAAACAAAATACTGAAATGCCAAATCACATTTTCGTCAAAAAAATTTAATAATTATGAACACACAAATCTTCTAGAAAACTTCTCTAACAGAAAATAATTTTGAAGTTTTCCAGATTCCAAGTTATCCACCATCACACCCAATTTCACCAACCCTCAGTTAAAACGCCTACTCTGTCCGGCACTTTCAGGAGAGATGGGTGATTAATTGGCCGGGCCAAGATGATAGACCCCGATATTTTGATGAAATATAATCCCCCGGGGAGAAAACTCACGACCCCCCCTGCTGAAGCCCATTGCCCTGGCGAATCATTGTTTATTAATGCGTCTTTGCCAAGAGGACGGCGGGAAGGAACGGGCAACGAATGATTACAGATTACCAGAAAGAAGAGCACCCCTATTTTCTAGATGAGACTTCTTTTTGCAGAGAGGAGTCATCCTTCACCAAGATTATAAGGAAGTGAGATTCGGGCTCTCTTCTCTTCCATTTAATCGATCGACTTGTTGTCTCTACGAGATCTACCTTTCTTTTTCTTTTTCCCTTTCTTTTTTTATTTCCTTTTATTTATTTGAGATTGTTGTCATTTTTAATGAAAAAAGCAAATGATTTGGAAATGCTTGAATCTTTACAACAAAAGTTGGATTTATTTTGAAAGATTACCAAAAAGATGGTAGGAAATCTGACAATTATAAATGATCCTCACTACATTAGTAGACAAGTAAAACCTAATTATTACGACATTATCTCTAATATAATTTGTATTTACTTAAGTATACAAGTATACATATACAAGGAGGGGTAGTGTCACTCGCGTCCGTAGCATATCTTCAAGTTACACGTGCTCCTGATTAGTGCTAAATGATTAAAAGCGGCGTAATCTTACTTATGGCATAAAGATTAATTGTCTTTGCCTTGCCAACTGCATTAGAACAACAACATAAACAAATATATAAGTAAGTTGCAAATATACAAGGATATATATGAATATAAATGAATATATACATGAATAAACATGAATGTACTCGAATATACAAGTATATTTGTGTATGTAGTATAAATTGTATAATTTATAAAAGTAACTTGTAATTTGTAGCAAATATAACTTGTATAACTGACAAGTAATTAACTTGTAGCAAGAATAACTTGTATAGCTAGTAACAATATTTTGTAAATTATAACAAGTATAACTTGTATAACTAGGAACAATATTTTGTAAATTATAACAAGTATAACTTGTATAACTTGTAATAATATTTTGTAAATTATAACAATTATAACTTGCAACAATATAACAAGTATACATATATATACAACTATATACAGTATTCATATACAAGTATACATTTCAAAATTAAATATATTATATTACATTGCGAAAAATAAACAAAATATTGATATGCCAAATCATATTTCCATCAGAAAATCAGTCTTTTGAAATTTTCTGGATTCTCCAACATCACACCCTATTTCACCATACCTCAGTTAAAACGGGTGACAGAGACGGGTGATTAATTGGCCGGGCCAAGATGATAGACCCCGATATTTTGATGAAATATAATCCCCCGGGGAAGAGACTCACAGCGACCCCCTGCTCGCACCCCCTTCGCCCATGACGAATCACTGTTTATTAATGCGTCTTTGCCAAGAGGACGGCGGGAAGGAATGGGCAACGAATGATTACAGATTACAAGAAAGAAGAGCACCCCTATTTTCTGGATGAGACTTCTTTTCGCAGAGAGGAGTCATCCTTCACCAAGATTATAAGTAAGTGAGATTCGGGCTCTCTTCTCTTCCATTGAATAGATCGACTTGTTGTCTCTACGAGATCGACTTTTCTTTCTTTATTTATTATTTTCTTCTTTCTTTTTATTTGAGATTGTTGTCATTATTAATGAAAAAAGCAAATGACTTGGAAATGCAATATCTTTACATCAAAAGATGGATTTATTTTGAGAGATTACCAAAGCTAAAACAGAATAAAAAATGGCGAATTTTTAAAATGATTAAAAAATATTTATTGTTTATCGATATTCTGTCCTCGTAAATGATTTTCAGACGTTGGTTATACATCAAGAAAGTAATAGGGGTTTTTTTTCCTGGAGGGTGGATTTGTGCACTTTGGAAATGAGATTTGTGTTCGACAAATCTGTTTCACAGTGAAATATGCTTCAGATATGTATTAGGTATTGGAATTGAATTAGGCATTTTAAATGGATTACATCTCAATGGGTTTATAACAATTGAAATTGTTTACTGCGTGCTTAAATTTACTTTTTACAATCGCTGTTAGTAAACATATTTAATTTAAGAAAACAATTTTATCTATGTTAAATTTTTATTAAATCTTTAGAATATCAATTTTATCCATTACTTATCTGTTTTGAATAAATGGTTTAGAATAATATTCTTGTTCAATATGATATTTGTATTTATTATTTGATTATGAAGTTTTATTTATTCTGTAACTATGAATATGTATATTAAGTCAGAATAAAATTCTTATTCAATATGATATTTGTATTTATTATTTGACTATGAAGTTTTATTTATTCTGTAACTATGAATATTTATATTAAGTCAGAATAAAATTCTTATTCAATATGATATTTGTATTTATTATTTGACTATGAAGTTTTATTTATTCTGTAACTATGAATATGTATATTAAGTCAGAATAAAGTTCTTATTCAATATGATATTTGTATTTATTATTTGACTATGAAGTTTTATTTATTCTGTAACTATGAATATGTATATTAAGTCAGAATAAAATTCTTATTCAATATGATATTTGTATTTATTATTTGACTATGTAGTTTTATTTATTCTGTAACTATGAATATGTATATTAAGTCAGAATAAAATTCTTATTCAATATGATATTTGAATTTATTATTTGACTATGAAGTTTTATTTATTCTGTAACTATGAATATGTATATTAAGTCAGAATAAAATTCTTATTCAATATGATATTTGTATTTATTATTTGACTATGAAGTTTTATTTATTCTGTAACTATGAATATGTATATTAAGTCAGAATAAAATTCTTATTTAATATGATATTTGTATTTATTATTTGACTATGAAGTTTTATTTATTCTGTAACTATGAATATGTATATTAAGTCAGAATAAAATTCTTATTCAATATGATATTTGAATTTATTATTTGACTATGAAGTTTTATTTATTCTGTAACTATGAATATGTATATTAAGTCAGAATAAAATTCTTACTATTTGTATTTAATTTGACTATGAAGTTTTATTTATTCTGTAACTATGAATATGTATATTAAGTCAGAATAAAATTCTTATTCAATATGATATTTGTATTTATTATTTGACTATAAAATTCTGTAACTATGAATATGTATATTAAGTCAGAATAAAATTCTTATTCAATATGATATTTGTATTTATTATTTGACTATGAAGTTTTATTTATTCTGTAACTATGAATATGTATATTAAGTCAGAATAAAATTCTTATTCAATATGATATTTGTATTTATTATTTGACTATGAAGTTTTATTTAATCTGTAACTATGAATATGTATATTAAGTCAGAATAAAATTCTTATTCAATATGATATTTGTATTTATTATTTGACTATGAAGTTTTATTTATTCTGTAACTATGAATATGTATATTAAGTCAGAATAAAATTCTTATTTAATATGATATTTGTATTTATTATGTGACTATGAAGTTTTATTTATTCTGTAACTATGAATATGTATATTTATTCAACAAATGATTTTGAATAATATTCTTATTAAATATGATGTCTGTATTTATTATTTGACTATAATTAGAATTTATTCTGTGAATATGAATTTGTATAATTTAATGAATAAATGATTTAAAGATGCAGGACATCACAAACTCACACCACACATCAAATGTCCTCATTTTTTGAAACTGTTTTTGCAACAAAGCCGCCACGGGATTGAACCTCCGTCCTAATTCTTAGCAGAGGCATATGTTGCCACTGAGCCACGAGTCGAGCCAATTTCATACGTATTTTTACAAAGTAAAATAAAATAAATTATTTTCTGCAGAAATATGTGATTTAAACAGAAATTTGTTTTAAACAAAAATACATTTCTCACATATGAATATTTTAAATTTTGCAATGTTTGAAATGAAAAATAATACACATTTAGGAATTCATATGTAAAATAATTCTAAACAAAAAGACAAAAAAATGTATTGATTCATAAAATATTCTGAGAATAAATATTTTACGGCATTTTGATATAAAAAAAATACCTTGCGTTGATATGTAAATTTATAAAATTTAAAATGAAATCGGATATATGTTTCAATATCAAATATCGTGGAACTTTGGAATACTGCTTAGTTTTAAAGAAATTGAATAGCAAAAGATATGAATTTAGAACCCCATGTTCTCAAAATTTGGAATACATCTTTTATACTACCTTGGATACCCAACTATTACAAGTGAATATATTACATTTGTTTTCCTGTAAAGTGAAAACTTCCGAAATGTTTCTTAGTCAAAGTTTTGTTTTGTTTAAAACGCAAAGATTCTTCGGTATTAGGTTTGAGCATTTTGAAACAGAGATAATGAAGTTGAAAAGGAAATAAAGAACTCGGAAGTTATTTTGAATTTTTATTGTGAATTATGGGAATATATCTGACGGACGAATTGAGAAAAGCTTTATTATTCACAAATTTATTGAAAAGTTTTACCATAATGTATGAGAATTTATAAAGAATGTTTCATTACATTCATCCTTTGATTATATATTATCATTTTTAATAAATAAATGAGGAGAATAATATTCGTATCTATTATTTTTGATTGGTACACTATTATTCCTATAAATATAAAAATGTAATTGTGGTTCCACAAATGTAACCATGTTTCCTCCTAGGCACTGCAAGAGCGCATGGTGTTCAGAAGAAATTGTCAGAAAGCATCGAGACTCTCACCAGAGAGGACGTACAGGCGCTACTATTGACAGAAGCGTAATTCACGCATTTCTGTTGAGAAACATTCACTTTACATTCTCCCATCCTGAGAAAAACAATATGACACGTGCACTATAATATTACTTGCATATAACGTGCGCTTGGGATCAACTTTCATTTTTAATTTTTCATTTCTTTCTATAAAAATTCAGAGTTAAATATATGTATATTGTTCCAATGCAACAGACAAACACTTAGACAGCTTGGTCTTGGATGCCTTAAGGCAAGCTCTGCACAGACGTTACTCACTTTGCATGGCGCGTGTAACTTGAACATACGGACGTGGAGTAACAATGCCCCCGCAACGCTCTAAGATCCTATTAGGACAGGGACCTACGGTTTGAAGTGGATTCCGAACCACCACAAACAACCATGGCACCGCCGGGACCCGAACGCGAAACCTGTAGTACCGAGCGCCAGAGCACTAGCCACTAGGCCATTCAGGCCCCAGTTCAATATATATATGTATATGTATACATGTAATAGAGCTTGTAATTAAAAATAAAGTGTTCCCATGAACCTGAAAGTGGCCCTTTTCTTGAACCGTTATAAGTTTAAAATACCCTCTTTCCCCGATTTTAATAAACATAATATGAATCATAATTACATAATTTTAATAATATAAATATATATAAATGTTTACTTGATTTGCTTATTTATTTTTTTTTAAATTTCATTTGCAGAGGAATAAATTATATTTTCATATTCCATCTCTGTACATATGAAACAAAACTTAAATAATTTTAAATTTATTTTTTTTATGTTTATTCTTTCTTTCGTTATTTTTTTGGTGGAATTGAACTTTTAATAAATTTCACATAGTCGAAATTAAATTCTAGAGCCAAGAAACATTAAAAAAAAAAAAATTTTATTTGAAAAGACGAACGCTATGAAAAACTCTTCAAACTTCCTAAACTTGCCTTGACAAAGCTTTTCATATTATATTTTATTTATCGCAAAAAATGCGCTAGGTACAAATTCCGAGCGCATTTGTAATTAACGCTGTCATTTCAGGATTTTTATTAAGTGCTTTAATTCCATCACTTAATGATGACCTGCTATTTTTAAACTTCAGTTTATTGCATAAATGCCTAACAACTGGACATTTTTTTTTACGTATCTGTCTAACAAGGTTGTTATGTTGACAAGATTGAAAAAAAAAATGTTCGTACATTTTCTTTCTTTCTGCCATGAATTTTCATTTCTTTCATTTGAAAAATAATTGGAAATTTAATACAAGCACCCTGTCAAAATGTTAAAGATCTAACAAGATGATTTGTAAAAAAATTGTTAAAAGTTTGTCCAGGAAATACATAAATCATTTCTGAAAAATGTACATAATTTGACAATTGACAGATTCAACTGGATAAAAAAAAATTTAATTCAATTTTGTAGCAGAAAAAATATCTAAAAACATTTTTTAATGGTTATGTAACTAAACAAATTTAAATTTTATCTAAATCTTTTTCTTAAACCCTTTAAACTAAAGTCTTTTTTGCTGCTTAATGCGCATAATGAACTACAATTTGATATCTTTATTGTTTTAGCTGAAAAAAATGTTAACATTTTAAGCCTCCTCTTTTGAAAATAGAATTATTTGTTATAATTTTATTCATTGAAGTTGTTATATATCAATTATCAACTATATAAAACGATAAAATAGCTGAAATAATAATTTGTTCAAATTGTAATTAGTTTCATTTTATTAAATAAAATACTTCTTGTTCTATTAGTTAATAAAATTTTGTGGAATACACATTTATAGATTAAACTATAAATGTATATGGTGTGTGAATATTATTACGGGGTGAGAATATTATTCTAAATCATTTATTGACTACATATGCAAATTCTCAGTCCCAGAATACATGCAAATTCATAGTCATGTAATAAATACAAATATTATATTGAACGTGAACATTATTCGAAATCATTTATTGATTAAATATACAGATTCGTAATCCCAGAATAAATGCAAATTCATAGTAATGTAATAAATACAAATATTATATTGAACGAGAATATTATTCTAAATCATTTATTGATTAAATATTCAAATTCATAGTTACAGAATAACTGAAATTTCACAATCAAATAATAAATACAAGCATCATATTTAACAAGATCATTATTCTAAATCGTTTATTGAAGAAATATACAACTTCATGATCAGGTAATAAATAAAAATATCATATTGAACAAGAATATTATTCTAAATCATTTATTTAAAACAGACAAGTAATGGATAAAATTGATATACTAAAGATATAATAAAATTATAGCATAGTTAAAATTGTTTTCCCACAATTAAATAAGTTTTCTAACACCGACTGTAAAGAGTAAATTTAAGCATGTACTTTAGAATTTCAATTGTTGTAAACCCATCGACATGTAATCCATTTAAAATTCCTAATTCAATTCCAATACCTAAAACATGTCTCAAGCATATTTCACACCCAAACAGATTTGTCGAAAGCAAAATATCTCTCATTTCCAAAGTACACAAATCCTCGCATAGAAAAAAAAACCTATTACTTTCTTGATGTATAACCAACGTCTTAAAATCATTTACGATGACAGAATATCGATAAACAATAAATATTTTTTAATCATTCTAAAAATTCACCATTTTTTTATTCTGTTTTAGCTTTGGTAATCTTTCAAAATATATCCATCTTTTGCTGTAAAGGTCCAAGCATTTCCAAGTTATTTGCTTTTTGATTAATAATGACAACAATCTCAAATAAGAAAGGAAACAAGTAATATACAAAAAATTTTAAGTCAATTCCTACTTTTTTTCACTATATTGCAGAAAATCCTTTATAATTTTCATCCTTTTTTTAAAATTTATCTAGCGACACCTCTTGGTAGACATATGCAACTTAAATCTAAAAAAAACTAAAATTAATTAATTAAATTTAATTACTGAAATAATATTTGAAAAAAACTGTAATAACAGCCTGTGTCATCTATTACAAATTCAAAAAAAGGTATTTCAACTTGAGGGGATGAATAAAAAGTACTTTAGGAACGATTGAAAATTTGAACAAGATATTTATATATAGGATGAGTGTGAGCTAATAGAAGGAATTGAAAAAGAATGAAAGGAAAAAAAGAAAGGTCGATCTCGTAGAGACAACAAGTCGATCTCGTAGAGACAACAAGTCGATCCATTCAATGGAAGAGAAGAGAGCCCGAATCGCACTTACTTATAATCTTGGTGAAGGGATGACTCCTCTCTGCAAAAAGAAGTCTCATCTAGAAAAGAGGGGTGCTCTTCTTTCTGGTAATCTGTAATCATTCGTTGCCCGTTCCTTCCCGCCGTCCTCTTGGCGAAGACGCATTCATAAACAATGATTCGCAAGAGCTGGGTGTGCGAGAAGGGGGGGGTCGTGGAGTCTCTTCCCCGGGGGATTATATTTCATAAAAATATCGGGGTCTATCATCTTGGCCCGGCCAGTTAATCACCCATTTTTCCTGAAAGGGCCGGACAGAGTAGGCGTTTTAACTGAGGGATGGTGAAATAGGGTGCGACGGAGAAATTCGAATCTGGAAAAAATTCGAAATTCTTTTTCTTAGAGAAGCTTTCTTGAAGCTTTTGTTTGTTCAGAATTATTAAATTTTTTTGATGAAAATATGATTTGGCATATCAATATTTTATTTTTGTTTGCATTTTAATAAAATATTTTAGATAGATATTATAAAGAAATTTCTCTGCTCGTGATCTAATACCCATCTCGATGGAACAATTCATGGCATATCAATTGGTTCGTATACTGTCTGTAATTGTTTCGACCTGTGAAGCTCGCATGTAAAACATCCGCTAATTTCATGAGTCTCATTATCCATGGCACCGAATATCTTCTATCATATTTGAGTGACAGGTTGTTCTCATTAGTACAAAACACTACTTATATAACTGCCCACATACTACTTGTCTGCTGTTGAATTTGTGTGATGGGTTGTTATTATATACTTGTCTAACATGCATTCCTCTCTCATGCGAATGAAATACTAAAACTCTTCCCGTGAGAAAGAGTATGCTACAGTATTATTATAAATCATCTATTGATTAAATATAAAAATTCCTAATCTCAGAATAAATGTAAATTCATAGTCAAATAATAAATACAAATATCACATTGAACAAGAATATTATTATAAACCATTTATTCAAATCAATCACATTAATAAATTTTAACATGGATGCATTGCTTACCTTAATTTAAATATGTTTTTTACGTTGATTGTAAAAATTTAAATTTAAGTAGGCACGAAGCATTTTCAATTGCTGTAAGCCCATCGACATGTGATCCATTTAAAATTCCTAATTCGATTCCAATACCTAAAACATTTCTGAAACATATTTCACTGAAGAACAGATTTGTCGAACACGAAATATCTCTCATTCCCAAAGTACACAAATACACCCTCCAAAAAAAACCTATTACTTTCTTGTTGTATAACCAACGTCTTAAAATCATTTACGAGGACAGAATATCGATAAACAATAAATATTTTTTTAATCATTCTAAAAATTTCACCATTACTTTTTTCTGTTTTCGCTTCCTTGGTAATCTTTCAAAATATATCCATCTTTTGCTGTAAAGATTAGAGCATTTCCAAGTCATTGGCCTTTTTCATTAATAATGACAACAATCTCAAATAAAAAAGGAAAGGTAGATCTCTTAGAGACAACAGGTCGATCGATTAAATGAGAGAGAAGAGAGCCCGAATCTCACTTACTTATAATCTCGGTGAAGGATGACTCCTCTCTGCAAAAAGAACTCTCATCTAGAAAATAGGGGTGCTCTTCTTTCTGGTAATCTGCAATCATTCGTTCCTTCCCTCCGTCCTCTTGGCAAAGAGGCATTAATAAACAATGATTCGCCAGGGAGAGGGAGGGGGGGGGGCATCAGGGGGGTCGTGGGTCTCCACCCCGACGGATCATATTTCATCAAAATATCGGGGTCTATCATGTTGGCCCCGGCCAATTAATCACCCATCTCTCTTAAGAGTGCCGGACAGAGTAGGCGTTCTAACTGAGGGATGGTAAAATAGGGTGAGACGAAGAACTTCGAATCTCAAAAGATTTAAAGTTATTTTTCTTAGAGAACCGTTCTTGAAGTTTTGTGTGTTCAAAATTATTGGTTTTTGTTCGCATTGTAATGAAGTATTTTTAATTTTGAAATGTATACTTGTATATGATTGCACTAGCATTCTTGTATACGTATACTTGTATATTAATATACACTGAAGTGACAAAAGTCATGGGATACCTCTTAATATCGTGTCGGCCCTCCTTTCACCCGGCGAAGTGCAGCAACTCGACGTGGCATGAACTCAACAAGTCGTTGGAAGTCTTCTGCAGGAATATTGAGCCATGCTGTCTCGATAGACGTCCATAATTGTGAAAGCGTTGATGGTGCAGGATTTTTGGCACTAACAGACCTCTCGATGATGCCCCATAAATGCTCGATGGGATTCATGTTGAGCGATCTAGGTGGCCAGATCATTCGTTGGAATTGTCCAGAATGTTCTTCAAACCAATCGCGAACAGTTGTGGCCCGGTGACATGGCGCATTGTCATCCATAAAAATCCCATCGTTGTTTGGGTACATGAAGTCCATGAATGGCTGCAAGTGATCTCCAAGTAGCTGAACATAAGCATTTCCAGTCAATGTTCTGTCCAGTCGCACCAGAGGACCAAGTCCATGCCATGAAAAAAACAGCCCACACCATTACGGAGCCACCACCAGCTTGAACAGTGCCTTGCTGACAGTTTGGGTCCATGGCTTCGTGGGGTCTGCGCCACACTTGAACCCTACCATCAGCTCTTACCAACTGAAATCGTGACTCATCGGACCAGGCCACGGTTTTGCATTCATCTAGGGACCAACCGATATGCTCACGTGCCCACGAGAGTCGCTGCAAGCGATGTCGTTCTGTCAGTAAACGCACTCGAGTCGGTCTTCTGCTGGAATCGCCCAAGAAAGCCAAATTTCTCCGCACAGTTCTAACAGACAAGTCCGTTGTACGTCCCACATTGATTTCTGCGGTTATTTGACGCAGTGTTGCTTGTCTGCTAGAATTTACGAGTCTTTGCAGACGTCGCCGGTCTCGGTCGTTAAGTGCAGGCGGTCGACCACTGCGCTGTCCATGGTGGGATATTATGCCTGAAATTTCATACTCTCGGCACACTCTTGACACAGTGGATCTGGGAATGTTGAATTCCCTAACGATTTCCGAAATGGCATGACCCATGCGTCTAGCTCCAACTAACATTCCGCGTTCAAAGTCTGTTAATTCCCGTCGTGCGGTCATTATCACGTCAAAACCTCTTCACATGAATAACTTGAACAGAAATGAAAGCTCTGCGAAAGCACTGCGCATTTATACCTGTTCTGCACGATGCTACTGCCATCTGAAAATTTGCATATTGCTATTCCATGACTTTTGTCACTTCAGTGTATAGATAATAATATGTTCATCACTGAGGTTACATAAAAACAACGTGTTAACTAAAAATACGCTTTTGTAATTAGAATGATTTGTTATGAATTTATCAATGAAGCTGTTCTACATCATTTAGCAATTGTCTGATACAAAAAAATAGCTGAAACAATAATTTGCCCAAATTGTAAACAACTGTAATCCAGATAAAAGCATAATTTTTTTATCTACTTTTTTCTTATCTCTCTGTTCTTTCTCTCTCTTTTCCTCTCTCTCTCTTTATATATATATATATATATATATATATGATATATATATATATATATATATATATATATATATATTGTAATGTTGTCAGTTTCATCTGGATTGTAACTGGATGTGGTTGAATTGAGACTTGAGACTCAGGTTTGAGAACTCACGGCTTTATTTACACACACATGCAATTAAATACATACAATATTTAAAACATTTAAAAACATATAATACTAGATTCAAGGAAGGATTTCAAACATAAGCCGAAATAAAGATACTCAGGTTTGTGCGAGATAATATATTTAATGAATAATTACATGAATCATAATTTTAAAATTTGAATCTATGTATTTTAATTTGATTTGCTATTTATTTTCCTTTTTAGTAACATATGCAAAGAAATAATTTTTTTTTGTATAAAAGAAATTCATATTCAAGTTCTGCACGTATGAAAATAACTTAACTAATTTTTTTTTTTTTTTTTTTTTTTTTTTTTTTTTTTTGAATTGAACTTTTAATTAATTCAACATTGTCGAAATTAAATACTAGAGTCAAGAAACATTAACAAAAATTTTAATTTGAAAAGACAAACACGAAGAAAAATTCTTCAAACTTCCTAAACTTGCCTTGACAAAGCTTTTCATATTATATTTTATTTATCGCGAAAAATGCGCTAGGTACAAATTCCGAGCGCATTTATAATTAACGCTGTCATTTCAAGATTTTTATTAAGTGCTTTAATTACATCACTTAATGATGACCTGCTAATTTTTAAACTTCAGTTTATTGCATAAATTCCTAACAACTGGACATTTTTTTTTTATCTATCTATCTAACAAGGTTATTATGGTGAAAAGAACGAAAAAAAAAGTATTTCGGACAATTTTTTTTCATCCTGACATGATTTTTTATTTCTTTGATTCGAAAAATAATTGGAAATTTAATACAAGCACCCTCTCAAAATGTTGAAGATTTAACAAGATGATTTGTAAAAAATTTGTTAAAAGTTTGGCCAAGAAATACACAATTCCTTTCTGAAAAATTTACATATTCTGAGAATTGACAGATTCAACTGGATAAAAAAAATTAAAATCAATTTTATAAGAGAAAAAAAAATATCGGAAAACGTTTTTAATGGTTATGTAACCAAAAAAAAAATTAAATTTTTTTTTTAAATTTTTTGTCTTAAAATTATTAAAATAAAGTCATTTTTGCAGCTTAAAGCATATAATGAACTACAATTTGATCTCGTTATTGTCTTAGCTGAAAAAAAAAATGTAACATTTTAAGCCTCCTCATTTGAAAATAGAATGATTTGTTATAATTTTATTCATTAAAGTTTTTATATATCAATTAGCAACTATATGAAACGATAAAATAGCTGAGATAACAATTTGTTAAAATTGTAATTAGTTTCATTTTATTAAATAAAACTATTTCTGGTTCTATTAGTTAATAAAAGTGTGAGGAATACACATTTATAGATTAAACTATAAATGGATATGGTGGGTGCATATTATTACGGTGTGTGAATATTATTCTAAATCATTTATAGATTAAATATACAAATTCGTAGTCCTAGAATAAATGCAAATTCATAGTCATGTAATAAATACAAATATTATATTGAACAAGAATAATATTATATATAATTTATTCAAATAGACAAGTAATGGATAAAATTGATATACTAAAGATATAGTAAAATGTTAACATAGATAAAATGGTTTTCATTAAATTAAATAAATTTACTGACGCCTACTGTAAAAAGTAAATTTAAGCAGGCCCTTAACAATTTCAATTGTTGTAATTTCATTGACATGCGATCCATTTAAAATTCGTAATTCAATTCCAATACCTAAAACATGTCAGAAGCATATTTCACTACGGAACAGATTTGTTCAACACAAAATATCTCTCATTTCCAAAGTACACAAATTCATCTTTTAGAAAAAAAAAAAACCTATTACTTTCTTGTTGTATAACCAACGTCTTAAAATCATTTACGAGGACAGAATATCGATAAACAATAGATATTTTTTTAATCATTCTAGAAATTCCCCATTTATTTTTCTTCTGTTTTAGTTTTCTGGTACTCTTTCAAAATATATCCATCTTATGCTGTAAAGATTCAAGCATTTTCAAGTCACTTGCTTTTTTCATTAATAATGACAACAATCTCAAATAAAACAAGTAATATAAAAAAAATTAAAAATTAAAGTCAATTCCTACTTTTTTTTCACTATATTGCAGAAATATCCTCTACAAATAAAAGTTGAAATTGTCCTCTTACATCTGGCGCCATCTATTATTAGATACATGAAACTTAAATCTAAAAAAAAACTAAAATTAATTCATTAAATTTAGTTACTGAATTAATATTTTTAAAAAATGTTATTAACATCAACTGTCATATACTACAAGTTCAAAAAAATGTATTTGAACTTGAGTGGATAAATAAATTGTATTTTATGAACGATTGAAAATTTGAACAAGATATATGTAGGGAGAGTGCGAACTAATACAAGGAATTGAAAAAAATGAAAGGAAAAAATAAAAAAAAGAAAGGTAGATCTCGTAGAGACAACAAGTCGATCGATTAAATAGAAGAGAGAGCCCGAATCTCACTTACTTATAATCTTGGTGAAGGATGGCTCCTCTCTGCAAAAAGAAGTCTCATCTAGAAAATAGGGGTGCTCTTCTTTCTGGTAATCTGTAATCATTCGTTCCTTCCCTCCGTCCTCTTGGCAAAGAGGCATTAATAAACAATGATTCGCCAGGAAGGGATGTGCAGCAGGGAGGGGGAGGGGGGTCGTGGAGTCTCTTCCCCGGGGGATTATATTTCATCAAAATATCGGGGTCCATCATCTTGGCCCGGCCAATTAATCACCCGTCTCTCCTCAAAGTACCGGACAGAGCAGGCGTTTTCAACTGAGGGATGGTGAAATAGGGTGCGACGGAGAACTTCGAATCTGGAAAATTTCAAAGTTCTTTTTCTTAGAGAAGCGTGTTTGAAGTTTTCTGTGTTCAGAATTATTAAATTTTTGTGACGAAAATATGATTTGGCATATCATTATATTGTTTTTGTTAGCATTGTAATTAAATATTTTTAACTGTGAAATATCTTGTATACTTATAATTTTATGTAAATGGAAATTACAACGGAGGTAATGTCGTAAAAATTAGGATTTAGTTGTCTAGTCATATGGTAGGATCATTTATAATTGTCAGATTTCCTATCTTGCGCTAAAAGTCATAAAGATGTTATTTATATTTGTTAATTAACATTTTTATGTTGTCAGGCATAGTTGTGTTGAGAATTATTAAGTTTTTGTGACGAAAATATGATTTGGCATATGAATATTTTAGTTTTGTTCGTGTTTTCATAAAATATTTTTAATTTTGAAATGTCTTGTTTATTTACAGCAAATGAAATAAAAATACTTTAGTAAGAACAGGATGAAGTAATTTTAAATACATAAAAAGTCAAACGAAAATATTAATGCTAAGAATCTTTATTTGACTTGATTATAGATTATAATTTTTTATATATAAATGATGAGAATAATATTTTTATCTACTATTTTTATTGGAACACTATTATTCCTATAAATATAAAGCTGTAATAAATTCCTATGCAAGTAAAATTTAAAAACATAATTAATAACAAATGTAATAAAAGTACCTTAGAAAAAACACAATGGAATAATCTCAAATATATAAAAAAGACAATATTAATAAAAAGAATCTTTTTAATTAAAATTATAAAATTATGATTTATATTATTTTTATAGAAAACGGCTAAAGTGTGTATATGAAAGATTTGAGTCAGACAACGACTGTTTAATTTGTAACACGAAGAAAAACTCATCAAATTTCTAAACTTGCCTTGACAAAGCTTTTCATATTATATTCTATTTATTAAGAAAAACGCGCTAGATACAAATTCCCAGCGCATTTGTAATTAACGCTGTCATTTCAGGATTTTTATTAAGTGTTTTAATTACATCACTTAATGATGCCTGCTATATTTAAACTTCAGTTTATTGCGTAAATTCCTAACAACTGGACAATTTTTTTCCGTATCTGTCTAACAAGGTTATTATGGTGACAAGAATGAAAAAAAAAATATTTCGGACAATTTTTTTTCATCCTGACATGAATTTTTATTTCTTTCATTCGAAAAATAATTGGAAATTTAATACAAGCACCCTGTCAAAATGTTGAACATTTACCAAGATGATTTGTAAAAAATTGTTTAAAACTTTGGCCAGAAATTATATAAATCATTTCTGAAAAATGTACATACTTTGAGAATTGACAGATTCAAGCGGATAAAAAACAAATTCAATTCAATTTTATAGCAGCAAAAAAATATCGAAAAACGTTTTTAATGGTTATGTAACCAAAAAAATAAAATTAAAATTATTGGTTAAATTTTTTTTTCTTAAAACCTTTAAACTAAAGTCGTTTTTGGAGCCTAAAGCAAATAATGAACTACAATTTGATCTTCAATGTTTTAACACAAAAAACTGTATTTTTAGCCACCTCTTTTGAATATAGAATCATTTATCCTCATTTTATTCAATAAAGTTGTTATACATCAATTATCAAATGAAAGAATAGTATCAAATGAAAAAATCAAATAGTAATAGTAAATATATCAAATTGGTATCAAATAATAGTAATCAATAGTATCAACATCAATAAAATCAACATAGTTTCAAATAGTATCAACATCAATAAAACTAACATAGTATCAAAGGATAAAATAGCTGAGATAACAATTTGTCCAAATTGTAATTAGTTGCATTTTATTCAATAAAATTTTTTCTTATTCTATTAGTTAATAAAAATTTGTGATACATTTATTGATTAAAAACATATAAATGTTCTTTGTGAAACTCATTTCATCTGATTTAGGTCCGTAAGAATTATTTTTTATAATAAATCAATAAAAAAACTATCATTTTTTTATCTGATGCTCTAGAATGTTATTTAGTCTATAATAGTCTATAGATTGATATTTAACTAAGGTATATGAAAAAATATATGAACAACAAATCCAAATCCAAAACGAACAATCAAAATCCTTGAGCAGTGTGTCTTTAATTAGCATTTATGCAGAAAATCCCGTTTGCTTACCGGTACACTAAATAAAATAGTAAACATTCCATTATTATTCTTTTACTCTATAGAATGATATTTTAGAGTGTTAATATATAACAGTCGATAGACTGATATTTAATATATAATATTCGATAGAGTGATATTTAATATATAATAGCCAATAGAGTGATATTTATCGCGCATACTACTGTGCCCAAAAAGTAAAACCAATTATATTTATTTTCAAAATCTCTTTATTTATTCTTCCAAATTTATTTCATCGCCTGCAAAGTAATCCCCTCTGGACACAATGCACTTATGCCAACTTTTTACCAATCCTCAATGCATGCTAAAAAGTCATCGGCTGCGATGACCTTCAAAGAGCGCTGCAATTCACTTTGAATCTCTTCAATCGACTTAAAATGATGTCTCCGGAGTGATCTTTTGAGTTTAGTGAATAGCCAGAAGTCGAAATACAAATCACGTGATTTGCCATTCTCAAATCCTTAGCCAATCATATTTCATTCAAACCTTAAAAAATCTACAATTAAAACCCCGTGGCAGATGAGTGTTAATTTGAAATTAAAGTTTCTGAACAGAAAATTTCTCGCTAATCATTTTGGAACAATAACTTCTGCTCTTACTTGCATATTTTTGCATACCAGAAAAAAGATGTTCATTCATCTTAAGCAATTAATATACATGATGCATAACTAAAATATTTTTAGAAGAAACAAACTTCTGCATTTATAAACTTACAGTGATGGCGATAATTTCGAATGATTCTTCAGAAATTCTTAGACATAAATGTCACGATTCCCAAAAGCAGCCTCTCTCCAGACACACCGCCCGCTAATTAATGCCCTTATTAAGCAAATGAGAAGCCACTCAATCGCTGCTTTTATGAAGGCGGGTGTCGTAAAAGCGGGTCGTGGAACAAATATAAACAGCCTGGAAGAAAACGATGATTGGGGAATCACTTGGCGCATAAAATGTCCGAGTAAATCTGCCAGAATTAAGTAAATGCTGCAACGTTAATCGGCCGTTATACGCGTTGTTTGGGCCATATCTGGACCTCTAGGACTCATAGAGCTCGTGCCATTGGCTGCCTTCATCATCAACGTGGGACGCATAAATACCATTGAAGGATTGGGGACAACAGCTGCTATAACGAAGGGAGGTTATATGCATAAAAAAAGCCAAGAAGTCGTTCTGCATGGAAAATTGAAGAAAAAAAAAATGTAATATGCATGCCGTATGATATAAAACAATTGTGTCCCAAAAGTAAGACCCATTTTCAGTTTAAAGTTTCCGGGGCTTTTGGAATTTCAATTTTTTTTCTTTTTTAGGTTTCTGGCGCTGTCCTTGACATCTGTGTGAAATTTGATGTCAAAATATTTATTAGTGTTTGAGTTAAGCTTGGGTGTGTGAGACACTAAACAGTTCAAAGAAGGTAGAGTACGCGTTAAATACGAAGAGCTCTCTGATCGACCATCAGCCTCAACCGACGAAAATCACGTTCAAAAAATTAAAGATTTGGTGCTTGAAAACCGTCTATTTACAATTAGAGACCTTACTGATGATGTTGGAATTTCAAAACGATCGGTCAATTCCCTTTTGGTCCTTAAACGCGTCAAATCTCGATTGGTACTGAAAACACTTAATGTGCCAGCTCACACTGCAATGATTCTTCGTAAGAAAGTAAGGAAAAAAAGAAAGAAAGTAAGGAAAACGATAGCAAATTGTAAAGAAAATGAAAACTTAGAAAACGAAAACTGAAAAAAACATTTTAAGGAAAATTATAACCTTGAAAACGTCAACTTGGGAAAAAAATTGTAAGGCAAATTCCGAAAACAAAGCAAACAACAATTATGTGGAAAAAAAACTTAGTAATGATATCTTGAAATATGTAAACTAACGATCTAACAACTACCGAGCTTGCACAAATCCCTTTTTCTTAGAAAAAATAATTAATTAAATTGCATTATTAAATATACTTATATACATTAATTTAAATTTGTAATAATAATTAATTTAAAGGAATTAAATTTCGCCACACACTGATTGAATATTTCTTTACAATGCATCATTATCAATGCTCCATTAGTGATTAATGCATCCAATGAATGAGTGTAATTCCATTATTTTATTGGATTTTGAAACTCTCTTTGATATCCAATTTATGAGGAAATTGTATAGAATTGATTAAAAAAGTATTTCTGCGTCTTTCGAATTGAGTAGTGAATAGCATTAATCACTAAGTAGTTGAAATTCTTATTCATTACTGCAAGTCGAAATGAATTACATGCACATAATAATTTTCACAGTAAAATGAAACTCGGATTCATGTAAAGTGTTTTAAAATGGAGTAGTCCATTAATTTCGGAAGCATTTTACTGTTAAAAATAGAATACATTAATTATTTAACATTGAAATTGAATTACTAATGAACCCTTTGCTAAATAAAGCCAATTAATTTAACACTTCTTAATGAAATTAACTGACTTTTGTGTTGTATTTAAAATTTATAACAGATAATTAGAATAAAGTTTTCTTTAAAAGTTTGGGCGAAGGAGTTAATTTACCAAAGAGTATTAGAAAAGGTTTCTATAATTGTTTGATTTAATTATCTAAGTATCTTGTATTTCTCGAATATACATTTTCAGTATTAAAATTTTTGGCGTAAAATTCTTCTATTTGACTGATGAGCTATGAACTTTCTTCCGTTATGTGAGATAAAAGCACAACTCAGAAGTTTTATATACAATGAATTTAAAGCTCTGAAAAGGGTATGAGACTTTTTTAAGTAATGATTAGCTATGTTCCTTTTGATCGAATATACATTTTCAGAGCTAACAGATTATTTAGATTAAGGCCATTCATTTTTAATGAGTTATAATTAATTTCATTATGGACTTGCTTATTTAATGTAACATAAAAATATGAAAGTCTTAGAAGGTTTTTATTAAGGCAAATAATTAAATAATATCTGAATAAATTATGATAATTTTATTTTTCTATAACTAATTATGTTGCAACATTTCATTCCCAGGAGAGAAGAATGTATACTTTTTAGCAAGAGCATAATACCAAACCATTCCTCAAATTTGACAACAGATAAGCAGTATTGTGGATTATATTGTATTATATATAGTTATATTTAGTTATATTACATGCAATTAGTGTTTTGTACTAATGAGAACAACCTGTTACTCAAATCTGATAGCAGATATATTGAGATCTCATAAAATTAGCAGGGATAGCATAGTCAGGGATATTGAGACCTCATAAAATTAGCGATCGTCTGTTCGACCTTTACAGGTAGAAACAAGTACTGATGGGATATGGAGTACACCAGGAGTTGCTCCATCGTGATTGGTGATAGACCATGGGCTGAGAAAATGTCTACTCAAAAGAAAAGCTGAGCACCTCCCCCTCCCCTCTTCTTTCTAGATTTTCTTAAAGGAAGTTTTTTATAAACAAGTATAGTGAAAGCAAATTCTCAGTTGTTTTGAATAAAATCTGCTTATAATTTGACAATTATTAGTTTGATGTTATTTCGATTTTTCCATTACTTATTATATTTATATACAATGAATTTAAAGCTCTGCAAAGGGTATGAGACTTTGTTTTAATTAATGATTAACTATGTTTCTTTTTTTATTGAATAATAATTTTCAGAACTAAACAGATTATTTAGATTAAGGCCATTTACTTTGAATGAGGTATAATTAATATCATTATGGAGTTGCTTATTAAATGTAAGAAGAAATATATATTTCTTAGAAGATCTTTATTAAGTTAAATAATAAATCCTAATAATAATAATTAAATAATATCTACATAAAGATGATATTTTTATTTTTCTATAAATAATTATGCTGTAACAATTTATCCAACGAGAACAGTAGTAGCATTTCATTTTCAGGAGAGAAGAATGTATCCTTTTAAAAAGTACATAATAACAACTCATCACTAAAATTTGGCAGCAGATAATCAGTGTAGTGGGTAGTTATGTTACATGTAATTTGTTTTGCACTAATGAGAACAACCTGTCACTCAAATCTGATAATAGATATTCAGTAGCATGTATAATGAGAATCAGCAAATTAGCAAATGTCTGTGCTAACTTCACAGGCTGAAACAATGACAGACGGAATATAAACTGCACTATTAGTTGTCCCATCGTAAATGGTGATAGACCATGGGCTAAGAAAATGTCTACTCCAAGGAGATATGAGGGATTTTCTTAAAGGGAAATTTTTGGAGAAAAAGAAGAGAGTCCTGGACAAGTCGACCAGAAGTGGTTTTTTTTGTCTTTTTCTTGGAAGTGACTGAATAGACCAGATATTCTGCCTGTTTGCGAAGAAAGCCCCATGTGGTTTTGTGTATCACTTTGTTTGTTAATTAATATCTGCAGTATTTACATAGTTAGACCCACAAAATGTTTGCCAGAAAAACATAAAAATTTGAAAGTTAATTTATTAAAGATCCTTCGTGTTTAAGGTTATTCTTTCAACAGACCAATTCATAAAAAGAAGTGTACATTAAAAATATAGAGCCATTAATTGACGAAATTTGAAGTTTTATTATTAATTATAAAAAAAGTTATTTAATCTTCCATTTGCTATTAATATAAGCGAGCATTGTGAAAACAAATTATAAAAGTAATTCTCGATGATTTTGAACAAACTAACGTTAAAAATGAAGATTTCTAAATTGTATGTATTAAAAAGGGGGAAAAACATATAAATATATATGTGTATATATAACCCTGTAGCCTTTTTAGTTTAATATAAAGCAACTATTTAAAAAAAAAATTCAATTCCAGTTTTGTCATTTAAATAGGGCTAATCAAATTTTAAACCATCTTTACTTTTTCATTTATTATTACTTTAATTTTTGTAATCGGACAATTAATAAATTTCACACATTCGAAATTGAATTTTAGAGCCAATAAACATTAAAAAAAAATTTAATTTTAAAAAGGTGAACACACAAAAAAAATCTCTAAACTTTCTAAACTTGCCACTGCAAAGCTTTTGCCATTACATTTTATTTATTGGAAAAACGCGCTAGATACAAATTCCTAGCGCATTGCAATTAAAGATGTCATTTTAAGATTTTCATAAAGTGCTTTAATTACGTCACTTGAAGACGATTTGCTGTTTTAAACTTCAGTTTATTGCGTAAATGCCTAATGACTGGATAACTTTTTCTACTTTCTATTTTTTTATTTTCTTACAAATCTGTCTAACAAGATTATCTTGGTGACGAAAGGTGAAAAAAAATATCCCGCGAATTTTTTTTGCTCCTCACCTTAATCTTTATTTATTTGAATACGGAAAATAATTGAAAATTTAATACCAGAATCTTGACAAAATGTTGAAAATTTAACTAGATGACTTGCAAAAAAAAAAAAAAAAAAAAAAAAAATTTTTTTAGGAAGTTCGATCAGAAAGTGCATAAACAATTTCTGAAAATGTAAATGCTTTGGAGATTGACAGATTTGACTGGATAAAAAAAATTAGAATTAATTTTACATTTAAAAATTTGTTGAAAAATGTTTTTAATGGTTACTTAAAGATAATTTTTGAAGCTTTACTAAGAAACAAAAACCCGGGGGCAATAAATTTTTAAATCTTTAAACAAAAATTGTTTTTAAGGCTTAAAGCAAATGATGAGCTGCATTCGGAATAATGCAATTATTTATTTTGTGAGAAGAAAATTTCTTTTGTAGTGTAAGATTTTTTAAAAAATTTTGTTGGCATATTGATTGAAAAGGAAATAAAAAAAATCTCGAAACTTTTCTTTAATAAAATAATTGTAACATGCATAACTACAGGACAATGCAATAAAGAGAAAAGTGTCACTCGATTTTTCTTTTGGTGAATTCCACAACAAATGTAAATTGTTACAAAGAAATATAAATTACCACAACAAACATAAATAAAAATTGATCCACTAGGGCAAAATTATATCTAATAATTACCAACAGTTATATTTCAGTATATTGGCAATTTTCCTTTAATACTGTTTCTTTCATATTGCAAGCATATCGTGCAATAGTGCAGTTAAATCCCCCAAAGATAAAAGTCCTGTTTAACTTTCGCTTACGCCGTTCCGCAACAAAACCAAATATCTCCACCTAATTTGTCCAGACACAAAAGGCGGCCTCTTACGCTCGCTAACAGGTAGGCTGACAAATGAATTCCATCCGCCTAAAGTCCGTGCCTTTGGCCCAGACAACTGACCCGCCAATCTGCTTTCGGGTCCCTTGTTACAGAAATACGAACAGCACAATGCCGCCCGATCGAATATGGCATTCTTAATTTGCCCCCTCTGTTGTACAGGTGCTGCCCATACTGGAACTGGTGAAATATGTAATGCGAAAGCTTGTTTTATTAATATCTCCGATTCCTTTTGAATCGGGAATCTGTGTGCTTTTCAAAAGATTCTCTCTCACATAAAAGCCTCAAGCGCTTTTGGTGAGTGTCCCTTTTAATGAGCCAGTTTTGAAAGCGAGATAATAATGCTCTCTGGATTTATGGGGAAATTTCATTTTGGGATTGAATTGAAGCCGGTTTCATTTTCAACCATGGTTTTGGAAGTGTTCAGGTGTCTTTGGAATTAAAGAGGATGTTAAATGTAAAAATCTGGTTCAGAATTATTCGTAGAAATTGATACCAATGCATAGTATTTTACATTCACTGAAATTTGCTGAATGAATTGTTTTTAAATTAGATATGTTGAAATGTTTGTGAATAAAAATCTTTTCAATGAAGTTTTAAAATGACAATTTTTTTTATTATTCCTCATGATCTTTGACAAGCGCTCTGGCCGTTGATAATACAGGAATCCCAGTGGTTGCATGGATGTTTGTGAGCGGTTCGGAATTCACGCAAAGTAGTAGGTCGCGGTCAACTTACCCCCTAGTTCTAAAGGTGAATCAATATAATTAAATTTTAACTTTACAAATAAGAATATAAATATTTACGTAATATAAACATCCAACCGAGAGAAAGGTTTATATCGTCTTACTTTTGGGTAATTCCAACAAACAATAAAAATTGATGCAAAAAAATTGTTCTACGTGAGAAATATTACCTCTAATAATTACCAACAGACATATTTCAATAAATTATCAATTTTTCTTGAGTATTATTCCATTAAAAGTTATGTTTGAAAATTGTATCCTTCTAAAGAGCAGAAAATTCCAACAAAGGGATTCTGCAAGCAATTCCACAACAAATACAAACTGATTCAAAACAATTTATCTGCAAGGGCAAAATTACGTCTAACAATTACCAACCGTTTTATTTCAATATATTGTCAGTTATCTTTTAATATAGTTTCTATAACATTTCAAGTTATGGTGCAATAGTGCAGTTAAATCCACAAGAGATAAAAGTTCTGCTTAACTTTCGCTTACGCTATTCCGCAGCAAATCCAAATATCTCGGCCTAATTTGTCCAGACACAAAAGGCGGCCTCTTGCGCTCACTAACAGCTAGGCTGACAAATCAATTCCATCCGCCTAAAGTCCATGCCTTTGGCCCAGACAACTGACCCGCCAATCTGCTTTCGGGTCCCTTGTTACAGAAATACGAACAGCACAATGCCGCCCGATCGAATAGGGCATTCTTAATTTGCCCCGCTCTGTTGCCCTTACTGGAACTCGCGAAATACGTAATGCGAAAGCTTGTTGTTATTAATATCTCCGATTCCTTTTGAATCTGTGCTTTTGAAAAGGTTCTCTCTCACATAAAAGACTCGAGCGCTTTTGGTAAGTAGCCCTTTTAATGAGCCAGTTTTGAAATCGAAATAATAGTGCTCTGTATTTATGGGGAAGTTTCATTTTGGGATTGAATTGAAGCCGGTTTCTTTTTCAACCATGCTTTCGGAAATGTTGAGGTGTCTTTGAAACTAAATTGGATGCCAAAAGTAAAAATCTGATTTAGTATTGTTGTTCGTAGATATTGATACAAATGCAGAGTATTTTAATTTCAATGAAATTTGATAAACTAATTGTTTTTAAATTCGGTATGATAAAAATGTTGGCATGGTAGTGAATACAGATCTTTTAAATGAAGTGTTCGGAATTCACGCGGAACTGTAGGTACAGGTTTACTTACCCCCAAAGCCTCAAAGTGTGCGAAAAGAGACAATAGAGGTCAAATCAAATCATAGACTTTGTAGATTTTATCGTTAATAATATTTCGACAGGTTTTAATTGCTTTTCAATATAAATAAATTTTAATTTTACAAATAAGCATATAAACATTTATGTATTATACGTATGCATAATTAGTCTAAATATGAAACAAGATGTTGTCTAAATATGTGTCAATGCATAAATATAAAATATATGTAAAAATAGGTATGATGTGTAAAATTTATGTGCAGAAATTTTATAACGTTTATGTATGATTATTTAGCCTTTTTTCCACAGGTAGAGGTGTAGCATTTAATTCTCAGGATAGTGAAATATATCCTGAATGAATGTATAATGTAATGTAATAATGAATGTATCTCAGGATAGTGGAACTTTCATCATTATCAGTGAACAACAATTATAAAGAAAATAAAGTAAACAAATTGGATATAATCTTATTAATTATAACTCGAAAAATTTAAACTAACAGCTAACGATTTCCACAAATCAATTTTTCTCAGAAAAAAATAATTAATTAAATTGCATAAATAAATATATTTATATACATTTATTTTAATTTGTAATAATAATTCATTTAAATGAATCAAATTTCGCCACACACTGATTGAATATTTCCTTACAATGCATCATTATCAATGCTCCATTAGTGATTAATGCATCCAATGAATAAGTGTAATTCTATTATTTTATTGGATTTTGAAACTCTGCTTTGATATCCAATTTATGAGAAAATTGTATAGAATTGATTAAAAAAAGTATTTCTGCGTCTTTCGAATTGAGTAGTGAATGGCATTAATCACTAAGCAGTTGAAATTCTTATTCATTACTGCAAGTCGAAATGAATTGCATACACATAATAATTTTCACAGTAAAATGAAACTCGGATTCATGTAAAGTGTTTTAAAATGGAGTAGTCCATTAATTTCGGAAGCATTTTACTGTTAAAAATAGAATTCATTAATTATTTCCCATTGAAATTGAATTACTAATGAACCCTTTGCTAAATAAAGCCAATTAATTTAACACTTCTTAATGAAATTAACTGACTTTTGTGTTGTATTCAAAATTTATAGCAGATAATTAGAATAAACTTTTCTTTAAAAGTTTGGGCGAAGGAGTTAATTTACCAAAGAGTATTAGAAAAGGTTTCTATAATTGTTTGATTTAATTATCTAAGTATCTTGTATTTCTCGAATATAGATTTTAAGAATTAACAAATTTTTGGGTTGAAAATCTACTATTTGACTGATGAGCATTTAATTTCATTATGAACTTCCTTCTTTTATTGGAGATAAAAGCATAAATTAGAAGTTTTTATTCTAGCGATAAGTATTATTTTGATGATATTTGGATGTTTGCGATATTTATTATATATATAATGAATTTAAAGCTCTGAAAAGCTATGTTATTTTTTTTAACTAATAATTAACTATGTTTCTAATTATTGAATATATATTTTAAAAATTCAACATATTATTTAGATTAAGGCCTTTCATTTTGAAAGAGGAATAATTAATTTCATTATGGACTAGCTAATTTAATGTAAGATAAAAATATAAAAGTCATAGAAGATTTTTATTAAAGCAAATAATTAAACAATATCAGAATAAATGATGATATTTTGATTTTTTTTAACTAATTATGATGCAACATATTTCCCAATTAAACAAACAGTAGCATTTCATTCCCAGAAGAGAAGAAGTACATAATAACTACCAATTACTCAAATTTGACAGTAGATAAGCAGTGTTGTGGGTAGTTATATTACATGCAATTAGTGTTTTGTACTAATGAGAACAACATGTCACTCAAATCTGATACCGAATATTTATTGTCAGGGGTAATGAGACTCAGGAAATTAGCTGTGGTCTATTCGACCGTCACAGGACGAAACAATTACTGACGGGATATGAACTACACCAGGAGTTGCTCCATCGTGTTTGGTGATAGAACGTGGGGTGAAAAATGTCTGCACCAAGATAAAACTGACCTCCCAATTCTTTATGAATTTTTCAATGGCTTTGAATAAAATGTATAGATACAGATATCAAATGGTGACTTGTGTTCCGTGTTTAGATTTATTATCTCAACAGACCCATTCGTATAGCTTATTTTACGTTAAATATATAGAATAGTAAATTGAATGTATTAAGAAGAAAAATATATATGTATAATTGAGTTACTTTTTAAATTTAATATAAAGTAGATATTTTAAAGAAATTCTTATATTCATGTTTTGTCACATCGAAAGGACTAAACCAGCTTTCTTTTTCATTCCTTATTATTTTTATTTTTGAAATTGAACATTTAATAAATTTCACACGTTCGAAAAAAATTCTTCCAATAAACATCTGAAAAAAGATGAACACGAAGAAAAAAACTCTCTTCAAATCTTATTATCAATTATAAAGTATCGTTTAATCTATCATTTGTTATTATCATAAGCAATAACAAGTATTGTGAAAGCAAATTCTCAATGTTTTTTGAATAAAATAATGTTAAAAATGGTCAAATGATCAATAGAGATTTGTGTTTAGATTATTATCTCAACAGACCCATTTGTAAAACTTATTTTCCGTTTAAAATAAAGACTCGTAAATTAAAGGTATTAAATAGAAAACATTTTATAAATATATGTATAATCTGGTTGTGTTCTTAAATTAATACAAAACAACTATTTTAAAGAAATTCCAATTCAAGTTTTGTCATATGGAAAGGACTAAACCAATTTTAAACCAGCTTTATATATTTTTTTAATAATGAACATTTAATTTATTTTACACAGTCGAAATTGAATTTTAGAGCTAAGAAACATTAAAAAAAATTCAAAACTCAAAAGACAAGCACGAAGAAAATCCCTTCAAACTTTCTAAACTTGCATCGGCAAAGCTTTTCCCATTACATTTTATTTATTGGAAAAACGCGCTAGATACAAATTCCTAGCGCATTGTAATTAACGATGTCATTTTAAGATTTTCATTAAGTGTTTTAATTACGTCATTTAACGTTCTGTTTTAAACTTCAGTTTATTGCATAAATGTCTAACGACTGGACAATTTTTATACTTTCCTTTTTTTTTATTTTCTTACGAATCTGTCTAACAAGATTATCTCTGGGGCGAAAGGAAAAAAAAATATCGTTTAGATATTTTTTCTGCTACCCTTAATTTTTATATATTTGAATACGGTAAATAATTAGAAATTTAATTCCAGAACCTTGTCAAAATGTTAAAAATTTACCGAGATGATTTGCAAAAAAAATTACTAAGAAAATGCATAGCCACTTCTGAAAATGTAAATGTTTTGAAGATTGGCTGATGTAATGGGATAAAAAAAATAAATTCATTTTTATATTTAAAAAAAATATTGAAAAATGTTTTTAATGATTAAGTTAATAATATATTTGAAGTCTTACTAAAAAAATTAATTTTTGGGCAATACATTTTTAAATCTTTTAACTTGAAATCATTTTTACATCTTAAAGCAAATGATGAACTACATTTTGAATAATGTAATAATAATTTTGAAGAAAGAAAATTTCTTTTGCAGTGAAAAATTGCATTTAGAAATTTTGCTGGAAAAATGTTGTTTGTCATGTTATTGATTAAATTTCAGATTGATTGAAAAGAAGAAAAACAAGAAAATCTCTAACGTTTTCTTTAATGAAATAATTTTGCGATATAACATATAATACAACCTTCTTTTATTGTGCAATATTTTTCTTAACTTTTATTTGTGAAAACTAAGAAAATTTATGAAGAATGTAGTTCTTTTTTTTTTTTTTTTTTTTTTTGTCTTTTAAGCATTTTGACTTTTGGAAATTAATATGTATATATATATATTTCCGCCTGGAGACTGGACATGATTGTCTTGCTAAAGATCTACACAGCAATGGTGTTTAGAACATTCCTATATGCACTTTGTGCAACCAGAACTTTCAGATGGCCAAATATCATTTGCTATGTTTTCATAGAATAAAGAAAAGCTATGCAGAGGATAACGAATTGATGTAATTGGCATCTAGTGATAATACTTTTTTATCTTTATGTCGTCACAGTTTTGATGTAATTATTGTCATTGATATGTACTAAAGTAATGTTCTGCCTTGTGGTTTTGTATTCCATTTTAGTGATCCCATGTCAATCATACGTGATGCATAGAAGCACATGATGTAAAATTAAGTCATTTTTCATTAATATACATACATATATATACACACATTGGTTCTGAGTTTTTTTTATTAATTTCATGCATAACTGCAGGTAAATCCAAGAAAAGAGAGAACTATCGCTTGACTTTCTTTTGGTCAATTCCACAACAAATTTAAATTAATTCATAAACATTGATCCACGTGGGCAAAATTTCATCTAATAATTACCAGCAGTTATATTTCAGTATACTGTCAATTATCCTCCAATATTGGTCCTTTAACATTGCGAGAAAATTGTGCAATAGTGCAGTTAAATCCACCAGAGATAAAAGTTCTGCTTAACTTTCGCTTACGCCATTCCGCAACAAATCCAAATTTCTCGGCCTTATTTGTCCAGACACAAAAGGCGGCCTCTCACGCTCGCTAACAGCAAGGCTGACAAATCAATTCCGTCCGCCTAAAGTCCGCGCCTTTGGCCCAGACAACTGACCCGCCAATCTGCTTTCTGTTCCCTTGTTACAGAAATACGAACAGCACAATGCTCTGCGATCGAATATGGCATTCTTAATTTGCCCCGTTCTGTTGTACAGGTGCTGCCCATACAGGAACTGGCGAAATACGTAATGCGAAATCTTGTTGTTATTAATATCTCCGATTCCTTTTGAATTTGTGCTTTTGAAAAGGTTCCCTCTCACATAAAAGCCTCAAGCGCATTTGGTAAGTCGCCCTTTTAATGAGCCAGTTTTGAAATCGAGATAATAATGCTTTGGTTTTATGGGGAAGTTTCATTTTGGGATTGAATTGCCACTAGTTTCTTTTTCAACCTTGCTTTTGGAAAGTTTGAGGTGTCTTTGAAATTAAATAGGATGTCAAATGTAAAAATCTGATTTAGTATAGTTGTTCGTAGAAATTAATACACATGCAGAGTATATTATATTCATTGAAATTTGAGGTATTTTTTGTTTTTGAATTAGATATGATGAAAGCAGTTTTTTATTTTCAATTTTTGTAAACAAAAATCTTTTACAGGAAGTAGGTTTTTTTTCTCTCTTTTTTTTTTTGAAATTTTAAAAGACAGAGTTGACAAATGACAATTTTTTTTCGTATCGCTCATGGACTTTGTACATTTTATTGCCAATAATATTTCAACATTTTTTTAAATTTTTTCAATATAAATCAATTTTAATGTTACAAATACACATATAAATTTTTATGAATTTTAGTCATGTAAAATTGTAGCATTTGTTTTTACGGAAGTGTTTTGGCCTCTCATGCCTACAAGAGAGGAATGTATGTTATTTTACAAGCCTATAATACAGCCGATCACTCAAATTTGACGGTAGTTATATTACATGCAATTTGGTACTAATAAAAGCAACCTGTCAACAAACATGAAAAACTGTTATCAAAACATGCTCTCTCTTAGAGCAAGAATTTATTTCCTCCATTTATTCTAGAAAATTCGTGACAATTTCTAGATAATCGAGGTTGAGACAAGAACAGAAATTTACAAGAATATTTGTGACAGTTTTCTAAAAAAGTAAACTAAAATCATATGAGTTTATTTCCTTGGCAAAGAAAAAAAAATTATTCACATTTCATAACGTTGATTATGGTGATGGCTTAAAGCTAAATGCAGAAAATGAAAACTCAGAAATGACACCTGTAACGACAATTGTTAGGGGAAGATATGCAAAGAAAATAAAGGAAACGATAATAAATTTGAAGGAAAATAAAAATTTAGAAAACTAAAACAAAAATTTTAAGGAAACATCAAACTCAAAAAAAAAGTTGTAAAAAAAAAAAATGAGAAACAAGGGGAGCAACGTTTATGTGAAAAAATATGAAAAAACACCTAGTAATGCTAACTTGAACAATGTAAACTAACGATCTAATAGCTAACGAGTTTGCACAAATCCTATTTTGCTTAGAAAAAACAATTAATTAAATTGCATTAATATATATATTTATATACATTAATTTAAATTTGTAATAATAATTAATTTCAATGAATCAAATTTCGCCACACATTGATTGAATATTTCTTTACAATGCATCATTATCAATGCTCCATTAGTGATTAATGCATAAAATGAATGAGTGTAATTCCATTATTTTATTGGATTTTGAAACTCTCGTTGATATCCAATTTATGAGGGAATAGTATAGAATTGATTAAAAAAGTATTTCTGCGTCTTTCGAATTGAGTAGTGAATAGCATTAATCACTAAGTAGTTGAAATTCTTATTCATTACTGCAAGTCGAAATGAATTGCATACACATAATAATTTTCACAGTAAAATGAAACTCTGATTCATGTAAAGTGTTTTAAAATGGAGTAGTCCATTAATTTCGGAAGCATTTTACTGTTGAAAATAGAATTCATTAATTATTTCCCATTGAAATTGAATTACTAATGAACCCTTTGCTAAATAAAGCCAATTAATTTAACACTTCTTAATGAAATTAACTGACTTTTGTGTTGTATTCAAAATTTATAACAGATAATTAGAATAAAGTTTTCTTTAAAAGTTTGGGCGAAGGAGTTAATTTACCAAAGAGCATTAGAAAAGGTTTTTATAATTGTTTGATTTAATTATCTAAGTATCTTATATTTCTCGAATTATATATTTTAAGAATCAAACAAATTTTTGGTGTGAAATTCTTCGATTTGACTGATGAGCATTTAATTTCATTATGAACTTGCTTCCTTTATAGGAAATAAAAGCACAACTTTTTATTATACCTACAATTTTTACTTTGCTGATATTTTTATTTTTACATTATTTATTATATTTATATACAATCAATTTAAAGCTCTGAAATAGCAATGAGACTTTTTTAACTAATGATTAGCTACGTTCGTAATGATCGAATATACATTTTCAGAACTAAACAGATTATTTAGATCAAGGACTTTCATTTTGAATGAGGTATAATTAATTTCATTATGGAGTTGCTTATTAAATGTAAGAATAAATACGAATTCCTTAGAAGATGTTTATTAAGGCAAATTATTAAATAATTTTTACATAAAGATGATATTTTTATTTTTCTATAAATAATTATGCTGTAACAATTTTTCCAACGAGAACAGTAGTAGCATTTCATTTTCAGGAGAGAAGAATGTATACTTTTAAAAAATACATAATAACAGCTCATCACTAAAATTTGACAGCAGATAATCAGTGTTGTAGGTAGTTATATTACATGTAATATGTTTTGCACTAATGAGAACAACCTGTCACTCAAATCTGATAGTAGATATTCAGCAGCCTGTATAATGAGACTCCGGAAATTAGCAAATGTCTGTGCTAACTTCGCAGGCTGAAACAATGGCAGACGGAATATGAATTACACCATTAGTTGTCGCATCGTAAATTGTGATAGACCATGGGCTACGAAAATGTCTACTCGAAGGAGATATGAGGGATTTTCTTAAAGGAAAGTTTTTGGAGAAGAAAGAAGAGAGTCCTGGACAACTCGACCAGAAGTGTTTTTTTGTCTTTTTCTCTGAAGTGACTGAATAGGCCAGAGTTTCTGCCTGTTTCCAAAATAAACCCCATGTGGTTTCGTGTATCAATCTGTGTGATAATTATTATCTGCAGTATTTATGTAGCCACTATATATATTTCTTCTATATTTCTTCTATTTCTATATATATTTCTTGCTCACAAAATGTTTGCCAGAAACACATAAAAATTTGAAAGTTAATTTATTTAAGATCCTTCGTATTTAAGGTTATTTTCTCAACAGACCGATTCATAAAACGAAGTGTACATTAAAAATATAGAGCCATAAATTGACGAAATTTGAAACTTTATTATTAATTATAAAAAAAAAAAATTATTTAATCTTCCATTTGCTATTAATATAAGCAAGTATTGTGAAAGCAAATTATAAAAGTAATTATCGATGATTTTTTTCAAAATTATCGATAATCAGATTTGTAAATTTAAGGTATTAAACAGAAAAAAAAATATAAATATATATGTGTATAAGCAGTAGCCTTTTTATTTTAATGTAAAGCAACTATTTTAAAAAATTCTAATTCAAGTTTTGTCATTTGAAGAGGAACTAAGCAAATTTTAAACCATCTTTACTTTTTAATTTATTACTACTTTAATTTTTGCAATTGGACATTTGATAAATTTCACACATTCGAAATTGAATTTTAGAGTCAATAAACTTTAAAAAAAAATTTAATTTGACAATGTGAAAGATTGAAAAACTCTTTGAACATTCTAAACTTACATCGGCCAAGCTTTTCTCATTACTTTTATTTATCGGAAAAAAAGCGCTGGATACAAATTCCAAACGCTTTGTAATTAACGATGTCATTTTAAGATTTTCATTAAGTGTTGTTTTAATTACGTCGTTAATCGACGATTTGCAGTTTTAAATGTCAGTTTATTGCATAAATGCTCAACAACTAGACAACTTTTTCCACTTTCTAATATTTTTTTATTTTTATTTTCTTACGAATCTGTCTAATAAGATTATCTTGGTGATAAAAGGGGGAAAAAATATCTCGTGGATTTTTTTTTATCTTACACTTAATTTTTATTTATTTGAATACAGAAAATAATTGGAAATTTAATACCAGAACCTTGTCAAATTGTTAAAGATTTAACAAGATGATTTGAAAAAAAAATTTGTTGAAAAGTTCGATCAGAAAATGCATAAACAATTTCTGAAAATGTAAATGCTTTGAAGATTGACAGATTTAAAAGGATTCAAAAAATTAAATTCATTTTTAAATTAAAATATACATTGAAAAATGCTTTTAATGGTTATTAAAGATAATTTATAAGAAATAATTACTAAGAAAGATTAGTTTACTAAGAAACTTAAAAACTGGCGGCAATAATGTTTTTTAAATCTTTAAACAAAAATTGTTTTTAAGGGGGCAAATGATGAACTGCATTCTGAATAATGCAATAATTTATTTCCTGAGAAGAAAATTTCTTTTGTAGTGTAAGATTTTTTTTAAAAATTTTGTTGGCATATTGATTGAAAAGGAAATAAAAAAAAAAAATCTCGAAACTTTTCTTTAATGAAATAACATGCATAACTACAGGAAAATCCAATAAACAGAAAAATATCACTCGATTTTTCTTTTGGTTAATTCCAAACGTAAATTGTTTCAAACAAATGTAAATTGCTACAACAAACGTAAATAAAAATTGATCCATTAGAGCAAAATTATATCTAATAATTAACAGTTATATTTCAGTATATTGTCACTTTTCCTTTAATACTGTTTCTTTAACATGACAAGTATATCATGCAATAGTGCAGTTAAATAGATAAAAGCATGCAAAGATAAAAGTCCTGTTTAACTTTTGCTTACGCTATTCCGCAACAAATCCAAATATCTCGACCTAATTTGTCCAGCCACAAAAGGCGGCATCTTACGCTCGCTAACAGCTAGGCTGACAAATCAATTTTATCTGCATAAAGTCAGTGCATTTGGCCCAGACAACTGACCCACCAATCTGCTTTCTGTTCCCTTGTTACAGAAATACGAACAGCACAATGCTGCCCGATCGAATATGGCATTCTTAATTTGCCCCGCTCTCTACAGGTGCTGCCTGTATTGAAATTGGCGAAATATGAAATGCGAAAGCTTGTTGTTATTAATATCTCCAATTCCTTTTGAATCCAGGAACTCTGTGCTTTTCAATACATCGTGCTACAAGTTTCGAATTCGGGTCCCGGTGGTGCCATAGATTTTTTAGTGGTATGGAAACCACTTTAAATCGTAGGACCAGGTCTAATATGGCTGTAGAGCGTTGGACGTAGTGTTGACAACCCTACCTCGTAAAAAGAAGGCATCTCCTGTCTAGAAATTTGCTAGGAGGTAGACGGCCTTGGCCAACCATGGGGGTTGGCCAAGAATGAATGTTGGCCTAATGAATGTTGCATTAAAATTAATTAAGTAAGAAGATAGTTTCATGCAATCTGCAGGAAAATCCAACAAAGAGTAAAATACATCTCTACTTTCTTTCGGTCAGCTCCACAGCAAATGCAAATTGATTCAAGAAAACTGATGTACGTGGGCCAAATTGCACCTGTCAATTAACAACTGCTTTATTTTGGTAAATTCTCAATTTTTCTTTCGTATTGTTCCATTAAAATTAAGTTTTGTAAACTGTATTCTCCTTAAGAGAAGAAAAATAAAACTAAGAGTTTAATTTCGTTTATGCTTGGTTTCGGCAATTCTACAACATACACAATTGTAATATTTATCCATTTGTAAAAAATTATCCACATGGGCAAAATTACATCTAACAATTACCAACAATTATATTTCTGAAAACTGCCAATTTTTCCTTCAATATTCTTTCTTTAACTTGAGTATATTCTGCAATGGTACAGTTAAATCCACCAAAGATAAATTTCTGTTTAACTTTCGCTCACGCTATTCTGCAAAGAAATCAAAATATCTCGACCTCATTTGTCCAAACACAAAAGGCGGCCTCTTACGCTCACCAACAGCTAGGCTGACAAATCAATTCCGTCCGCGTAAAGTCCGTGCCTTTGGCCCAGACAACTGACCCGCCAATCTGCTTTCGGGTCCCTTGTTACAGAATTACGAACAGCACAGTCCTCTGCGATCGAATATCGCATTCTTAATTTGCCCCGCTCTGTTGTACAGGTGCTGCCGATACTGGAACTGGCGAAATATGTAATGCGAAAGCTTGTTGTTATTAATATCTCCGATTCCTTTTGAATCTGTGCTTTACAAAATGTTCCCTCTCACATAAAAGCCTCAAGCGCTTTTGGTAAGTAGCCCTTTTAATGAGCCAGTTTTGAAAGCGAGATAATAATGCTCTGGATTTATGGGGAAGTTTCATTTTGGGATTGAATTGAAGCCGTTTCTTTTTCAACCATGGTTTTGGAAGTGTTGAGGTGCCTTGGAATCAAATAGGATGTTAAATGTAAAAAGCTGATTTAGAATTGCTGTTTGTTGAAATTGATACAAATGTTTAGTATTTTTACATTCAATGAAATTTGATGAATTAATTGTTTTTGAATTAGGTAAGTTGAAAGGCTTTTATGTTTGTGAATAAACATCTTCTAAAGGAAGTTTTGTTTGGTTTCTTTTTGCAAATTTAAAAGTCAGTGTCGACAAATGCCAAGTTTTTTTTTAATTTTTTTTTTTACTATTGCTCATGGACTTTTTCATTTGGCTAGCGCTCTGGCCGTTGGTACCGCAGGTCTCAGGTTCAAATGCTGGAGGTGGCATGGATGTTTGTGAGTAGTTCGGAATTCAAGTAAAACTGCAGGTCCCGGTCTACTTACCCCAAAGTTGCAAAGTGTGCAGAAAGTGATAATAGAGCGACTAATCAAACCATAGACATTGTATATGTTATTATCGATAATATTGCCACAGGTTTTAGTTGTTTTTCAATACAAATAAATTTTAAGTTCACAAATAAGCATATCAACGTTTATGTATTATACCTATCCAACCAAGAAAAAGGTATAGCTCGAGTCCCTTTTGGATAATTCCACAATAAAATATAAATTGATTCAGGAAAATTTTTCTACATGAGAAACATTACCTCCAAAAATTACCAACAGTGATATTTGAATAAATTCTCAAATTTCTTTATTATTATTCCATTAACAATTAAGTTTGAAAATTGTATCCTACTGAAGGGCAGGAAAATTCAACAAAGAGAAAAGTATCTCTAGATTTTATGTCAAGCAATTTCACAACAAATACAAATTGATTCAAAAAAATTGGTCTACATGGGAAAAATTACATCTAATAAATACTGGCAATTAACTTTTGTATATTGCCAATTTTCCTTTAATATTGTTTCTTTAACAATGCGAGTAAATCGTGCAAGAGTGCAGTCAAATCCACGAAAGATAACAGTACTGTTTAACTTTCGCTTACGCTATTCCGCAACAAATCCAGATATCTCGGCCTAATTTGTCCAGACACAAAAGGCGGCCTCTTACGCTCAACTAACAGCTAGGCTGACAAATCAATTCCGTCCGCCTAAAGTCCGAGCCTTTGGCCCAGACAACTGACCCGCCAATCTGCTTTCTGCTCCCTTGTTACAGAAATACGAACAGCACAATGATGCCCGATCGAATATGGCATTCTTAATTTGCCCCGCTCTGTTGTACACGTGCTGCCTGTACTGGAACTGGCGAAATATGTAATGCGAAAGCTTGTTGTTATTAATATCTCCGATTCCTTCTGAATCTGTGCTTTTCAAAAGGTTCTCTCTCACATAAAAGCCTCAAGCGCTTTTCGTAAGTAGCCCTTTTAATGAACCAGTTTTGAAATCGAGATAATAGTGCTCTGGATTTATAGAGAAGTTTCATTTTGGGATTGAATTGAAGCCGGTTTCTTTTTCAACCATGCTTTTGGAAATGTTGAGGTGTCTTTGAAATTAAATAGGATGTCAAATGAAAAATCTGATTGAGGATTGTTGCTCGCAGATATTGATACAAATGTAGAGTATTTTAAATTCAATGAAATTTGATACATTAATTGTTTTTAAATTAGGTATGTTAAAAATGTTGGTATGCTTGTGAATAAATATCTTTTAAATGAAGTGTTTTGTTTTTTCTTGCAAAATTTGAAAGTCAGTGTTGAAAAGGCCAAGTTTTTTTTATTATTGCTCATGGACGTTGTCATTTTTCTAGCGCTCGTTAGTACTGCAGGCTTCAGGTTGAAATCCTGGTGGTGGCATGGATGTCTGCGAGTGGGTCAGAATTCACGCAAAACTGTAGGTACAGATCTACTTACCCCCAAAGCCTCAAAGTGTGCGAAAAACGACAAGTTAGAGCACACAGAGGTTAAATCAAATCATAGACTTTGTAGATTTTATCGTTAATAATATTTCGACAGGTTTTAATTGTTTTTCAATATAAATAAATTTTAATTTTACAAATACGCATATAAACATTCATGTATTATACATATACATAAATAGTCTAAATATGAAACAAGTAGGTGTCCAAATATGTGTCAATGCATAAATATAATATATACGTATAAATAGGTATGATGTGTAAAATTTATGTGCACAAATTTTATAATGTTTATGTATGATTATTTAGCATTTTTTCCACAGTTAGAGTTGTAGCATTTAATTCTCTGGATAGTGAAACGTATCGTGAAAGAATGTATAATGTAATGTAATAATGAATGTATCTCAGGATAGTGGAATTTTCATCATTATCAGTGAACAACAATTGTAAAGAAAATAAAGAAAAAAATTGGAAATAAACTTATTAATGATAACTCGAATCATTTAAACTAATCTAACAGCTAACGAGTTTGCACAAATCCATTTTTCTTAGAAAAAAATAATTAATTAAATAGCATTATTAAACATATTTATGTACATTTATTTTAATTTGTAATAATAATTAATTTAAATGAATCAAATTTCGCCACACACTGATTGTATATTTCCTTACAATGCATCATTATCAATGCTCCATTAGTGATTAATGTATCCAATGAATGAGTATAATTCCATTATTTTATTGGATTTTGAAACTCTCTTTGATATCCAATTTATGGGGGAATTGTATAGAATTGATTAAAAAAGTATTTATGCGTCTTTCGAATCGAGTAGTGAATAGCATTAATCACTAAGTAGTTGAAATTCTTATTCATTGTTGCAAGTCGAAATGAATTGCATACACATAATAATTTTCACAGTAAAATGAAACTCAGATTCATGTAAAGTGTTTCAAAATGGAGTAGTCCATTAATTTCGGAAGCATTTTACTGTTAAAAATAGAATTCATTAAAGCGAAAAGTATTATTTTGATGATATTTGGATTTTTGCGTTATTTATGTGTTGCTTTTGTTGTTTCTTATCCCACTTGGCAGACATTTCTAGGCCAAGCCCAGGAGCCCATACGTACTCCTGATAGAAGGGGAAGGAAGCATCTTCTGTTGTGATGGAGCACCCGTAGGTAGAAGCCTGACTTTTGCTCCGTGACGCTCTTACAGTCATGGGAGACCGGGACCTACGGCTTAAAGTGGATTCCGAACCACTACAAACATCCATGGCACCGCCGGGATTCGAACCCGAAACCTGTGGCACCGAGCGCCAGAGTGCTAGACACTCGGCCATTCAGGTCCCAAATGTGCCAACGGCACGCGGTGTTCCCAGGTGGTCGCCCACCCAAGTACTAACCCGCGCCCAATGATGCTTGACTTCGGTGATCTAACGTGAACCGGTATATTCAGCATGGTATGGCCGTTGGCTGTGCGTTATTTATTATATATATAATGAATTTAAAGCTCTGAAAAGCTATGTGATTTTTTAACTAATAATTAACGATGTTCCTAATTATTGAATATATATTTTGAAAATTAAACAGATTATTTAGATTAAGGCCTTTCATTTTGAAAGAGGAATAATTAATTTCATTATGGACTAGATAATTTAATGTAAGATAAAAATATAAAAGTCATAGAAGATTTTTATTAAAGCAAATAATTAAACAATATCAGAATAAATGATGATATTTTGATTTTTTTAAACTAATTATGATGCAACATATTTCCCAATTAAACAAACAGTAGCATTTCATTCCCAGAAGAGAAGAAGTACATAATAACTACCAATTACTCAAATTTGACAGTAGATAAGCAGTGTTGTGAGTAGTTATATTACATGCAATTAGTGTTTTGTACTAATGAGAACAACATGTCACTCAAATCTGATACCAGATATTTATTGTCAGGGATAATGAGACTCAGGAAATTAGCTGTGGTCTATTCGACCGTCACAGGACGAGACAATTACTGACGGGATATGAACTACACCAGGAGTTGCTCCATCGTGATTGGTGATAGAACGTGGTTTGAGAAATGTCTACACCAAGATTAAACTGACCTCCCAACTCTTTATGAATTTTTCAATGGCTTTGAATAAAATGTAGATAGATATCAAATGGTCACTTGTGTTCTGTGTTTAGACTTATTATCTCAACAGACCCATTCGTATAGCTTATTTTACGATAAATATATAGAATCGTAAATTGAATGCATTAAGAAGAAAAATATATATGTATAATCCCGTCACTTTTTAAATTTAATATAAAGTACATATTAAAGTAGTAGCCAGCTTTTTTTTTCATTTGTTATTATTTTTATTTTTGAAATTGAACATTAATAAATTTCACACGTTCGAAAAAAATTCTTCCAATAAACATCTGAAAAATGATGAACACGAAGAAAAACAAACTCTTCAAATTTTATTATCAATTTTAAAGTATCGTTTAATCTAGAAATTTGTTATTATCATAAGCAACAACAATTATTGTGAAAGCAAATTCTCAATGCAGTTTGCAAAAATCCTATTTTCTTAGAAAAAACAATTAATTAAATTACATTATTAAATATATTTATATACATTAATTTAACTTTGTAATAATAATTAATTTAAATGAATCAAATTTCGCCACACACTGATTGAATATTGCCTTACAATGCATCATTATCAATGCTCCATTAGTGATTATGCATCCAATGAATGAGTATAATTCCATTATTTTATTGGATTTCGAAACTCTCTTTGATATCCAATTTATGAGGAAATTGTATAGAATTGATTAAAAAAGTATTTCTGCGTCTTTCGAATTGAGTAGTGAATAGCATTAATCACTAAGTAGTTGAAATTCTTATTCATTACTGCAAGTCGAAATGAATTGCATACACATAATAATTTTCACAGTAAAATGAAACTCAGATTTATGTAAAGTGTTTTAAAATGGAGTAGTCCATTAATTTCGGAAGCATTTTACTTTTAAAAATAGAATTCATTAATTATTTCCCATTGGCATTGAATTACTAAAGAATCCTTTGCTAAATAAAGCCAATTAATTTAACACTTCTTAATGAAAATAACTGACTTTTGTGTTGTATTCAAAATTTATAACAGATAATTAGAATACCATTTTCTTTAAAAGTTTGAGCGAAGGAGTTAATTTAACAAAGAGTATTATAAAAGGTTTCTATAATTGTTTGATTTAATTATCTAAGTATCTTATATTCCTCGAATATACATTTTAAGAATCAAACAAATTTTTGGCGTGAAATTCTTCTATTTGACTGATGAGCATTTAATATAATTATTGCTTCCTTTATGAGAGATAAAAGCGCAACTTAGAAGTTTTTATTATAGCGATAAGTATTATTTTGATGATATTTGGATTTTTGCGTTATTTATTATATATATAATGAATTTAAAGCTCTGAAAAGCTATGCGATTTTTTTAACTAATAATTAACTATGTTCCTAATTATTGAATATATATTTTCAGAATTAAACAGATTATTTAGATTAAGGCCTTTCATTTTGAAGGAGGAATAATTAATTTCATTATGGACTAGCTAATTTAATGTAAGATAAAAATATAAAAGTCATAGAAGATTTTTATTAAAGCAAATAATTAAATAATATCGGAATAAATGATGATATTTTGATTTTTTTGTTAACTAATTATGTTGCAACATATTTCCCAATTAAACAAACAGTAGCATTTTATTCCCTGAAGAGAAGAAGTACATACTAATAACCAATTACTCAAATTTGACAGCAGATAAGCAGTGTTGTGGGTAGTTATATTAAATGCAATTAGTGCTTTGTACCAATGAGAATAACCTGTCACTCAAATCTTATAGCATATATTCATTGTCAGCGATAATGAGACTCACGAAATTAGCAATAGTCTGTTCGCCCTTCACAGGTCAAAACAATTACTGATGGGATATGAACTACACCAGGAGTTGTTCCATCGTGATTGGTGATAGAACATGGGCTGAGAACATGTCTACACCAAGGTAAAACTGACTTCCCCCCTCTTTCTGGATTTTACTTAAAGGGAGGTTTTTATAAACAAGTATAGTGAAAGCAAATTATTAGAGGTTTTGTATAAAAAATATTAGATATCATATAGAAACTTGTGTTTCGTGTTTAGGATTTAGGACTCATTCGTAAAACTTATTTTACGTTAAAAATATAGATTCGTAAATTGAAAGCGTTAAAAAGAAATGTATATATAAATATTGATGCCTTTTTTATTTAATATAAAGCAGATATTTAAAACATATTCTTATTCAAGTTTCGCTATATAAAAAAGACTAAATCAATTTTAAACCAGCTTTATTTTATTTGTTATTATTTTTAATTTTTGGAATTGATCATTTAATAAATTTTACACAGTCTAAATTGAATTTTATAGCCAAGAAACAGTTTAAAAATCAAATCTGAGAAAACGAAAACAATGAAAAACTCTTAATAGTATAAAGTATTATTAAATCTTCAATATGTTATTAACATAAACAAGTATTGTAAAAACAAATCCTCATCGGTTTGTAATGTTAATGCCAGTTGTGTTAATTAATGTTTGTAATGAATACAATGTTAACAGTTGTCCTGTGATCAAATTTAGACTTGTGATTCGTGTTTAGGATTATTATCTCAACAGTACGAATTGTACGTTAATTACGTAACAACAATTGTACGTTATAAATATAGATTCGTAAATCAAAATTATACATGCATATATACATTATATATATATATATATATATAATAACGGTTGCCTTTTTAATTTAATACAAAGCAACTGTTTGTCCTTTGAAAGGACTAAACCAATTTGTTTAACTTTTTCCTTTTTTATTATTTTTATTTTTGAAATTGAATATTTAATAAATTCAACACACTCGAAATTGAATTTTATATCCAATAAGCATTTAAAAAAATTCAGTTCTAAAAAGACGAACACGAAAAGAAAAAAAAAAAAACTCTTCAAACTTTCTAAACTTGCCCTGACAAAGCTTTACCCATTACATTTTATTTATTGGAAAAACGCGCTATATACAAATTCCTGGCGCATTGTAATTAACAATGGTCATTTTAAGATTTTCATTAAGTGTTTTAATTACGTCACTTAACGACGACTTGCTGTTTTAAACTTCAGTTCATTGCATAAATGCCTAACAACTGGACAACTGTTTCTACTTTCAATTTTTTTTTATTTTCTTACGAATCTGTCTAACTAGATTATCTTGGTGACGAAAGGGGAAAAAATATCTCATGGATTTTTTTTTCTCCTACCCTTAATTTTTATTTATTTGAATAAGGAAAATAATTGGAAATTTAATACCAGAACCTTGTCAAAATGTTGAAGATATAACAAGATCATTGGCGAAAATAAAAAAAAAAAAAATACTTAGAATGTTCGAACAGAAAATGCATAAACAATTTCTGCAAATGTAAATGCTTTGAGGATTGGCAGATTTAACTGGATAAAAAAAAATAAATTCATTTTTATTAAAAAAATATAATGAAAATTTTTTCTAATGATTACATTAAGAAAATATTTAAAGTTTTGCAACAAAAATTAAATTTTGGGGCTATACATTTTTAAATTTTTAAAATAAAATCGTTTTTACGGCTTAAAGCAAATGATGAAATAATTTTGAATAATGCAATAATGTTTATGGAAGATAAATAATTTTTTTCAAGTGAAATTTTGTATTTTTTCGGCGAAATATTATTTGTCATGTTATTGATTAAATTTCAGATTGATTGAAAAGGAAATAAAAAAAAAATCTCGAACCTTTTCTTAAATGAAGTATTTTTAATAGAAAAACGATTATGAGATATTACATATTTTACAACTTTCTTTTACGGCGCAATTTTCTTTTGAATTCCTATTTGTGAAAACTAAGAAATTTATCAAAAATATACTCATTTTATTGCTTTCTAAGCAATATGACTTTGGAAATTAATATACACATATGACAGCTTAAAATGTACATGCAATGAAATACAATATTTTAACATTACATTGAAATCTTTAAAAACGAGCAGAATACATTTGAGATCATTCAGAATATCTCATAGAGACAGTAGCCGTATTAGAAATGTTCAGATTGAAGATAGTTTCATGCATAACTGCAAGAAAACCCAACAAAGACAAAAGTATTATTCGACTCACATTTGGGCAATTCCACAACAAATACAATTCATGAAAATGTATCTACGTGGACAAAATTATTTACAGTTTCATGCATAACTGCAGGAAAATTCAATAAATAGAAATTTATCACCCGATTTTCTTTTGATCAATTCCACAACAAATGTAAATTGTTACAAACAAATGTAAATTATTACAAACAAATGTAAATTGCTACAACAAATGAAAATAAAAATTTATCCACTTGGACAAAATTACATATAATAAATATTAACAGTTATATTTCAGTATATTGGCAACATTACTTTAATACTGCTTCTTTAACAATGCGAGTATATCGTGGTAATTGTGCAGTTAAATCAACCAGAGATAAAAGTTCTGCTTAACTTTCGCTTATGCCATTCCGCAACAAATCCAAATATATAGACCTATTTTGTGCAGACACAAAAGTCGGCCTCTTACGCTCGCTAACAGCTAGGCTGACAAATCAATTCCATCCGCCTAAAGTCCATGCCTTTGGCCCAGACAACTGACCCGCCAATCTGCTTTCGGGTCCCTTGTTACAGAAATACGAGCAGCACAATGCTGCCCGATCGAATGTGGCATTCTTAATTCGCCCCACTCTGTTGTACAGGTGCTGCCTTATGCTGGAACTGGCGAAATATGTAATGCGAATCTTGTTGTTATTAATATATCCGATTCCTTTTGAATCGGGGGAGTTCTGTGCTTTTCAAAAAGTTCTCTCTCACATAAAAGCCTCAAGCGCTTTTGGTAAGCAGCCCTTTTAATGTGCCAGTTTTGAAATCGAGAACTTGAAAGAATTGAGAACTTGAAATTAAATTCATCACACACTGATTGAATATTTCCTTACAATGCATCATTATCAATGATCCATTAGTGATTAACGCATCCAATGAATAAGTATAATTCCATTTATTTATTGGATTTTGAAACTCTCTTTGATATCCAATTTATGAGGAAATTGTATAGAATTGATTAAAAAAGTATTTCTGCGTCTTTCGAATTGAGTAGTGAATAGCATTAATCACTAAGTAGTTGAAATTCTTATTCATTACTGCAAGTCGAAATGAATTGCATACACATAATAATTTTCACAGTAAAATGAAACTCAGATTCATGTAAAGTGTTTTAAAAGGAAGTAGTCCATTAATTAAGGAAGCATTTTACTGTTAAAAATAGAATTCATTAATTATTTCCCATTGAAATTGAATTACTAATGAACCCTTTGCTAAATAAAGCCAATTAATTTAACACTTCTTAATGAAATTAACTGACTTTTGTGTTGTATTCAAAATTTATAACAGATAATTAGAATACCATTTTCTTTAAAAGTTTGGGCGAAGGAGTTAATTTACCAAAGAGTATTAGAAAAGGTTTCTATAATTGCTTGATTTAATTATTTAAGTATCTTGTATTTCTCGAATATACATTTTAAGAATTTAACAAATTTTTTAGCTGAAAATCTTCTATTTGACTGATGATGAGCATTTAATTTCATTATTGCTTCCTTTATGAGAGATAAAATCACAACTTTTTATTATAGCGACAATTATTAGTTTGATGGTATTTTGATTTTTGCATTATTTATTATATTTATAAACAATTAAATTAATGCTGTGAAATGGGTATGATACTTTTTTAACTGCTAATTAGCGAAATTCCTTTTTATCGAATATACAACTTCAGAACTAAACAGAATATTTAGATTAAGGCCATGTATTTAGAATGAGGTATAATTAATTTCATTATGGATTTTCTTATTAAATGTAAGAAGAAATATGAATTTCTTAGAAGATGTTTATTAAGGCAAATATTTAAATAATATCTACATAAAGATGATATTTTTATTTTTCTATAAATAATTATGCTGCAACACTTTTTCCAACGAGAATCGTTGTAGAAGAGTATTTTCAGGAGAGAAGAATGTATACTTTTATTATACTTATGAGATTCAGGAAATTAGCAAATGTATGTGCTAACTTCACAGGCTGAAACAATGACAGACGGAATATGAACTACACCATTAATTGTCGCAGCGTAAATGGTGATAGACCATGGGCTAAGAAAATGTCTACTCCAAGAAGATATGAGGAATTTTCTTAAACTGAAGTTTTTGGAGAAGAAAGAAGAGAGTCCTGGACAAGTCGACCAGAAGTGTTTTTTTGTCCTTTTCTTTGAAGTGACTGAATAGGCCAGAGTTTCTGCCTGTTTCCGAAGTAAGCCCCATGGGGTTTCGTGTATTACTCTGTGTGATAATTAATATCTGCAGTATATCCATAGTTAGACCTACAAAATGTTTGCCAGAAACACATAAAAATTTGAAAGTTAATTTATTTAAGATCCTTCGTATTTAAGGTTATTCTTTCAACAGACCGATTCATAAAACGAAGTGTAATTAAACATATAGAGCCATTAATTGACGAAACTTGAAACTTGAAACTTTATAATTAATTATAAAAAGAATTATTTAATCTGCTATTTGCTATTAATATAAGCAAGTATTGTGAAAACAAATTATAAAAGTAATTACCCATGATTTTGAAAAAACTAACAAAAAAAAATGGATATTTGTAAATTTAAGGTATTAAACAGAAAAAAAAAATATATATAAATATATATGTGTATAAGCAGTAGCCTTTTTAGTTTAATATAAAGCAACTATTTAAAAAAAATACTCTAATTCAAGTTTTGTCATTTGAAGAGGACTAAACAAATTTTAAACTATCTTTATTAAGAAACATAAAAAAAACATAAAAAAAAATTCAAGTTTGAAAAGATGAGCACATATAAAAAAAAACTCTTCAAATTTCCTAAACTTGCTTTTCCCATTACATTTTATTTATTGGAAAAACTCGCTAGATACAAATTCCTAGTGCAATGTAATTAACGATGTCATTTTAAGATTTTCATTAAGCGCTTTAATTACGTCACTTAACGGCGACTTGCTGTTTGAAACTTCGTTTTATTGCATAAATGCCCAACAACTGGACAACTTTTTGTACTTTCTATTTTTTATTTTCTTATGAATCTGTCTAACCAGATTATCTTGGTGACGAAAGGGAAAAAATATCTCTTCGATTTTTTTCCCTCCTACCCTTAATTTTTATTTATTTGAATACAGAAAATAATTTGAAATTTAATATCAAAATCTTGACAAAATGTTGAAGATTTAACAAGATGATTTGCAAAAAAAATTACTTAGAAAGTTCGATCAGAAAATGCATAAATAATTTCTGAAAATGTAAATGCTTTATAGCTTGACAGATTTGACTGGATAAAAAAAATTCAATTCAATTTTGCATTTAAAAAAGTTATTGAAAAATGTTTTTAATGATTAAATTAAGAATAATTTTGAAGTCTTACTAAAAAAAAAATTGGGGGGGCAATAAATTTTTAAATCTTTAAACTTAAAATCGTTTTTACAGCTTAAACAAATGATAAACAAAATTTTGAATAATGCAATAAATTATTTTGGAAGAAGAAAATTTCTTTTGGGGTGACAGAATGTAGTTTAAAACTTTTGTTGGCAAAATATTACTTGCCATGTTATTGTTTAAATTTCTTAGATTAATTGAAAAAGAAATAAAAAAAATATTTTCTGTAATGAACTAATTATAATATGAAAAAGGATTTTGAGATATAACATATTTTACAACATTCTTTTAAAGTTACAAATTCAAGATAAGATTAAGTCAAAGCGTTGGAGAGCTGAAGATCTTTTAGCAATACCCAGCAATCCGCGACGGCATACTGTCGCCCAGTTTCGACTTCTGACTGGCCATGACAGTCTAGCAGAACATCTCCATCGCATTAAAATCTTTTCGAATCCTGGCTACCCCCTATGTGGTTCAACAGACCCAATGAACAGAGACCACCTCCAACGATGTGCGGTACTTGACAGCGACTCGGAGACACTTCTTTACTGGCGTGCGAGAGAACTCTTAAGGCAATGACTTCGGTCATCTTTGAATTTTTTGGACGTTTATTCTGGTTTTTTTTTTCAATTGTTATTTTTGTTATTATTACTATTTTTATTCTTCTTGTACTTGCCTTGCCATTGAAAATAAAAAAAAAAAAACATTCTTTTACGGAGCAATATTTTTTTTATTCTTATTTGTGAAAACTAAGAAATTTAACCAAAATGTAGCTCATTTTGTGGCCTTCTAAACAATTTGTAATTTGTATTAATATATATATGACAGCTTAAAAATGTACATACAATGACATACATTATTTTAACATTACACTGACATCTTTGAAAACGAGTAAAATCCATTTGGGATCACTCAGAATATCTTACGGGGACATGAGGCGTATTAGAAATTTTCAGATTGAAGACAGTTTCATGCATAACTGCAAGAAAACCCAACAAAGAGAAAAGTATTACTCGACTCACTTTCGAGCAAATCCACAGCAAATACAATTCATGAAAATTGATCTAAGTGTGCAAAATTATATACAGTGTTATGCATAACTGCGACAAAATCCAACAGAGAGAAAAGTACCACTAGACTTACTTTTTGGCAATTCCACAGCAAATACAGGTAGATTCGTGAAAATTTATCTAAAATGGAAGAATTGCATCTAATAATTAAAAATAGTTTTATTTTAATAAATTAAAAATTTTCCTTTAGTATTGTTCCATTAAAAATTAAGTTTGAAGAGCGCATCCTACTTAGGGCCGGAAAATTACACAAAGAGAAAAGCATCGTTCATATTTGGTGTTGACTTTTCTACAACAAATACAATTGTAAAATTGTCGATTAATACAAATGTAATAAGTGTCGATTTGTAAAAATACATCCACACTGGCAAAATTACATCTAATAATTAACAACAGTTTTATTTCAATGTTTCTTCAGTAATGTTGCATTACATGAAATAAGCATGAGGACAATTTCCTGCATAACGGCAGGAAAATCCAACAAAGAGAAAAGTATCACTCGACTTATATTTGGGAATTTCCACAACAAATACAATTAATGAAAATTGATCTAAATCTTTATATACAATTTCATGCATAACTGTAGGAAAATCCAACCAAAAGAAAAATATGCCTAGACTTACTTTTGGGCAATTAAACAATAAATACAAATTGATTCATGAAAATTGGTCTTCAAGGGCAAAATTTCATCTAATAATTACCAGCAATTCTATTTCAGTATACTGTCAATTATCCTCCAATATTGTTCCTTTAACATTGCGAGAAAATCGTGCAACAGTGCAGTTAAATCCACCAGAGATAAAAGTTCTGCTTAACTTTCGCTTACGCCATTCCGCAACAAATCCAAATATCTTGGCCTAATTTGTCCAGACACAAAAGGCGGCCTCTTACGTTCAACTAACAGCTAGGCTGACAAATCAATTCCATCCGCCTAAAGTCCATGCCTTTGGCCCAGACAACTGACCCGCCAATCTGCTTTCGGGTCCCTTGTTACAGAAATACGAACAGCACAATGGTGCCCGATGGAATATGGCATTCTTAATTTGCCCCGCTCTGCTGTACAGGTGGTGCCATACTGGAACTGGCGAAATACGTAATGCGAATCCTTGTTGTTATTAATAGCTCCGATTCCTTTTGAATCTGTGCTTTTCAAAAGGTTCTCTCTCACATAAAAGCCTCAAGCGCTTTTGGTAAGTCGCCCTTTTAATGAGCCAGTTTTGAAATCGAGATAATAGTGCTCTGGATTTATGGGGAACTTTCATTTTGGGACTGAATTGAAGCCGGTTTCTTTTTCAACCATGTTTTTGGAAATGTTAAAGTGTCTTTGAAATTAAATAGGATGTTAAATGTAAAAATCTGATTTAGAATTGTTTAGTAGAATCTGATACAAATGAAGAGTATATTACATTGAATGAAATTTGATGATTTAATTGTTTTTATTTAATTAAGTGTAATTTTTTTTTTCAAAATTTGAAATATCATTGATAAATTACAAGTTTTTATTTATTTTTTTTATTTTTTATTATTGCTCATGCACTTTGTAAATTTTATTGCTAAAATTATTTCATCAAGTTTTAATTATTTTTCAATTTAAATCAATTTTAACTTACAAATAAATGTTTATATATTATCATAATCTTCAATGGTGTAACAGCCCCATGGCGGGTCAAAGCCGTGTGCCTGTGGCAGGTTTGGTTTGTTGCTCTACGGTTATTTGGTGCACACTTTGGGTTAATTAAACAGGGATCTACAATTTAATGTTACCCATTATTCCAATTATAAGTGTAATATTTAATTTTTTTACAGGATAGGGTTGTCGACCCCACGCCTAACGCTCTATAGTCTTATTAGTGCAGGAACTATATTTTAAAGTGGATTCCAAACCCCTAAAAACATCCATGGCACTGCCGGGTGTCGAACTCGAAACCCCTGGCATCGAGCGGTAGAGTGCTAGTCACTCGGCCATCAGGCCCTTTTTATGGATTATATACACATGTTTAATGTCTATGTATAAACATGTAATGACTAAATATGAATAATGCAGATGTCTAAATATTAATGTATACATAGAATGTATGTTTTTAAGTAAATTTAATGTGTAAAATATCTGTGCATAAATTTTACAACATTTGTGTATGATTATGCATGATATATATGCATATAAATGTACAAGTCTTTATATAATATATAAATTAGCGTAATGTCTGTATATACCCATTTATGTGTATATCTATAGATCTATATATATAATAATTGATCCATGAAAAACTGTCATCCAAACATGCTGTCTGACATATGAAACTTTTTTGCTGCATTTATACTAGAAAACTTCAGACTACAAAACTCTTTCGAGGAGAAAAATTTACTAGAAAATTTAATAGAACAGTTTTTCAAGACAGTAAACTATAATCAAATGAGTTTATTTTCTGAGCAAAAAAAAGTATTCACATTTCATAACGTTAAAAATGGCGACGGATTAATCTAAATGCAGTTTTTAAAATTAAAGTTGCATTTTAAATAATGTCACACGAACTTTATTTTTTATTGATATTTTGTCTTACAGACATATTTCTTGCTCTTACAAAAAAAAAATTATGTTAGTTTTGGCAGGTCTAATTTCCCATTAATGAAACATTTTGTATATTTTTAAGTGGCAATGTTTAAGTGGCATTCTAAAGAACACATTGAATAACATTAATCCAGTTATTCTCAAAGGTTGTTGGTGACTAGAAGATTTCAGGGTGCGGTTAAATATGTGTCCAAATATAAAAATAAATGTAGTCATTCTTTTTTTTTTCCTTTTCCCATTTAAAGAAAGCTTCCATTACACACAATTAACTTCTCTGATTCGTTATCATCTTTTTTTACATAAAAAATCGCCAAACGGCGATAAGGCGCCAAAATAGATTTACAAGAAACTGGAAGCGGCGACTTCCATGTTGGCCACTAGGAGCGCTAGTGATTATGCGATTTTCAATGTTAAAACAATTTCATTGCAGCTTAGGAGACTACACCGTTTCTATGTATTTATTTGTTATAATTGTCTATAGGAACTGATTGCGTATATTATATTTTCCGTATTATTTGATTTAATAATTACTGCATATTTCTCAGAAATTAATATATAGCACACCTAGAGTTATTTGTAGGATTTTAAATGCAAACCGACTTTAATAAGTCTTCCGAACCACTGCATTAATTTACTGTAAAATAAAAAATTACAAAATGAGAATTAAACCTGAAAACACCCACCGCTTAATAGTGCAACGTTTTGGCCTTTATTAAACCTATAACAGGTTCAAGAAGAGGGTCAGTTTAAGGTCCATGGGAAAACTTATATATATATATATATATAAATATATATACTCATGTCCATAAATTAAGGATAATGAAATTCAGGCAAAGAAAGAGACAGAAGCAAAACAAATTTGATTTATTTGTAAAGTCTATTTATTAAACAAAAGGTAAAGAGCAAAAAAGATGCTATATGTGTGACATAATTAATAAAAATTGCGATTTTTACTCCCTGAAGCAAATTTAAAAAAAAAGACCCATTTACAAAAAACAGTATAACATGTTTAGTATGATGGTTAATATGGAGTATGTCGCCCGGACGATGCAATACAAGCCTTACAACGCCTAGGCAGGCTGAGTATCAAATTATCAATCTGATCTTGGGGAATATTGCACGACTCATCAAGCAATGCCCTCCGAAGTTCCGGTTGACCGGTGGGAGGGGGTTGACTGGCTGCAATTCTTCGGCCAAGCAAATCCCACAGATGCTCTATTGGATTCAAGTCCGATGAGTATGCTGGCCAATCCATACGGGTGATATCCTCCAATTGAAGGCATTCGTCTACAATGTTTGCACGGTGAGGATGGGCGTTGTCATCCATAAACAGAAATTCAGCACCCATGGCGCCCCGAAACAAACGTACATGTTGTTCCAGAATGACATCCCGATAGATGTGGCCTGTCATCGTTACACTCTGAACATGCAGGTCAGTTCTGGAACCAAGAATAATTCCTCCCCAAACGAGCCATCCTGCACCACCGTAACGGTGTCGTTCAATGGTGTTCTCTTGGTGGTAACGGGTACCTGGCGCTCTCCATATGAAAGTCCGGCGAGAATCAGACTGCAAACTAAACCTGGACTCGTCGGAAAGCATCACACCAGACCACTGTTGCGGTGTCCACAATGCATGCTCTCTAATCCAAGTTAATCGCAGGCGACAGTGAGTTGCGGTAAGTGTAACACATCTGACAGGCTTACGAGCATATAGACCAATGTGTGCTGAGCGTCTGTACACGGTCTGCCTTGAAACTGTCGTACCGGTAGCTAAAGAGAGCTGACGAGACAGGTCTGATGCTGTGATCCGTCCTCAATCGGCGTTGTAACTCGGGGGCGTCCTGTTGTGTAACATCTACTCACATTACCATAATCTTGGAATCGTTGTCAAAGCCTGGATATGATACTCTGGACGATTCTAAGTTCCTCGGATACTTCCGGCTGGGTACGTCCACATTCCAGTCGTCCGATAATTCTACCACGTAAAAAATCATCCAAATGCTTCCTTTGTGCCATAACTATGCGGTTATTGCACTGAAAGACTTTTAAAGCGCTTGTGAAAAATTTTACTTCTTTGAAACCATTCCTTATATACCCTTCTCTTACACTCTCGTCATTGTGACGTACAATCCGCGCCATCTGGTGGTTTCCTGTAATTTGCATATTCTTCTTCAAGATGTGTGTGATAATCCTACAGGTGAAATTTTTATGTTAGATTTCAATTTCTGTGTGATTCTGAATTATCCTTAATTTATGGACATGAGTGTATATATATATATATATATATACACTTAAGAGCCAAAACATTATGACCAATAATGTTGCAACCATTTTGAAATGAACTTGCCTGGATGACGTGGAAGGCACGCGATCAGGTGGAAGTGGTGGAAGTTAGCTGCTGCTAGAGAGTCTGAAGAATCATTCTTTCACTTACTTCTGTGTGTGATGGGAAAGGCCGCGGATCTAAGCGACTTTGATAGAGGGCAGATTGTAATGGTTCGAAGGCACGGAACAAGTATTTCCGAAACTACACGACTCGTGGGTTGTTCGCGACCTACAGTTGTTAGTACTTATGCAAAGTGGATGAATGACGGTGAAACCATAAGTAGACGACGTGGTGTTGGACGTCCACACGCTATCAAAGAAAAAGGTCGTCTGAGACTGTCGCGCATGGTGAAGCAAAACCGGAGGCAGACAGTGGCTCAGCTGACAGCCCAATACAATGCAGGGCCAAGTAGAATAGTATCGGAGCTCACTGTTCAGCGGACACTGTTGGATATGGGGCTACGCAGCAAACGTCCCACTCGTGTGCCTTTGCTGACCAAGTGTCATCACCAACTGCGCCTGCGCTGGGCCCGGGAACATCGTGACTGGTCCATGGATCAGTGGGAGAGAGTTACCTGGTTTGTCATTCATTCGCCGATTGCCGTGTCAGGATACGCCGACTTCCAGGCAAACAGTTGCTCCCTCAATGTACAGTAGGTCATACACAGGCTGGTGGTTGCGGCATTATGCTTTGGGGACGTTCTCATGGGCGTCTCTGGGACCCGTGGTTGTGGTAGAGCACACCATGAATGCTACAAGGTATCTGAACATTATTGCGGGCCAGTTGCACCCTTACATGACCTCTGTTTTTCCAGCTGGAAATGGAATGTTCCAACAGGACAACGCCCCTTGTCACAAGGCTAAAATTGTGTCGGAGTAGTTCTAGGAACATGATGCTGAATTCCAGTTAATGTCCTGGCTGCCTAACTCACCGGATCTCAATCCGATAGAACACATTTGGGATGTCCTGGGACGGCAGCTCAGAGTTCAAAGACCACCAATTCGCAATATCTCGGATTTGCGGGACCGTTGCTTAAACATCTGGTACAATCTGTCTCCGGCCATCTACCTAAGACTTGTGGCATCAATGCCAAGGCGGGTTGAAGCTGTGTTGCGCGCCAAAGGTGGGCCAACTCGTTATTGACAGGTGGTCATAATGTTTTGGCTCTTGAGTGTATATATGTATAACATACACTGGGGTTTTATACAAAAAAAAATTAAAATTAAAATAAAATTTGACCACAGTTGAACACATTTAATCTTAATTATCTCACGGTGTGATATACAAAAAAAAAGTTCAGTTTGGAAACAGCCGGATCCTCTGGCCTATTCAGTCACTTCAGAGAAAAGAAGAAAAACAACAATTTTGATCGTCTTGTTGAAGAACTCTCTCATTTATTCTCCTTCTTCTCCAAAAACATACCCTCAAGAATGGGGTCAACTTCCCTCACTTCTCACTAAAGTAGACATACCACAGCTCGTAGTCGATCACCAATCAGGATGGAAAAACTCTCAGCATAGTTCATATTCAGTATATAGATGATACCTAATACCATTATACTTGATACCTAATATCTGCTATCATATTTGAGTGACAGGTTGTTCTCATTAGTACAAAACACCAATTGCCTGTTATGTAACAATTGCCTGTTTTTTATACATTCCGCTCTCCTGGGAATGAAACGCAAAAACACTTCCAGTAAGAACAAAGCTACAAATTCTTCAAGATCCATAAATAAGAAATAATGACATGAAATTGTTATTATTTGTTTTCATTATTATCACTGTTTTGAATAGAATTTCTGTTTACAGAAAAGACTTCAACCAGAAGTAGTTTAATAAATAAACAAACATTTCTTCAATACAAAAATTGACGGTAATCTTTTTAAATGATTATTTTACATAAAGTATTAAATCATATTTCAATATTTTATCTTTTTTATTATCTCTCAAATCAATTCAAGTTTTGCACGGAGCTTCCAATTCTCCAAATGCGTTTTGTTTCATGTTTAACTGTTTTATTTTCTAGCAGTTTTACGATAAAATATTTGTTAGCATTTGAAAAATATTCACTTTCTTTCGAACTCGAAAAGTTTTTCTCGTTTGTATTTCATAAAATATTTAAAACAAATAAACTGATAGAATTTAAGTATTTACAAGGATGGATATTAAATTTTCACAAAAGTATAAATGAATAGTTTTAAATTTATAAATTCTATAATATCGAAATATTTCTAAGTTATATTGAAATGTATTTATGATTGTGCAGAATATTTTCTCATAGGAAGAGTTTTGACATTTCATTCCCAGGAAAGAGGAATGCGTGTTATTTGACAAGTATATAACAGCAACCCATCATTGAAATTTGACAGCAGACAAGTTGTATTGTGTGTAGTTTTATTATATGCAATTAGTGTTTTGTACTAAGGAGAACAACTTGTCATTCAAATCTGATAGCAGATATTCGGTATCATGTATAATGAGACCTCATGAAATTAGAATGTCTCTGCGACCTAAATGATCGAAACAATTACAGATAGTGATGTGCGATGTACATGAAGAGTTGTTGCATCATAATATACCATGGGCTGAGATAATGTCCACTCCATTCAGAAGTGAGAAAAGTTAAGCACTTCTTTTCAGCTTTTCTTAAATATATATATATATATATATATATATAGATCAAAGTATTCCCATGCTCCCATCCTCCTTCTCAAAGCCGTTTTAGATCTAATATAGGCCGAGATTTTGCAACTGTATCTATTGCAATATTTGAGTGCTTCTAATTTTCTACCTTTTTTTTTTAAATTCTATAAATATTTACTTACCACTTTCCACCATATAGAAGTGAATCTATATAAATAAATATCTATGATTTTTTAACGCAGTTGAAAGATTTTTCATAAAAATTAAAATTTGAATTAAATGTTTGTAATGATTTTATAGGGAAGGATGATTAATTCAAACAGTTTAGAAAGTTTTTAATTCTTCCAAATAGCGATATTGTTTTTGTTTTTTTAAATTGTAAATAATTTTACTTTCTGTAGTTTATCAAATGATTAAATATTTTTCCCAGTAAGTTTTAATCACAAAGAAATTTAGTAATACGTATTATTATTCTTGTATAAAATAAAAAATGCAATTAAATTTCTATGTTTTAAGAAAATGGGTAATGGTTTAATTCAAGAAATGTGAATTCATTTCATAAATGAACAGGAAAGTAACACTGGGGGGTTTTCAAATTGAACATAAAGTAGCTTGTTAATCGAATTTACACGGGAAAATGTCTCTTCCTTTAGCTGAAACCAACCAGTCATGCTACTCATGCAATAAGATTACAATGTGCACGTACTTTGTTGTACGTGCTTGCTCGAATCAAAAGTCATATTACAACAAGCCGCTCGGTTATCATTGGGTATGAGCGATAAAATGCTTAATACAAGATAAATGTTTATAAATGATATACTGAGGATAAATGTTGGATAAGCGTGTAGCGATAGATTAATTAATTGAGTGGCAACTGAGGTGTGTATCACGTCGACCATAAAGAAACATGCCATTCCGATAAGAACTTTATATATTGCATATAAATTGTATGTGAAGCCTGGCATAATATTGGGTTCACACCCAACACTCTTCACTTTCGAGGCTAGCATTAGGACATGCCTATCTAAAGATTTATTGTGTCCATCAGTGGAATTTACACAAGAGTTTTTAAGTTTTGACCTTTTCATTTGTGGATGGCTGAACAGCTATGGATCCCCTGCTCAATTTAACTGTATCAGAAACAACCTATCAAGGCTGATAAATTTAGTATTTTGCTTTTCAAGAGGATATTATGACAGACTTTCTGAAAAGTGATGATTTATTCAAAGTGATGATAATCTTTCGTATCTATTACAGATATATTCGTATATTCATATACTCATCTGTATTCAAGCGATGACAAGCTTTCGTATCTATTATGGATATATTCGTACATTCATGTATTCATTTTATTAACGATACGCTTTTGTATCTCTTTCGAATATATTCATATGTTCATCTATTCGTATAGATTTCAAATATATTCATATATTCGTATACATTCCGGAGCTGGTCATATATTCCTGTATTCGTACATATTCCAGATATATTGATAAATTCATATCTATTTCAAATATATTCGCATCTAATCCAGATATATACATACATCACATATCAATCCAAAGCGATGATAAGCTTTCGTATCCATTTCTTAGATGGTCATGATACATCTCTATTGAGAAATATCTTCCTGTTGCGATAGAAGAAAATGTGAACCCCCTAGAGGCCACCCTTTTAGGTTGTTATTCCAAATTACAGCTTCGTCCACTTCATCCTCAGACCTGCAAAGAGGCATCTCTGTTCTAGGCAAGATATTGAGGTCAGATGTCATAGTAGTGCCTGACACAGCTCAAAAAAGAATTTATTCGAGTCTCCCTTAAGGAGTTTGAAGAAATTCTATTAAAGCCACAACTTGAACGAAGTTTTTCAAACGAATTTCTCGCAACGGACAGGCACAATGCTTCAATTGATACCAGTCGCGCAGTTTCATGTCCTCCGTCTGGCATCTCCGATGTGCCCCCTAATTTATTCGTACTCTGTGTTTGCAACCTTGCTTTCATTTACGAGACTCCAGTTGACTCAATGGAGGACCTCGTTGTACCTCTATCCATTCTGGCTGCGAAATTGATGCCATTTTTGGAACAGTTCGCCAAACACTCCTTTTACGCTACCAAGAGATATTAAAGCGTTTTTGCATACCGTATTTTGGACGTCCATTATTTTTTTTCTCCCTAGAGCGCATGCTCATAGGAAATTGCGCGTGCGTATCTGTAATAATGTTTCCTATGAGCATGCGTGCTAGGGAGAAAAAAATAACGGACGTCCAAAATACGGTATGCAAAAACTCTCTATTGTGAGAGTGGTCACAACTTTGAGCGTTTACTGTAAACATGAAATCATGAAGCACTTTGTAATGATGTTGAGAATAAACAATGTGTTTTTTTTCATGTCTTCTTTTTTGTGTTTTTGTCTCAACGCGTCATTTCCGTTCATACATTGCCATATAAAATAAAAGTATGCTTTATTATGATGCATATATATATATATTTAGTATGATACACTATCCTTTAAAGATTCAATCAAACTATATATGTGTTGATAAAATACATGCATTCATTTGTCCTTTCAAATTTTATATTTCCTGAATTTCTAATAATAAAGTTTAAGTACTATTTTTTACAACAATACATTGCTTTCACTTACTTTAAAGCAGGATATATATCATCACATTCAATTAAAATATTAAAAGGAAAATAAAAACTCAAACGCAAGCACATATTTCACCTCGAAATACAAAACAAAACCCCACTTCCAAACCAGATGTTTAAATCCGGAAAATGAAAAAAAAAAAAATCCGGTTTAACATTATGTGTTTGGCAATCCATCATTCTTACTGTCAAATTCTGTTTTTATTATAGGAGAGCTGTTACGAAAAGTAACGTGTCGAAACTGCATTTGCGTTTTTTTACTTAACATTGCATTGATTATTCTGCAGTGTGTAAGTGTTTATAATCGCCGACTGATAATGGCTAAAGAGCACAGTTCAGTTTTGCTAAAATTTCTAATGTGTTTATTTATAAGTTGCATTCATCTTTTCTGACGGACTGAAAAGTTTCTATTTCACAAATTGAAAAGTCTTACTTAAAAGTAAACTTTAATAAATATTGTCACACACGTTTAACATACAAGGATGTTTTAAACTGTATTATGTAAAGAAAAAAAGAATATGCACTCTAACGTAAAAGAAAAAGCTGCACAAAAAAGTACTTATACAAATAGCAAGGTATTTTGGTCATCTGATTATAACACATACCTTTCAATCCAGCACGCAAGTAATTAGATTTTGGTGGCAAGTGAATAAGTATCGTTCCAAAGCAATAAAAATGAGCAAATAAGCGGCATTGCGGCAATCTGTCGATGGCGATGGGGACAATCTGTGTAAAAAGCGCCTCGCATCGACAGTCTTGCTGCCTGGTGGCAGGTGTCCAGGTTGTCTCCCATTTGTCATGCATATGTTCGGTTGGTACCCTTTAAATGTCTCCCAGAAGGCATCCCCCCCCCCAGTCAAAAGCCGGAAAGCCGGAGGACTGTTCGTGGTAAACACACGAGGCCCCCGGGAAAGGTGCGAAGAAATATGTTATTTTGTTGCAATCACAAACTAAGAGACTCGATAGCGATTGTAACAATGTGTGAAGTGTACGTTAGTAAAAGTGAAATTTACTGATTAAAGTACAATTGTTGTGAATGATATGCTGAGCAACTTGCGTGCTGCCCACCACACTGACTGACAACTGGCAGTTATGGTCTGATATGAAATTTCATGAGATAATCTAGTCCAAGACAGAATTGAACATTGCAGAGTAACAAAGATATAACCAGTTATAATGATTGTGTTTATTACTTGATCTATTCATCTATATCTCCAGATTTTTATGCTATGGAGCATATTTTATGTCTAATGTGCAGGCGCCCACTTGCAACATAGCAGAGCAACTAAGATATTCAATTCCTCTCTGTATTTCATTTCATGTTACCTAATTCCAGACTTATATTTCAGCATGATGAAAACCATTTAAACTGATTGCCCTCGTGCTTTATCTAGCTATCTATATCTCCAGAGTGTTATCCAGTGGGGCACATTTTGAAATTTTAAATCATTTAATCATTTTTTAGCAGGCGCCTACGACAATATCAGACTCAGGAGCCTACCAACCGTACAAAAATGAAATCCAACAAAGTTTGGCGGTAAATCTCGCACAGGTTATCTGTGAGTCAACGAATGAAGGATTCGACTAGTCAACGAATGAATGTCTAGTCGAGTTAATACCTGGTGTAAGACCCAGAAGAAAAACACGTGTATTGATATTTTCAGTTTTTGTTCTTGTATTTCCTACATTATTGGCCTTTGGTACCACAGTCTTCAGGTTGGAATCCTGGATATAGCATGCGTTTTTGTTAGGGGTTCGAACTTTAAGGGAAACTGTAGGTCCCGGTCTTAATAGCCCAAGGTGTTCAACAAAATGACAGTAGAACGACAAACCCAACCCAAAAAAACTAAAATACTAATAATTTCTTTTGAAATTTTAATCATTTCTCTTACTGTACACAGAGATTTCTTTTTTAATAATAAATATTAAATAATAGAAAGCATTTACATTTTAATTTGCTGTTTTAATTTTTTATCTTTGAATATGAATATAACAAAAAAATTAAATAATGTTTACCGTAGTTTTTTTCTTTCTAATGTAGCTGGCAAACACTTAGACAGCTTGGTCTTGGATGCCTTAAGGCAATCGCTGCACAGACGTACTCACTTTGCATTACCCAGGGGGCGCGTTTAACTTGAAGATAAGCCACGGACGCGGAGTAACAATGCCCCAACAACGCTCTACGATCCTATTAGACCGGGACCTACAGTTTAAAGTGGATTCCGAACCACTACAGACATCCATGGCACCGCCGGGACTCGAACCCTGTGGTACCGAGGGCCAGAGCGCTAGCCACTCGGCCATGCAGGCCCCATGTTTACCGTAGTTAAGATTATTTTTTCATAAATAATATTTTCTTACAATTAAGTGTATTTTTACTAATAAGATCTACATCACTTAAAATTTTTTTTAAATCATTGGATAATATGAATAATGGATCTTTTATTTGAGGTTCATTAAATTAGCTTTATTAGTTTTCACTTTTACTATCTTTCTGAAAATAATACAATCTTTTTTTTTTTTTTTTTTTTTTTTGTGTGTGTGTGTGTGTGTAACAACATAAGTTTATTTTTAGCAACTGAATAAAAATTTTCGATGTTGGAACTACAAAAATAGCTATCCCAGGCACTTTTTCCGAAAAAGTGATAGTTGATTACATTTTTTTAAAGAACAAACGAGGTTTTTTATTTCTAACTTTGTATTAAATTACCTTATGGCTATTTCAGAAAAAAAATTTGTACTGGTGTTTTTCAGCAATTCTCTAAGCAGTTTTATTAAATGAAGAAAAATTGAAGCGTTTGTTAACTTTTCATTAAAAAAGTAATTGTAAACATTTTTCGGCTGCAAATTGAAATCCTGGTAAATTTAATATAAACTTATATATTAAACCATCAGAAAATAAGTTTATAGAAGCTTATATGTTCATTAGAAAATAAGCAGCTAACGGCCATACCATGCTGAATATACCGGTTCTCGTTAGATCACCGAAGTCAAGCATCATTGGGCGCGGTCAGTACTTGGGTGGGTGACCACCTGGGAACACCGTGTGCCGTTGGCACATTTGGGACCTGAATGGCCGAGTGTCTAGCGCTCTGGCGCTCGGTGCCACAGGTTTCGGGTTCGAATCCCGGCGGTGCCATGGATGTTTGTAGTGTTTCGGAATCCACTTTAAGCCGTAGGTCCCGGTCTCCTATGACTGTAAGAGCGTCACGGAGCAAAAGTCAAGCTTCTACCTACGGGTGCTCCATCACAACAGATGCTGCTTCCTTCCCCTTCAATCATGAGCACGTATGGGCTCGTGGGCTTGGCCAAATAAGCCTATACAACCTTACATGCTATGTTAGACATTAGAAAATAAGCTCATAATAGCTTATACAATTGAGTCCAAAAAGTAAGACCGATTTTCAATTTAAAATTCTCGGGGCTAATGGAATTTCAATTTTTCTCAGGTTGTAGGCACTGTCCTTGCATCTGTTAAATTGTACGTCAAAATATTCATTAGTGTTTGAGTTACGCTTTTTTTTTGTTCACGGAAACGTATAGAATGTTGCAGAAGACATTCGTCGAGAATTCCTATATCGGAAAGAAATGTTTAGAAGTGGTATAAACAGTTCAAAGAAGGCAAAGAACGCGCTGAAGACGAAGAGCCCTCTGGTCGACCCTCAACCCCAACCGACAAATCTCACGTCCAAAATATTAAAGATTTGGTGCTTGCAAACTGTCGATTTACAATTAGAGACATTGCTGATGATATTGGAATTTCAAATGGATCGGTCCATTCCATTTTGGGCCTCAAACGTGCCAAATCTCGATGGGTACCGAAAACACTGAGTGCATCATATGAGAGACCACTTTTATGGAAAGACAACTCTTGGTTTTTGCATCACGATAATGAGCCAGCTCACACTGCATTTGATTCTTCGCGACTGTTTCACCAAAAATGAAGCCCATATCGTCCCACAACCACCATATTCACACAGTCCAACTTCCGGCTATTCCCTAATCTCAAAAGACCACTCTGGGGACACCGTTTTGAGTCGATTGAAGAGATTCAATGTGAATCGGCGCGTGCTTTGAAAGCCATCCCTGCCGATGACTTTTTAGCATGTATTGAAGATTGGAAAAAAAGTTGACAAAAGTGCATTGTTTCCGGAGTGATGACGATGAAATACGATAAAGACGATTAAATAAATTTGGAAGAATAAATAAAGAGTTTTTGAAAAAAAAAAATGATTGGTCTTACTTTTTGGGCACAGTAGCATGTTAGACATTAGAAAATAAGTTTATGTAAGCTTATATGTTAGGCAATAGAAAATAAGCTTTTGATAAGTTCATATGTTTGGCATTAAAAAATATGCTTATATGTTAGGCATTACAAAATAAATTTAATTGTTAGTCATTACAAAATAAGTTTATATGTTAGTCATTACAAAATAAGTTTATATGTTAGTCATTACAAAATAAGTTTATATAAGCTTATATGTTAAGCCTCAGAAAATAAGTTTATATAAAATTATATGTTCGGCATTAGAAAATAAGTTTATATATTAGACATTAGAAAATAAACTTATATGTTAGACATTAGGAAATAAGCTTATATGTTAGACATTAGAAAATAAGCTTATATATGCTTATATCCTAGACATTAAAAAATTTCTCGCAACAACAAATTATACGGAAATTAAATGTATACTCCACATATTGTTTTATATTGTTATTCGTGTTTTGTTATAAACCTTTTCCATTTTGTCTATTATGAAAATTATTTAAAAATTACAATCAAAATAATAATAAATATTAATACCTTCCTAACACTGAAAATTAAATTTAAATTTTCTTCAAATAAATGTAGATTTTTAACAAAAAAAAATACAAAACGTTCTTTCAATGTTCAAATGGATTTTAAATTTACTTATTATTATTTTTTTTTCGAAGGTTAGAAATTGAATTGTTATTCTAATTAAAATTTTCCAGATTTCTCTATTACTTTTTTGTAGAAAATTCTGGAAAATAAATCTTGTTTGATAAATTATTTATTTTAAAATTATTTATATGAGTGGGAACGATAAAATTTTTTCCCATAATTGGTTTTCGTCTAGACACAATTTTTTTCTTTACGAAAAACCATAAAAGGGAAAATAAAAGCATACTCACAATAAACTAACCACTAGTTAACAGAAAAAAGTATTTATAAAAGAACCTTCAATACATTCTATTTTTAACATAAGCAAATAAATACATTTAAAGAAGTCATTTGAGTACTCAAGAATTTGCAATGAAGAAATTGGGGAAATAACTAAACAAAATAAAAGGCAGCGTATTAATTCTCCTTAAATTAAATTCATCCTCAAGGGTTTGCTTAAATATTTTTAAAAGCTGTTTTATTATTATTAATTTTTAACTAAAACTATCAAATTAAAAATTAATGTATCATGTAATATTAATGGCAATGTATCTCTAACTTGATATTTATTATAGCAATTAAATTAACATTTTTGATACTTAATAATATCATTTGGTTAAAATGGTTTTTAGATTAAAAATGAAGAATTTTAAATTAATCTTTGTGCAGTTTAATTATTTAACTTTGTTTTTATAATATATATAAATGATATATATACATAAGAAATCCCGGAAAAATCCCACCAGATAGTCTGACTAACGATGGGGCCTGAATTGGCGAGAGTCTAAGCACTGTGTGCCACATGTTTCGGGTTCGAGTCCCAGTGGTGCCACGTATGTTTGTAGTGGTTCGGAATTATCTTTAAACCGTAGGTTCCTGTTTAATATGACCGTAAAGTGTTGGGTGTCATGCTGACAATTCTACCCCATAAAACGATAGCATCTTCTTTCTCGAAATCTGCTAGTAGGCAGACGACTTTGGTCATCATGGGGCTGTTGCATGATGTTGACCAAGGTGATGATGATGAGAATTTTCTTTTATATAAACAGCAAAAAACCCACCGACTGGCTATGAGAGGTGGGGGAGTTTTATAGACAATTGGGTAGATTTTAATGCCGAATTGTAGAAATTACAAAAACGCTCCCACCAGTTCAGTTACAAAAGATCAATCACAGCTGTCGATGCGAGAATTTTAACATGCACTCTCACAATTGCTATCAAGTCTCTTGACTTGTGAACGCAGTGACTGCAATTGACGCCACAAGCAGTTTCCGACCTAGACCTTGATGCGCAAAGTGAAGGAGAGGAAGGTAGGAATGCGTGGAAAAAATGTGTGTGTAGTATAACAGGATCCCGATGGCTTGGTTTGGTTTGTTACTCTATGGTCATTTTCAGCTCACTTTAGGCTAATTAGTCAGGAATCTACAGTTTAATATGGATTCTGAAACATCAGCAAATATCCATGTAACCGCCAGAATTCGAAACTGAAGCATGTTGTATTAATGGCCATATATCTAGCCAATTCACAAAGTCCATGAGCAATAATAAAAAAAAACTTGTCATTTGTTAACACTGCCTTTTACATTTTGCAAAAAAATCACTTCATTTAAAAGTTTTTCATTAACAAACATACAAACATTTAAACATACCTAATTTAAAAACAATTAATTCCTGAAATTCCACGGAGTTATAAAATATTACTAGTATGCATTTTTATCATTTTTTACCAACAATACTTAAATAGATTTTTACATAACCATGTTATCACTTCGAACATAATGCAAGAAGCCTTCCAATAGGAAATTTGCACTGCATCTAAATTTTCTGAAGATTGGCTTAAGAGTGGTTTCACACCCAACACTCTTCTCCTTCCAGGCCACTGTTAGGACTTGCGTATCTAAAGATTTATAACGCCTATCCATGGTATTTACACGAAAGTGTTTCAGTTTTCTTTGTCATATTTTTTTTTATACTGAGCATTTGTGGGTCCCCTGTTCCACTTACATGTATCAGTAGCAACCCCTCAAGAATGATAAATATAGCACTTTTCCTTTTAAGAGGATACTATGGCAGACTTTCTGCAATTGATTACAGTACTTAAGATGTAGTAATAGTGAACAGAAAATAACACATCCACATTTTTTTTTATTTATAAATTCTGGTCATGCAACCGCCAGAATTTGAACCTGAAGCCTATGGTACTAACGACCAGAGCGCCAGCCAATTGGTCATCAAGCCACTCTGAATCCTAATGGTAAGCTTTGGACAACTCTGGATTTGTGACACATCTGCAATTTCAATGACGAATGAACACAAGTGAAAGGGCGTTGGCTTCATTGAAACTGCAACTTCTTAAAGCATATATAGTATTTAAAATTTTCATTGAAAATAATTTTTTATGGTTACGAAATATAATGCATCACCGAAAATAAAAGAAAATTCGTAGATGTGGTGAATTTAGTTATTTCTTGTTGAAATTCGTAAATATTAGTTGAAATTTCATTTAATTCTTTTTGTGAAATGTATCCAATTAATTTTATATTTATAAGCAATAAATCTCATCGGTAGAAATATGAAAAGGAAAAAGTTAAGAAGTAGACATATAGAGGAAAAAGGACATATATTTTTTGTGTAATAAAGAAAGAAAATAAGTATTAATATGCATTTAATTTATATTGGTATTAGTATAGTGCTCTAAGTATCATTGAAAAGAACGCTTGTTTAATTTCTCTGGTAGCTTGTGTTGAATCATTATTTTAAGCCTGTCTAATCAATTTCATTCAAAGTGAAGCAAGACATTCCATGTGCTCTGTTAAAGCCCACCGGGTATTAAGATCTACCGGATACTTAGCTCCCACCGGTTCCCGCCGGATTCCCACCAGATGCTAAGATCTCACGTCACAGGTTGCCATTCAATCAGACGCTTGATTTCTATCTTAGTGTGAGAATTCAACTTAACTCTTCCTCCTGAAAGAGTCATTTTAAATTGTTTTACGTTCAGATGTTTTGAAAAATACGCATTTAAAATTGTTGCAGAGACATAATTTATAAATACTATTTAACACCAATTTTCTTTCTATTGCATTTATTATTATTTACATTAACAAATTTTGCTTATTCTTGGTTTCATTGTTATTTTCAGGTTAATGTTGACACTTTTAATATTTTATTATTATTGATTAATTAAAATATCTTTAAAAAACAATTTCAAAAAATATTTTTTTAACTGTGTTACATGTTTATGGGATATTTGATGTTATAATTTTTTTATTTTTTTATTACCATAGCTTTATAACCATTTTATTACCATAGTGTAGTTATTCACTTTTCTATTATTTTATGCAGTTTAAAATAAAATAAAAGTTTAAATAACTAGCCCCAAACATGTGAAAATATTAGTATCTATCTCTAAGAAATATTACGAGAATTCATGATAGAAAACGATTACGACTGTCGAGGATTAAAAATCAAGTAAAGTCTATGGTGATTGCGACCAAGTGTTGGCTCCTATTATTCGTTATCAGTGTAACAAGTGGTCTGAAATGTTCGTAGGCTGACAGATAGTTGGCGCTACTAGTATTTAATCCATATAATTTTTAGTTTTATTAGTTTGAAAAAATGGATAAAAAAGGAATTTCGTGTGTTAATAAAGCATTGCTTTTTGGCGAAAAAAGATACTATTGAAGCCAAGGCTTGGCTTGATAAACATTATTCGGACTTTACACCAGGAAAATCAACCATAGAGAAGTGGTTTGCTAAACTTAAACGAGGCGAAATGAGCACCGAGGACGATGCACGCAGTGGACGCCCCAAACAGGCTGTTGCCGACGAAAACATAAAAAAAGTCCACAAAATAATTTCTGATAACCGTAAAGTGAAGTTGATTGAGATAGCTGAGACCCTAAAGATATCAAAGGAATGTGTTGGGCATATCGTGAAGGAATATTTGGATATGCGAAAGCTCTGTTCAAAGTGGATGCCGCACGAGCTCACAATCGACCCAAAACAACAACGAACTGATGATTCTAAATAGTGTTTGGAGCTGTTCAATCGTAATAAACCCTGATTTTTGCATCGATATGTGACAATGGATGAAACATGGCTCCATCATTTCCCACCGGAGTCCAATCGACTGTCAGCCGAGTGGACTGCTCGTCATGAACACTAAAAATGCTATAACTGACATACTAATAGTGCAATAGCTGCCAAATTTATACACGTGTCTTTTGGAAGGTTAGGGCTAACTAAAAATCATATGGATTTAATATTAACAGCACCATCTATGTGTCAGCCTACAAACTGTTCAGCTAACCTATTATTTTATTATTATTGATTAATTTAAATATTTTTAAAAACAAAAATTAAAAAAAAATTTTTTTAACTGTGTTTCATGTTTATGTGATATTTGATGATATAATTTTTATTTATTTTATTTTAATACTAAAGCTTTATAATCGTAGTTTTTCTTTCAAAAATGTGTAGTTATTCACTTTTCTATTATTTATGTTAAAAATAAAATGAAATAAAACTTTAAATAACTAGCCTCAAACATGTGAAAACATTTTCTAAGAAATATTACGAGAATTTATGATAGGAAACGATTAAGACGATTAGGATTAAAAATCAAGTAGACATCAAGTAGTGATTATTTTTTTACACATCAATGAGGAGGCATTATTTTCTACCACATCAATGACGATGATAATTTTTTGCACGCCAATGATGGTTATTATTTTTTGACATCAATGATGGTTATTATTTTTTGCACATCTAAGATTGTTATTATTTTTTGTACATCAATGACATTGATTATTTCTTGATGGTGATCCTTTTTTGCACCTCAATGATAGAGGCTTATTTTCTATACAGCAATGATGAGGCATTAATTACTCCACACCAACTACGGGGGGCTTATTTTTTTTCACATCAATGATGGTGATCTTTTTTTTTGCACCTCAATGATGGTGGCTCATTTTTTACACATCAATAATGAGGCATTAATTACTCCACACCAATGACGGGGGCTTTTTTTTTCACATCAATTATGGTTATTATTTTTTTTTTCACATCAGTGATGGAATCTTATTTTTTTTTTGTGTACATCTAAGATTGTTATTATTTTTTGTACATCAATGACGTTGATTATTTCTTGCACATCAATGATGGTGATCATTTTTTGCACCTCAATGATAGAGGCTTATTTTTTCCACATCAATGATGTGGCTTATTTTTTTTTCACATTAATGATGGTTATTATTTTTCTTCCACATCAATGATGGTAGCTTAATTTTTTTGGGCACACCTATGATGAAACCTTCTGACCATCAGAGAAAGGGCATGAGCCAGAAAAAAATTGTCGAAGGATTATATTAATGTAAGAACCATAGGAACTGTAAAATCTGTATAATGCCTAACCTTCTATTATTCTGTCAAATCATATCTGTGGCAGATGATCATATAATAATATGCAGAAATAAAAATTAAAAGAAATAAAATTAACTTGAAAATTTTGGAGTCAAAATGTGTGAAATCCTCTTATATGCCTGATTTTAAAATTAAAGATTAAAATCTTATCTTTGCTCATGTACAAAAATCTCAATTTAAATAAGTTATCAGTATAGTCACCTAGATCCTTTGGTATTTTTTTATCATGCACCTCATAAATCTTTATAAAAAATTACTTCAAATGTCTTAAGTAATGGTGGATGAAAAAAAAGAAGATTAATTATGTGATGTATGTCAGATCATAAAGATGATGGATGATGAAGCAAGATGCATAAAAAAAATCTTCATAAAATCAAATTATGGGATGAAGATAAAATTTTTGAATCAAAAGGCAATTTTTTTTATCTACAGTTATAAAAGATGTTCTATACTTAAAGAATACGTATTATGTATTATAGCATACGATTCATACATTGAATTAGTAATCTTCTGAAAAACATGAACAACATGGTTTCAAATCTAAATAAATTTATTAAGACTTTTAATTCATGTTTAATTAGAAAAATGTGTAAAAAGCTGTAAATTAAACTAGTATAAATGTTTAATATATTTGATCAATTGTGTTTGCATTAAAGCATGTCTAGCATAAACATTTTTCTTAGCAAATTAAAATGTAAACGCTTTTTATTATTTAATTTTTATTATCAATAAAATTATCAATATTCTAATAAAAACGAAAACAATACGATTTATTTTACTGATTAAAAGGAATTATGATTCCATTTATTTAATATTTTGAATATACATAAAACATAGTTGGGATTTACTTAGATTCAACAGAAAAAAGTTTAATCAGTTTTATTTAAACAGACATTTGAATATTTTTGCTATGAAAATAAATGAAACAATTATAATATTTTTTTTCTATGAGATTTAGTTAGTTTATTTTTAAGTTACGTTTAATTTTAGTTTAATGAATTTAAAATCTTGAAAATATTTTACATATTTTTTTTAACTTGTTTCTTTACGATTTAAACGAAAATTAAACGAAGTTTTAATTAAATTGTATTTATTTAATTTCAGTAGTAACAAATAATTTTAGTTAAAAATCATTCACTTAATACTAAACATAAAATGAACAATTTATTATGCTTTAAAGTAAATTCAATTAAATTAAAACAAATAATTATAATGTAAAATATTTTAAGAATTGGGTTTTTTTTAGACAAAATATGGTAATAAAGTTTTAATGTATTAAATGAATGTTCAAATAGAATTACAAAATGAAAAAAGTTAAAAGTTGTTATTTTATTAAACCATAAAATGCAATGAATAACATAATTTTACTCTATTTGGAAAAAAATTAATTTAATTAAATTCAGGTTTAATGGAAATTTCAAATAAAAATTTTATTTATTGTTGAAAATGTGCTTTATAAATTGAAATTAATTAAAATAAATTATTAACTATTATATTATTAAAAAGCATATGAATGTTTTGATGTTTTAGAAATAATTGCATATACATAGAGTTAATGAGTTTTTATATTTGAAAAAATTTCAATTACAAAATCTTTTTTTCAAAGGTCTTAGTAATTAAGTCGTTATTATTTTTTTCGTTTCCACAGAAAAAAAAATTGCTACTAAATAAAGCAATTGTGTCGATGAGGTTTCTTTACACTATTATGTTACTTAATCAGAATTTTTTATAATATTAACTGAGGATTAATTTAATTGAATTAAGAAATATAAAATTAAAAGTTAATATCTGAAGTCGTAAAATAAGTTATTAATTAATTTTTCCGAAAAATGAAACCGAAATTAGCCAAAATTAATTCGAGTATAATAATTTTTAATAAAAAATAATAAAATATAATACTTGTGTATATATCAGGAATTGATTTATTGCTGCGTAATTCTTCAAGTTTGTTTATTTATTTTTCTTGAGAAAATACTCAACATATTACATTTCAGAATAAAAAAAATTGTAGTCGTAAAATATGTTAATGAATTCCTTTTATCGAAAATTAAAACTAAAATTTGGAAATTATTAATTTTTATGACGAATTTTATTAAACAATAAACAAGTTAAATAGATTATAATAAATTTTCAATAAAAACTACAATAAATTAAAAACTTATGCATTTATGAGGAATTGATTCAGTATTCCCCATAACAAATGAAGGAGAAATGATTAATTAGTTCCCATTAGAAAAATCCTATTTTTATTGGCAGATTATAGTGATTGTATAAAATAGTTCATACTCTACTTAATACTAAAGTGCATAAATGAAAAAGCAGTCATGTAGATGTCGTAATTTAAATGCAAAAGCAATAATGTGTAACACAATCAGTTAGATGAACATTTATAAAATTTAATTTTTCCTTTTCTGTCTCTTTTTCTTACTTGAACCTGATTGAAGATTACCAAATTGGACGTTTTCTAAAATTTTATGGAAAGAAATTTGCTTCTGCTTTTTCAAATTTGGACTTTTCGAATATGAGACGTTGTCTAATTATTCTAAACTATGTTATTACGGCGTGTTTGAGCATTTGAGATAGTATATGAAACCCCAATTTTCGTATCCAAATTGGACAAATATGTAGTTGAACAATTGGTCGTATACCCTGGTAACACAGTAATGGTTCTTTTCATTAATACGCTTTTATTAGTTTCACCTGTATGTTTGTTTGTAACTGACTCTGTGGGCTCGATTTTGCTCTACTTTAAGCGATCAGATTTAATTTAAACTTTGCAGACTTATCAAGGCCCGAAGACAATAAAATATTTTCCTAAGTTTATTATCTCATCATGATTAGGATCGCCAGGATGAGTGATTTTATTTTAACTTATGAAGAGCAATTTAACCCATGTAGCATGAAAGTATTCAGTAAAGACATTCAAACCTACGTGGGACAGTGGCACAATGGATACCCTGTTCGAATCCTGGCTGGCTCGACATATTCGCATTTAGCCTTTGTTTTACTCACAATTAAATTATTGTAAGAACCAGTCCTTCGTATTGGGTCCACATTTAAATATTATAGTTTAAAAACACTAAAAAACACTCTTTTAGAGTTAATCAAACTCAAAAGTTAAAAATAATTGTTAACAAACAATTATTTTTAACTTTTAATAAAGAATAAAATTAGTTAAAAAGAATAAAAGAATAAAATTTAGTTAAAAAGAATAAAATTAGTTAAAAAGAATAAAAGAATAAAATAAAAGAATAAAATTAAGAATAAAGAAGAAGAATAAAATTACTGACAAGAAAATGAATGTCACTGTTCTAAAAGCGTGGGGTGCTTTGTAAGACATTTTTAAACTAACTCTGCATTTCGGTATGAAACTAGTCAAAAATTATAACGATTGATATCGAGCACCCCACGCTTTTAGAACAGTGACATTCATTTTCTCGTCATTTTATTCTTATGTTAACAATTATTTTTAACTTTTTAGTTTGATTAACTCTAAAAGCGTGTTTTTTGCTTTTTTAAACTATAATTTTTATCCTCCAAGCTACAAACACTCTAAATGACATCCACAGACTTATGGTTCAAAACTTTTTTCAGTTCTAACAATTACCCGTAGCAACTTTATGTGCATTAAAATATTATATGTAAAGGTATCGTGTTAACAATTTTAAGTATCTAAGATTAAAAGGGGGCCTGAATGGCCGAGTGGCTAGCGCTCTGGCTCTCGGTACCACAGGTTTTGGGTTCGAATCCGGGCGGTGCCATGGTTGTTTGTAGGGTTCGGAATCCACTTTGAACCGTAGATCCCGGTCTAATAGGATCGTAGAGCGTTGCGGGGGCATTGTTACTCCGCGTCCATGGCTAATCTTCAAGTTACAAGCGCCCCCTGGGTAATGCAAAGTGAGTACGTCTGTGCAGCGCTTGCCTTGGGGCATCCAAGGCCAAGTATTTGCCAGCTGCATTGGAAAGAAAAAGATTAAAAGGTACGGTATGTCTAAAATGGGAACACCAGTGTCTTTAAATGCTCTCTATTGGGTAATTTCTGAATATGTTACACTAAACTTCTCATGTGAATGATTGCTAATATTTAAACTATATGCATAACGCTTTAACACATAATTCCTTCTGCAGGCATACAAAAGGTATTTACAAGAGATGTTATGAGTACGATATGTTTCATACGGGATCACCAGCGTCTTTAAATGCTCTCTCTTTACTGGATCATTTTTGGTTATGCTACATTTAACTTCTCTTGTGAAAGAGTGCTAATATTTAAACTATTTACATACCTCAAAATTCTTTTTGAATGCACAGAAATATATTTAGAATAAATGTTAAGATTACAATATGCTCCAAATGGCATTACCAGTGCCTTTAAATGTTATCTACTGGTTCATTTCACACTTTTTCATAGATATTTACACTAAACTTCTATGAAAGTGTGTTAATATTTAACTTATTTACATAATTCTTTAAACTCAGAATGCCTTTTGTATGCATACAAATATATTTGCAACAAAGGTTAAGGGTGAGATATGTTTCAAATGTAACCACCAGTGCCTTTAAATGCTCTCTATTTGTTCATTTTTGGATATGTTACACTAAATTTCTCTCATGAAAGAGTGCTAATATTTAAATTATTTAAATATAAGAATATTTTTGAATTATTACATAATTCTTTAAACTCAGAATTATTTTTGTATGCATATAACGTTTACATCAGAGAATATTTTAATTACTTCATTCTTCGCGAATAATTACACTTAATTTGCATTTTATCAGTTCAACATTTAACCAAAAATAGATCATCAGCATGCATGCCATATAACATTCATATAATTTTATTATGCGAGATTTAAATATAAATATATTAAAGAAAAATTTGAACTAATATAAAAGTGACGAGCTAATTAATAGTTATCGAAAAGAAAACCCCATTGAAATTAAATGAAAATAATTTTAAGCACTATATTTTTTTAACATTTTTTATTGAAAAACATCTAATTACAAATCATTTGTAGACAAAACATTTATTCACACCTTAGGAGAAACAACGATTGTTGAAAAATAAAATTCCGATGAATGTCATTGTGTGTGCCAGCTATCACTCACGGGTTTGTTCGACTCATTTACTGCGTTTATCTTTCTGCAACTCCTGTCGTTAAGAAATAAATAGGCTATGAGACACTGTACAAAAAACATGCATTGAACGAATTTACAAATATAAATATTTTTATCTCCTCACTTCTCTTAATTTTTCCACCAACAATTCTGTTAAACTCTTAGTGTATAGCCAACAGTTAAATATGAATCAAAATGGTACAGCCATCATTAATTCTGTAGGTGCAATTCCAATAATTCATGTAGAAAATGCTTTGTAACTGAATTATGCAACTTTTCTTTGCAGTTTATCAGTTTAAATGAACTGTAAATATCAATCCTTCTAGAATATTCTTAATTTAAATCCTCCATGAATACAACATCAGTGTCAAGAAACTGTGAATATCAATCATCCTAGATTCTTTGTAATTTTAATCATCCATGAATAACCTCAGTTTAAATAAACTGTGAATTTCGATGATTCTGGAATCTTCGTAATTCGAGTCATCCATGAATATAGCATCCCACATTCAGTTTAAATAAATTGTGAATATCAATTATTCTAGAATCTTCGTAATTTGTATCATAGATGAATACAGCATTCACCCTCATTTCAAATAAACTGTGACTATCGAGGATTCTAGAATCTTTGCAATTCGAATCATCCCCGACAATGATCATCATATGCATATGTAGTTATTTGTGTAAAGAAACATTGAGTTGCATGAATTATGTTTCATTCACAATGATTGTATTTATAATTAGCACAAATTTCTACCATCAGTTCGGCTGAAATTCACAGCATTCAACAACATTTTATGTCTAAATCATACATGTAATTCCATTACATTTAAGACATTATCTTATACCATGTAGATTTATATCAATGAGCAAATAACGCGACAGTTTTGTGATGCGAACGTCTTGAGAAAATCCAAAAAATGTCGTAGAAATGAACTAATGAAATATTTTGCAATTGTCTTTTCATGCTGGTAGCAACACAGAAAGGTACTTTAGGAATGTTTCTAAAGTCTTTTTAATACTTCTGTCAGTCCTTGTAGCTAAATGTAAGCACCCAGATTTTCCAGCCTGAACCCTAAATAGACATTTTCAAAGCTCAGCCTCTGTTTCCTTGTAAGGTGAAGTTCCAAATAAATATCACAAGTTCTTGGTCACACCAGTTACTTTAGGGTCATCAACAATTCCAGCTTTCTTCCTTTGGAGATTCTAAGCCCCTGCAAGATAATTTAATTTAAATTAGAAAACAGTAAAAAAAAACATTTACATTGGATAACAATTATTTTATCCAAGGTGGTTCCATAATATGAAACTAAGGTCCTTGTCGGGCTACGATTGTCTAGTAGAACATCTCTATAGTATTATTCATTGAGAATCATATTCTAGAGTTAAGATTATTTGGAAAAACGCCTTTATTATATTGTTTTTTTTTAATAATTACATTGCCGGGTCATAATTGCAGACCATATCATCGATATATTGTCGACCTTTGTCGGTCATTATACTATATTGGGTCACGATTGTCAGTCATATGATGGACATATTGGCAACTCACGATTGTAGATTAAGATCACGATTGTCTGTCATATGGTGGATATATTGTCGGCTCACGATTGTAGATTCAGGATTACGATTGTCTGGGAGAGCATCTATATCATGATATTCATAATGAATCACATTGTCGGATCATGATTGTCGACCATATCTTCAATATATCGTCGACCTTATTGTTGGGTCACTATCGTGTCATTATTGCCTATCATATAGTGGACATATGGTCGGGTCGACGGATCCTATTGACGGGTCATCATATTATATCGGATCATGGTTGTCTGGAACAGCATCTCTAACAGAATGGTATTCATAACGAACCATTTTGTCGGGTCATGACTGTTGACAATATTGTCGGTATATCATCGACATTGTTGTCGTGTCACCTTATTTTTTCCGGTCCCTATTGTTTGGGAGAATAATTTTATCGTACTGATATTTATTCATCGTACTGAAACCACATTATAGTGTGAAGATTGTCTACCATATCTTCGACATACTTTTAACTATATTGTCAGATCATTATACTATGTATGTAGGACCACGACTGTTGACCGTATTGTAGAGTCACCATATTATATCGTGTCACAATTGTCGGGAGAGCCTTCTATCGCATTGGTATATATGGCAAACCATATTCTCCAGTTTGTGGCAGGACTGAAATTAACACAGCAACCTGTAAATTACAGGACACTTCGTGGTAATTGAGTACACAATATATTATATTATATTTAATACATTCCACTTCAGTTTTCTTTGCTATTCAGTATCCATTTCCTTTCATTATTATCATACATTTTGATTAAATTGTGCCTAATTGTTTTATCATCAGACATTTAAGAAGCACGCACACACACACACACACACACACATATTATATATATATAATATATATATATATATATATATATATATATATATGTTAATTTGCCAGCGCGATTTATATATTTATATTTCCATCAATTAAAATTCATTTGTAAAACTCTACTCAAATATATATATTCGGGTGAAACCTAACCTATCCTTCATTCTGTCTCTTTGTACTTTTAATAAATCGACGACTTTCAAACAGAAATAAAATTATACAGCCCTGCAAAAAATATTTTTCGAAAATAATTTTAATTTTAATTGCTGGCTTTTATGTTATTTTCAATGCTAGTCCCAAAAATGAAATTCATTTTCTCCTATCATGAAAGTTTTTCTTCAAAGAGAATGCAGACAATTAATTGAAATCATGAAATTTTTACACTCAATATTTGCTTCATTTTCCTACAGATTTGTAAAAATTAAATTTTTCTTAATTCGAGAAAATAAAAAATGAAGAACATATATAATAATAGTTAATACAATAATAAAACAATGGCGGCAATTAGGAATAATATTAAAGTCACAAGGTCCTTATAAAAACGTTTTTTTTTCTCAAAATTCCTTGTTATGTTTCTCTCTGATTGAATAGTTGTAAATATTATTTCTATATATTTATCCATTTTATCATGATTATTATTTTAGTATGCTAGATAATTCTATTAATTTATTTAATATGTTTGAAAAGTCATGTAAATAATTCTTCCATGTCCTTTAATAAAAAATATTTCCAAAATTAGATTAATATGTGGGATAAAACTGTGTATGACAGAATAATTTAACATAATAAGCTATCAAAAAATTATAAAAAATAATAGGCTTAATGTGCACATTTTTTGCGGGGTAAAATCTTTTGTATAACTTTTTGTGTAAAGTTTTTTCATCGTTTATTTGCGTTATTAAGTAGGTAACTATCTAGTACTTTACACATGAGAGTTAAGTAAAAAAATAAAAAAATATATATATAATGTCTTCTATTATATTAACGTCCAAAACAAACAAATTTCTAGACACGTCCAAAATTAAATTATATTGTGTAAACATGAGAACCTTCTTGTTAATAGTATTTCTGAAATTCATTTTTTAATGCATTGCTAAAATATTCTTTAAAACTCGTTTAAAGATATTGATTAAAAATATAAGATATATATAAGAATTATAAGAATTATTTTATACCAAATTACCATTAAAAATCTTTAAAAAATATATCCCAAGTGTAAATGAATGATTGCAATATCATGTATAACTAGTGTATAAAATAAATATGTATAAAAGTATGAAGTACGTATAAAATACGTACATATAAAATACGTATTTTTTCTATTTTAAAAATAATTCAAAATCTGATTTTATAATTTCTTACGTTTGATAACAATTTAAAAAAATTATTATGAAACATAAAAGACTATGAAATATGATTTTAAAGAAGGCCGAAGCCCATAACGGGTTGCCGAGCCAGGTATGATGATGTAAATTACTGAAACTTATTATTAAGAAAAATAATTCTATAAAATTTAGAGTCATTTTTAAGGCAACTTCTTGTTTGTATCAAAAACATATTTTCTTTGTCTATTTCTCTAAAGTATAGATTACAAAAGAGAAACGAATATGTAGTCTAAAATTATTCTTAAGAACATATAAATTAGTAGAGTCAAATTCTTTTCTAATATTTCTTAAGAAAAGGAAACTTTGAAAATCTGATAGTTTGATGTTTAACTATCAAAAACTTTTATTACTTTTTGACTTCACTTTCTTTTACCTGTTGAGAAACTATTAAAAGCTTTGAAACAGTTTCACTAGTTTCTTTCTCTATAAAAGAATATATTTCTTAGCCTAAAATCCATAACAATTACGTTGCCATAGAAACGCTATTTTTATTTAGGATTCGTTGTCTTTTCTAAAAACATAAAATTTACTTTGTCTACAACTAATGGCAAAAACTTTGTTAGAAAAAAATGACTTATTTACAAAGTAACTTGTATCAGAAAAAAATTTGGTTTTTTTCGCAGTTAGAATGAAATTTTCTCTATATAGCCTTTCTTAATAATTTATATTTTATATTCTTAGTGGATACAATGTAAAATATTTTTATTAAATGCATTACCAATACAAATAATCGAAAACATTTCGATTAGTACAGGAAGTTTCGAAAGTTGGAGAAAAAGGTTATATTTTTCTCAATTTATTTTTTTCTTTTTGTTAATATTTGTGGTTATCACGATTTCTAGTAATGCATGTCATAAAAACTTCAATAAAGGACAATGATTGGGAGAATACTGTCTTATGTGAAGATATTTAAGGGGTAACTGTCCTTATAGTAACTGTCTGTTATAGTATGAGGAAAAAATCAGAAAATCCCATCAAACAGTCTGAGTGTAATATCAATCAATACATGTCATCACAATCCCCATCGAGTCTCCATATTCTGAGAGCAGAAACTGCAACAGATGCGCCCACTGGATTCAAACCTCTTACACAACCTAGCACAATATCACGGAACCTTTATGTCCGTACGATGCCTTCTATAGTATTTCATATAAATTGTTTTTTAATGCAACTGGCAGTACAGAGACATATGCCTTTATGGCATAAGGGCTACACCGAAGTTACTCATTTAGCCTTACCAAAGGGCACGTTACGGACGCGAGTGACACTATCCCCACAAAGCTCTATGATCCTATTAGATCAGGGCCTAAGGTTTAAAGTGAATTCCGAACCACTACAAACAACCATGGCACCGCTGGGACTCGACCCAAAACCTGTGATACTGAGAGCCAGAGCGCTAGTCACTGGCCATCAGGTCTCTCTTTATAAATTGTTACTGTTGTTCCGATCTCTTCTTTTGTCAAGCACAAAATTGAATTGAACAATTACCTTACATGTCCTTGGAGACATTGCTTAGACAATAAAGTAGAAACGCTTAAAAAGTGACCATCAAAGCGATATGAAAATATGTCATTCACTGATATGAACAAAACTGCAAGCACCCCATTTAAAAAAAAACGACCACTAATTCATTGATTCCGAATAGCTTTAATTTCGCTATATAACAGTTATTTATTGAGAAAAGGGAAAACTTGGATCTAACTATTTTAAGATCTAAGACTATATTACTATACTGTCCCCGCAGTGCTAACTTTTCAACTATGTTTTCTTTTCAAATTGATTTATTGGCAACTTGCTGATTAACTGACTCGGAATTTCTTGGCCACAGGAAATCAAACAATTTCAATTTTTATTCATATATTTAAAGCGTTCATGTCATTTAAAGCGTATCCATCACCTTAAACGTAATTTTAGATGATAATTTCTATTTTAAACAAACACTTTGATATGGGGTTAATGGAAAAAAAATGGAAAATGGTTGAAATGTTGTGTCAATTGCTACAAATGAAAAATTGTTGAAATGTTGTGCTAATGGCAACAAATGGAAAATGGTTGAAATGTTGTGCTAATGGCAACAAATGGAAAATGGTTGAAATGTTGTGCTAATTGCTACACATGGAAAATGCTTTAAATGTTGTGCTAATGGCAACAAATGGAAAATGGTCGAAATGTTGTGCTAATGGCTACAAACGGAAAATGGTTTAAATGTTGTGCTAAAGGCAACAAATGGAAAATGGAAGAAAAAATATGGTATAAGTGGAAAAGTATTGGAGAAAAAAATGCCTTACTAACCATTCTGAGTGCGCGTCGTTTGGCACCGGGTGTCTTCGAAGGGTGATTGGGGCGCTAGACGTCCGTGTGGCGTATGGCTATGCTGACGGAGGAGGGGCTGCGGTCATCGGGGGACGTCCTCTGCTTGACGATGACCGTCGCGCCGGGGCTGTGGCAGAAGCTGTCCGTGGGGCTGGCCACGAAGGTGCGCGTCCTCTCGATGTCCGGTGTCTCCAGTTCCGTCTGTAGGGGGAGCTGAAAGGACAGAAGAAAACCAGATGAATATGACACTCTATTCGTTTATTCGGAATTTGTTAAAGCCATGAGTTGTCATGGTTTTTTGCAAGAATTTATAGTTTGCTAAAGTAACAAGACTGCAGAAGATGCGGTCTCTGTGAAGTATCACTTCTGACAATTACCACCCTTTTCTATATAGCTTGCTTCATCTTCTGTAATATCATATTCTTATTCGAGTGATTATTTTGATTGTTGTTCCACTTTCATTGATTACGAAAATATGGTTTTTCAATTTGATTGGTGGTGCGTACAACTTATATATTGACAAAGCATGTGTATTTAATAATATTATGTAGCCCTTTGGGCTGATTCATTTGCATATCGTAAGAGACGAAAGCTTGAAAAATACCTACGAAGCAGTCTGGAAAACTCAGCTATTAAATTATTATTTTATAAATAATTTATAATTATTTATTATTACCTTTCGACAGTTTAATATTATTTTTGTTATTTTCAATGCCAACGTGCATTGAAATCAACAAACGTGCATCCATTTATCCATTTTTCTGTTAGAAACGATGGAAGACATTCTTGTGAATTTGTAACGTAAAATATGTTTTATAATTGATTCATTAATATCATCAGCATCGTCATTGGTGCTACAGCTCTTGTAGGGCAGTGATCCCCTTTAAATGTTTTGCCATTCCCCCCGATTAGTTACCCTTTTTTTTCTAGTTAGTAATATTGAGTGTCTTCGAGTCCTCCTCGACTTGATCTCTCCATTTAATTCTTGGTCTTCCTCTGGGTCTAGTTCGGCTGGGAGTTTGATTAAGAAGTCTTCTTGTTTTTCTCTTTAAATCCATTCTCTCTACACGATCTGTCATAATTGATTTAGCGGGTCGAAAAGTGAGATACTTTTTAACTCTAGATCTAAATGTCTTTGATGATTCTCTGATTTTATCGTAATATCGTTGATATTCAATATAAGTCATAAGAAGTTATCGCTGAAAGTCATACAAGAAGACAAACTCTTTGGTGGAAGTTCTACAGTTTATATTTTTTTTATCAGTAACATGGAGTCTTTCAGACATTAGCGAGATCTTTCCAGAATTGTTTGGTAGGAGTTTTCCCAGTACTTTTTGGTAGAAATTTTCCAGAGCTGTTTGGTAAGAATTTTCCAGTGCTGTTTAGTAAGATTTCTCCAGTACTATTTCATAGGATTGTTCCCAAATTTTTATCTCAAATCTGTAACTATATGCGATATTCAAATGGGGAGTAATTATCACTCAATTTCTTCCAGGAAAGTGATACTATTTGTCTGGATTTCTTCCAGAATAGTATACTATCTTTTATACCACATTATATCATCGTAGAGATTTTGTCGGGAGATTTCCAAACTGTTTGGTAGGACTTTCCTAGATTTTATCTCATACGATATGCAAATGTGAAGTAATTATCCCTCAATTTCTTTCAGGAAGGTAAAATTGTTTGGCTGAAGTTTTCAGTATTTCATCTTTTAAACCAACTTATATAGTCTTACAGAATTTGTCGAGGGATTTCCAGACTGTTTGGTAGGATCGTCCCAGATTTTACCTCATACAATATGCAAATGTGAAGTAATTATATCTCAATGTCTTCCAGAAAGGTAATAATACTATTTGGCCGGAGTTTTTAGTATTTCATCTTTTAAACTACGTTATATAGTCTTACAGATTCTATAGGGAGATTTCCAGTCAGTTCGACTGTTTGGTAGGAGTCTTCTCAGATTTTATTCTATACAATATGTAAATGTGGAGAAATTACTTCTGAAGGTTATCTAGAGGGACGATAATGTTTGGCAGTAAATTTCTATATTTTGGTTTTTACCAAATTATGAATATTATCATTAAATTTTGGCAGGAGTTTTCCAGAGTGTATCTCATATAACATGCAAACGAAAAAAAAAGTCACCCCTAAAGGCAATACCCTCGTATTATTTAGTAAAATTTTATATGCTAATTAGTGAACCCAGCTCTCATGCTTCAGAATTCAAACATGCTAACCACCAGACTACGCCATGAGTAATGTTAATATTTAGCTTCGTGAATTATCAAAAGACAGAACTACAGTACCAATATTCAAAATTTCGCATTGATTCAGAATGTTAGAGGTAGAATGTAATAGCGAAAACTAGTTTGGATTAAAGCAGTTATAATTGGATGAAACGAACGATTGTCACGTATAATGCATTGAAGAGAATCTTAAATCAGATAAGAGCCAGACAAGCAAGTCTCTTCGCCAATGAATGATTACAATTGGTGGTTACGCTCTCATCCAGTTTCGCTATTTGATTAGGCGGTACACAAACTATATTCGTGATTTCTAGTTAGACGACTAAGCAAATTTCAGTGTATAAAAGCAATCAGTTTTACAGCGTAAATCACTTATAGATATAGTATTGAAATAACTGTAAAATACAAATATATATATATATATATATATATATATATATATATAGAGAGAGAGAGAGAGAGAGAAAGACAATACAGCATTTCTTTAAAGCTTCACGGATGTCCTGGATGACATGTTTCATATTCTGCTATTGTATTGTATTTTTATATGCCAATGCAATTTTAACTATTTAATCTTCTTATATTTGTGCTTGTATAACGGATTTCAGTTCACTTACTGCCATTTTTGCACATTTTAGATCTTGAATACTTTTTTCTTCTTATTGTTGAAGTATTTAAAGAGATGTACTTCAGGCTTTTTTTATAGTAAATATTATTATGGTTTTGTTATAAAATTTGATTGAGTTTCATGGACACACAAAAGTTTACGTGTGAGAAAATACTATTGTGGCTTGTTATGAAAATATATTGTGCTTCCAATCCATTCCTTGTCCTTTCTCGTTTGAATTTTGTATAGTTCTATTGTGTGCACCATACATAAACGCTCACATGAGCACATGCACACACACTTCAGTGCGATTTAATACCTTTTTTGCATTTGAAACGATTATTTTGCACTACGATTATAAAAAAAATACAAAACGATTATAAAAATGACCTAATTTAGCTACATTTTTAAATCATTATTTTGATTTAAAATTATTGTTCAATTTTGTTGAAATATAGAGTGTATAGAACATCGATAAATATTTTAAAATAGAGCGCGTAATTTGAACTTTAACCAATCATGTTCATTACCAACAAATTATATAATTGTGTTTAAAAACATAATTAAATATATAAACTATAATATTGACTCATGTTATAATTTGATACGAAGCCGAAGTACAACAAATAATTTGAACTTTAACCCATCACGTTCAATTTCAACACAATATATAATTATGTTTCAAAAATATAATTTATTTTAACCGGAATAAGTATTCACTGTATCCGTAAAACTGTTCAGTGAATTAGTTATTTCCACAAATTCTATTAATTCTTTTCGAATAAAAAAAAAATATTTTTAAGTCACAAGGGAGACGAGGTCTTTGGGGAATTTATTGAAATTCATTGAAATACGCCTATACTTGCTGATTCAATCAAAGATAGTGAATTAGTATTAAATGTGAGCCTTTATTAAAATCAAGTAATGTGCATTAATATTCAAGGGAGACTTCGTTGAAAATGAATAACAATCAAGCTATTACTTTAATTTTCGGATAGTTTTGCTTTAATTTAAGGGAGAGTAATTGAATTTATGTATGTGATGCACTAAAATGATTTAGAAAGACATTTTACTAATTATTTTAATACATTATTTAAGGCAGACACACCCATTGATATTTTAAAATTAAATTTATTATAAGAGTCCATTTTAGTTCATTTAAATTTTTTGTAGTTTTGTTACTGTAACAATAATTTATTCTAATAAAATTATTCGTTGTACGTATCACGTTCGTTGTTACTACAACTACTACACAGGGTCTGAATGGTCGAGTGGCTAGCTCTCTGGCGCTCGGTAACACAGGTTTCGGGTTCGAATCCCGGCGGTGCCATGGAGGTTTATAGTGGTTCGGAATCCACTTTAAGCAGTACGTCCCGGTCCTCATATGATTGTAAGAGCGTCACGGAGCAAAAGTCAAACTTCTACCTACTGGTGCTCCATCACAACAGAAGCTGCCCCCTTTCCCTCCATCCATGAGTACACTCATGGGTTGTCCGTCCCGCACTACAGGACATTGAAAATTAGTCAACAACAACAACTGCTACATCGCCATCACTGTGCCTGGAGCTGAGTTGCCCCTATACAGTTTGGGAATGATGTGGATGAGAGAAGTCCGATTAGGTTCTATGATGCTCAACGGCCATATGAGACAGGGACCTATGGCTTAAAGTAGATTCCGAACCACTACAAATACCCATGGCACCTCCGGGAGTCGAATCCGAAACCTGTGGCACAGAGCGCAAGAGTGCTAGATACTCGGTCATTCAGATCCCTGCACAAATCTTTAAAAGATTAAAAATTTAAAGAAAGCGTAACTGTAACGTTACGTGAAGTTTTTCTATTCTACTTGGTTATTTAGATAATTTTTTAACAATTTAAATATTAAAATAATTTTTTTTGTCGGTACAATTATTTAAAAGAAACCAATTTGCCATCTTTATAAACATATAGTTTTAAATTTGGCACAGTAAATTAATTATTTCCCTGTAACGCAGCTGGCAATAAAGAGACAGTTAATCTTTATGTCATAAGTAAGGGCTGCATCGCTCTTACGCCTTGAGTTCTACTCACGGGGCACGTGTAGCTTGGAGACATGCTACGGACGCTGTTTGAGGTCTGCAAGAGGCCACCAATTATATGCAATGTCCACCTTTACCTTTCTAACCGCTAGAGAAAGGGGAAGGCGGATCATTGCATATCATTGACCTCTCGTATAGCCCTCCTAAGTACAGGGATGAGGTGTAAAAAAAGGAAAACTTACAATTGCTAATCGTTGTGAAGAAAATCCTAGAAATTCTAAGATCCCCAATAGGAAATATTTTGTCAGAATTTCCATCGAATTTACACACTTATCAAAGCAATGACACACCCCCACCTGAAAAATCCCCTTTCGTGCTCTTTCACACTAAACCATTCTCAGCCAGCACTTGTCCTCAAGCGAATTATTGGTAAATTAAGAGAAGGAATTACTACAATTTATGATAAAAAAATTCGACTTTAAAAATCTATTTCATCTGTCTTCTATTATATTGTTCATGTTGACCTTATCACCTAACTAATAGACCATCTGTAGCAATTCACAAAGACAAGAATAATACAATTCAATTCACCAATTCATTTGATAATTTACTCATTTTCAAACTAACTTGAACTCAAGCTAGACTATTGGTAAATTAAGAGAAGGGATTACTACAATTTACATATGCTATCAAGAAAAGAATTCGACTTCTTATAAAAATTCTTTTTCATCTGTCTTTTAGGATATTCTTCATGTTGAACTTATCACCTAACTAATAGAACATCAGTAAAAATTCACAACGACAAGCATAACACAACAGGATACAACATATACACAGGATATTGTTTATGTTGACCTTATCACCTAACTAATAGAACATCAGTAACAATTCCCAACGACAAGCATAACACAATAAGATACAAGATATAAACAGGATATTGTTCATGCCGACCTTATCACCTAATATAACATCAATAATAATTCACAACGACAAACTTAACACAACAGGATACAACACATACGCAGTATATTGTTCATGTTGATCTTATCACCTAATAAATAGAACATCAGTAACAATTGCCAACGACAAGCATAACACAATAAGATATTGTTCATGTTGATCTCATCATCTAATAGAACATCAGTAACAATTCACAACGACAGCAGGATACAACATATACACAAGATATTGTTCATGTTGATCTTATCACCTAACTAATAGAACATAAGTAACTATTCATAATGACAAGCATAACACAAAATGATATTTTCATGTTGACCTTATCACCTAACTAATAGAACATCAGTAACTACTCACAACGACAGGCATAACACAACAGGATATTGTTCATGTTGACCTTATCACCTATCTAATAGAGCATCAGCAACTATTCATAACGATAAGCATAACACAAAATGATATTTTTCATGTTGACCTTATAACCTAACTAATAGAACATCAGTAACTACTCACAACGACAGGCATAACACAACAGGATATTGTTCATGTTGACCTTATCACCTATCTAATAGAGCATCAGCAACTATTCACAACGACAGACATAACACAACAGGATACTGTTCATGTTGACCTTATCACCTATCTAATTGAGCATCAGTAACAATTCACAATGACAAGCATAACACAACACAACACAATTCATCAATTTATTTGGTAACTTATACACTTATCAAAGCAATGACGCCTCCACCACATGAATGAATCCAACTGCTATGCTCTTTCACACTAAACCATTCTCAGCCTCACTTGATCTCAAGCCAGACTATTGATAGATTAAGAAATTACTACAAGAGTTATCAAGAAATTATCAAGAAAAAAATTCGACTTCTTATAAAAGTACTTTTTTATCTGTCTTCTAGGATAGTGTTCATGTTGACCTTATCACCTAACTAATAGAGCATCAGTAACAATTCCCAACGACAAGAGTATCTTATTTTGATTTCATAACACAGCAGGATACAACATATGCATAGGGTATTGTTCATGTTGACCTTATCACCTAACTAATAGGACACCAGGAACAATTCACAATGACACGTATAACACAACACAATTCATCAATGAAGAAAGCCATGTATCTTTATTCAAAGACTGTCAAAAAAAATATTTTTAAAACCAAGCATATGTGAAAATCCTTCTTAAAAACCAAACAAAACCCGTTTTTTAAAAAAAGGAGGAAATATCCATCTCCGTTATTATTCGAGATCAAAAGCGTCGAAATGGTGGCTGACAGGGCCCATCGTTCTGAAAACCAGCTTCAGACCCACGTGCTCGAATGATTAATAACTGGAGATATAAAAGGGGCCTGTGTCACATAAATCATGGGGCCTATCAGACTTTCGAAAATCGGAAAAACGTCGCTCTCTTCTCATTGTCTTTTCCTTCCACAATGCTTTTTAAAAACGGTAGATATGAAAGATTGGAATCTTTTTTTCTTTCTTTCTTTATTTATTATTTTTCGTTATTATTATTCCCGCCTTTTTCTGGAACCGAGAGGAAAAAAAAGGGGTTTTATCTCGAAAAGACGTTTTCATATATATTTTTTTTTGGGGGTCTTGTGTTTACGTGACAAAAATGATAAGGCTACGAAATGACAGTGGAGAAATGAGACGGCGAAGTACTTTTTTCTTTGTTTGTTTTACTTTTGTAACAAATATTGGTGTTGTTGTTGTACACACAGTTGCGGTTGTGAACTTGTGTTCGGGGTACTTAATGATGTGGTAAAACAAAGCAGTACTTGATCATCCTTTGGGATGCTGGGAAATCCTGGGGATGTCTTTTTGCTTCGTCCTAAAACAGAAATCCTCCGTAATCGCAAAGTAAGGGATTTTTTAGCAAAATAGGCTTTCATTTCTGTCATATTTGGATTGCTTTTCTTATGAATATTAAAACACAATGGAGACGGAATTGGAAATAATATAAGCCCTTACATTACGCGCTGTTTAAGTCATTAATATATTACAAGCAATCGTGTTCTATACATTTAACTATCTATGGAGCATGTGTTAGGTGTAGCTCAAATTAATAAAGTATGTGCAACTTCAATAAACTTAAATAACCTCGCAATTAAAAAAAAATGAACTGAAAAGAATTTTTTAACTGCTTACGTGGTATGACCATCATAAAATTATTATTAAAAAAATCTAATTTTTTCTTAATCTGACACGACTTCTAAAACGTTTCGTGGTAATGTGATCATTATTTTTCTTCGTTCAAGTCAATCTCCATTATACAATGATAGCTAAATGGTTTTCTAAGCTCTATAAATATTTCATGGTAAGGTGCTTAAATCTTTTCAGAGACTCGCATGAATTGGCCTTTCCAGTCAATCTCCATTGCATAATCAGGCAGCTGTTGTGACCATTTTTAAACCCTTTAAAAGATCCGGGGCATGGTGCGCATTGTTTTACAATTATCTCATAAAGATATCCTCGTCAATTTTTTACTCGAGGCAATATTCTTTGCCCAATCAGAAGGCTCCTCGATACTTTTTAAACACTTTAAAAGTTTCGTTTCTTGGTAAGGTACGCTAAGTTTTTCAAAGCCTATCATAAATTGCCTTCCTTTTTTTCTGTTCAAGTCAATTACCATTGCAGAATCAGAGAGATAAAGAAGGATTATTCTCTTGCGACATGAGGGACAAGTGGCTAGCACTCGGTACCACACATTTCGAATAGTGGTTCGGAATCTCTTTTAAACTTAAACTACTGGTCTAATAGGATCGTAGAGTATTGTGAAGATAGTGCTACTCTACGTCCGTAGCCTATCTTGAAGCTACACGCGCTCCTGGGTTGTGCTAAATGAGTAGCCGCAGTTAAGACCTTGCTTATGACATAAAGATTAATTGTCTCAATATTGCCAGCTGCATTAGAACAATGACTATACTATTTTGTTAATAATTCAACACAAAATCTTTAAGTATACGACATAATATTAATATTCTTTTTAGTTATTTTTAAGCATTTAATACTTGCAGGTGAACAATTAATACATGAGAAAGTAATATTATTTAGAAAATCAATAGTATTAAATTTCTTTTTATAATGTTTCAAATTTGCTAAAGTATTCATACCTTACGGCTTTCAATTCGAGTAACACTTTAAAACTCAATAACTAACAGAAACCTATTTCTACAAAATATAATGATTCATTTGGAAACAATGTTTCCAATTCCAACTACTTAATCCTTTAAAATCCTCTCTGGGATCGCAATTTGCTCTCCAGAACTCCAGAAGAAAATTATGCCAACTTCGAGAAAGCACATGCATTCGGCTGGGAGGAGGGGGCACTTTCCCAATTATGCCTAAAAGTCTCCGCGGCAGACACTCACCAACTCTCATGATCTCCGAGGCCGAGAATGAAATTCTAGGACATGAAATCGGAATCCTTTTGTGGCGCCCCAATTCCTTACAGCGGGGCGGTTTCATTGAGCGTGTGCAAGCGGTCCTCACAATCAACAGACCTCTGTGCGAGGAATGCGCGGTAATCAAATTTGAATGGGCCCAGACGTGATTAGGGGCTGCAGTCAATTGAAATGGAGAATGACCCCGGCCCCATTATTTGAGAGCCGAGATGTGGACGGAAGACGCTTGAAAAGTCTGGGGAAAGGAATGGATATCTTGTGTTTAATTACCTGATTTGTATCATGGACGCATTTAATGCTTTGTCGTGTTATGCTTAATTGGAACACTGTCTATTGTAATCAGCCTTTTTATTGTTTGATAAGAGATTGGTCAAGATGTTTTTAAATACTAACACAAAGAATATTACATAAAATGAATGATAATATCTGTAACTTTAACATTAAACAACATCTGAAAAATAAAAAGAAAAAAATAGATAGCAAAGTTAGGTTCCTGCCTCGTGTAGTATCATCACATAAATGTTTTATTTGTAAGCAATGTCTTTAAAACTTTGTATGAAAAAAATATTTTAAGTGACAAAGTTTTAAGTTTTATTTTTTTAACGTAGACTTTTAAGAAAGGACAAGAACTGCTATAAAGATATACGTTATAAAATTTTGTGACTATTGATAAATCACGAAAAAAATACAACGACTGATCTTAAATTTAATCAAGTTTCTCTTATAAAATATTATATTCTAGAATATACAGAGATGACTGGCTTATCCCCAATAGGCTGTTGCCCAATTTTTCTTTAATGAAAGCTCCAATTGGTTAGTTCTTCGGCACTTCAGTTTCGAATATTGGTGGTAACGTGGATGCTTGTGTCTGGTTCAGAATATACATTAAACTGTAGGTCACTGTATAATTTGCCCATAATGTGCACAAAATGTCCGTAGAGTGACAAACCAAACCAACTAAATCAATCAACAATTATAGTATGTTTTATAATAAATCACCACTATATATTTAAGTATACGAAATAAAATTAATATTATTTTTATTTATTATGTAAGCATTTAATACTTACAGGTGTACAACTAATAATTGATCAAGTATTATTATTTAGAAGATTAGTAATATAAAATATCTTTATAATGTTTCAAATTGGCTAGTGTATTCATCTCTTATGGCTCGAATCAGAACAATACTTGAAAACTCAGCAACTTACACAAACCTATTCCTACAACACATAATGATTCCTTTTGACAACAATGTTTCCAATTCCAACTACTTAATTCTTTAAAATGCTCTTGGGGATCTCAATTTGCTCCAGAACTCCAGAATAAAATTATGCCAACCTTGAGAAAGCAGACGCATTTGGCTCATAGAGGGGGGTGCACTTTCCCAATTAGGTCTAAAAGTCTTTGCGGTAGACACTCAACCACTCTCATGATCTCCGTGGCCGAGAATGAATTTCTGGGACATGAAAGCGGATCCTTTTGTGGCCCCCCAATTCCTTAAAGCGGGGCTGTTTCATTGAGCGTGTGCATGCGGTCCTCACAATCAACGGACCTCTGTGCGAGAAATGCGCGATTATCAAATTTGAATGGCCCCAGACTGGATGAGGGGCCGCAGTCGATTGAAATGGAGAAGGGCCCGGCCCCATTATTTAAGAGCCGAGATGTGGACGGAAGACGCTTGAAAAGTTTGGGGAAAGGAATGGATGTCTCGAGTTTAATTACCTGAGTTTTATCGTGGAAGCATTTAATGCTTTATCGTGTTATGCTTAATTCGACATTGTCCATTGTAATCAGTCTTTTTGTTTTTTGATACAAGATTGTTCAAGTTGTTTATAAAAATAATTATTACATAAAATATGAAGCAAATTATGCCTGCGACTTTAGTAATCAACAAAATCTAAAAAAAAAAAAAGAAAGAAATATATATTGCAAATTTAAGTTGCTGCCTCATGTAATAACGACATAGCAAAGTTTTATACGTAAGCAATATCTTTAAAACTTTATATGAAAAAAAAAAAAAAAAATTTGTAAGTGACAAGGTTTGAAATTATATTTTTTTAACGTAGATTATTAAAATGGACAAGGGCACTTTTTCAATTAGGCCAAAAAGTCGCCTTCGGCAGACACTCACCACTCTTATGATCTTCAGTGTCGAGAATGACATGAAAGCGGTGCCTTTTGTTACGCCCCAATTCCTTAAAGCGGGGCGGTTTCATTGAGCGTGGTGCATACGGTCCTCACAATCAACAGACCTCTGTGCGAGGAATGCGCGATAATCAAATCTGAACGGCCCCAGACATGATGAGGAACCGCAGTCGATTGAAATGGAGAAGGGCCCCATCCCCATTACTTAAGAGCCGAGATGTGGACGAAAGACGCTTGAAAGGTTTGGGGAAAGGAATGGATGTCTCGAGTTTAATTACCTGAGTTGTATCGTGGACGCATTTAGTGCTTTATCGTGTTATGCTTAATTCAACGCTGTCTATTGTAAGTATTGTCTATTGTCTATTTTAGTCTTTTGTTGTTTGACAGAAGATTGTTTAAGATGTTTTTAAAAGCAATTATTTCATAAAATTAATAAACAAATTATTTAGAAAGAATGAAAATTATGTCTACTATTTTAACATCCTACATAAACGGAAAAAAAAATATATCGTCAAGTTTGGTTACTGTCCCATGTAATAGCTCCACATGAAAGTTTTATTTGTAAACAATTTTTTTAATAACTTTATATGAAAAAAATATTTTAAGTGACAATGTTTTAAGTTGAATTTTTAAAATAACTTAACATTTTAAGGCAATCATTGGCAGGAACTGGTATATAAGTTTTGTGAATATTCACGAAGAAATTCAAAAGACTGATCTTAAATTTGGTCACTTTTCAATTCTAAAACTTTGTATTCTAGATTATTGAGAGATGACCATCTAGTCACCAAATAACATGATGCCCAATTTTTCTTCAGAGAAAGCGACCTCATGGCCAATTGGTTACCTCTCTGGCCTTTGGCTAAGCTGGTTTATTTATTTTGGCAAGCATTTATTTCTTGTAGGTGAACAATTAATACTTGAATAAGTATAATTATTTAGAAGATTAGTAATATTTAGTGTTTTTACAATGTTTCTAATTGAAGGAAGAAGTGATCCCTTATGGCTCGAATCAGTGCAAATAGTTCTTTCCACAATTACAATATGCTGTTAATAAATCAACACAAAATCTTTAAGTATCCGAAATAAAATTAATATTATATTTTATTTATTATGTTAACATTTTATACTTGCCGGTGTGCAAATAATACTTGAACAAGTAGAATATTTAGAAGGTTAGAAATATTTAATATTTTTATAATGTTTTCAATTGACGAAAGAATGTATCTCTTATGGCTCGAATCAGAACAACACTTTAAAACTCAGCAATTCCTACAAACCTATTCCTACGGCATATAATGATTCATTTTGACAACAGTGTTTCCAATTCCAACTACTTAATCCTTTAAAATGATCTTGGGGATCTCAATTTGCACCAGAACTCCAGAATAAAATGATGCCAACCTTGAGAAAGCAGACGCATTTGGCTTGGAGAGGGGAGGGGGTGCACTTTCCCAATTAGGTCTAAAAGTCTTTGCGGCAGACACTCACCACTCTCATGATATCCGTGGCCGAGAATGAAATTCTTTGAAATGAAGGCGGATCCTTCTGTGGCGCCCCAATTCCTTAAAAGCGGGGCTGTTTCATTGAGCGTGTGCATGAGGTCCTCACAATCAACAGATCTCTGTGCGAGGAATGCGCGGTAATCAAATCTGAACGGCCCCAGACATGATGAGGGGCCACAGTCAATTGAAGTGGAGAAGGGCCACGGCCCCATTATTTAAGATGTGGACGGAAGAGGGTTGAAAAGTTTGGGGAAAGGAATGGATGTCTCGAGTTTAATTACCTGAGTTGTATCATGGACGCATTTAATGGTGTATCGTGTTATGCTTAATTCGGCATTGTCCATTGTAATCAGTTCTTTTTATTGTTTGGTACAATATTGTTCAAGTAGTTTTTAAAAGCTATTATTACATAAAGATAAGAAGAAAATTACATAAAATGAATGAAAATTATGTCTGCAACTTTAAATTCAACAAATTCTCGAGACGAAAAAAAATACTGTATCACAGGTTTCGGTTTGGGTCCTGTCGGTGCTATGGATGTTTGTAATGGTTCATAATCCATTTTAAACCGTAGGTCCCAATCTAATAGGATCATAGAGAGTTGCGGAATGTAGTTACTCTGAGTCCGTTGCTTATCTTCAAGCTACAGGCACCTCCTGAATAGTGCTAATTTAGTAACATCGACGCAGCCATTGCATGGTATAAAAAGATAAACTCTAAGACTTTAAAAATAAAGTCAAATCTTTTACTAAGTACATTAGAAAAAAACCCAAAATAAACTAACGCAAAATTTTTAGCTTTATGAAATAAAATGAGTATTATTTTTATTATTAAGCGAGCATTTAATAATTATATATTAAACAATTAATATTTTACCAAGTATTATTAATTAATTGGCTTGTCCTTTCGATCTACTGTCACCTTGCGCAGACGACGGAAAATTAGACAAATACCTACAGTATAAAGGGGATTCCGAACCACTCACAAACATTAATTTCAACGCCAGAATTCGAACCGGAAACCTTTGATACCAAAGACCACAGAGCTAGCCAGTGGCCAGGTCGATTTATTACTTAGAAGATTAGTAGAAGAAATTTTTTTATAATGTTTCAAAACGGTCAAATTATTTGTTAATATACCGACATAGAAATGGGGCCGTTGGTCTACGTATATTCGTAGGACGGCCAAATGAATTAACATTAATAAAAAGCAATTAAAATAAATACTAGGACAAACAACTAATTTACTTTTACCCTTTAATGAATACGAATAAATACTATTACAATAAAATTTAGGATTTTTAATATTTGGCAGAATAAATAAAATAAAAAAAGTTTTATAGAGAATGTTTATAGAGAAATGTTTACAGAGAAATGTTTACAGAGAAGTATTCATAATATTTCGCACGCATAACTCAATCGAAAATATTCCTTTTAGTGTGTGGGCAGTGGGGTACCAGTAGCCTCATATCCTTTTTACCAAAAAAAATTGCTCACCGACAATTCCAAAGATGGACATAACTCTATCTAAAATTATCCATTTCGCCATTTCTCGCAGCCAAAATTGTGCACCAGGCTCACGCACTATCGTAGATCGTTCGCTCTGCTTTCAACGGGTCTTCCTTTCTGCCCGCAAAAACTCCAAAAAAGGGATGGATCCCACCAAACCGACCGGTTCTTTTGGACCTGACTGTGTGACCGGGATGGGTTATCTACCATTCCTAGATTCATACAAAAAATAAAGGAAATACCCCTTACCCTCACACAACAGGATAATTACCAGTTACAACATCCTCCCACCTTTAATTTAGGCGGGAGCCAAAAATTAAACTCTAAATTTTCTTACACCTGTTTTGCTATGGGTATACACATCCATAAAATTACACATAAAAAATAAAAATTAAATTGAACACTGCTTGACAAATATGAACACATAAAAACAAAATACTATGAACTAAATAAAATTACAGCATATAAATGTTACATCATGAGAATTACAATTTCAAATACTAAGTCAAAAAAATAATAGCCTTTCTATTTACAGTCTCAAACATTATTTCTTAGTTGATATAAACAGTCGTCCATATCTGGACCTGTTTTCAGTTGTCCGGGTGAGTACAGGATCTCCAGAAGTTGACACCTCCAACGGGTAAAGTTTTTGAATTGGTCGCGTCAAGCAACCACTACTCGTTCTCACCTGTACTACCCTGGACGCACCATCTCTACTGCTGTAGATTTTCTCAATTCGGCCCATAGGCCACATGACACGTTTTTTGTTTTCCAGTTCGATGAGAACAATGTCCCCGACTTTAAGTTCTTGGCATGTGGCTTTAGCCTTCTGCACAAGTTGGCTTAAGTATTCCTTACGGAAACGACTTCTCAGTTCTCGACGCAAAGTGTTGCAGTGATTCACGCGCACATTCAGTTTGTTGGAGTCGACTGAATCTAAATCAGGTACCCCCACTTGTTTTATGTCTTGCAAAAACAAGGAAGGAGTCAAAGGAATGAGTTCATCTGAATCGTCCGAGATATAAGTCAACGGGCGGCTGTTTATTGATGCTTCAACATCACAAAGTATCGTTAGAAGCTCTTCAAAATTTACTGATGATCTTCCTAGAATGCGCACGAGCAGGCTCTTGACTGAACGAATAAGCCGCTCCCACCATCCCCCCCCACCAAGCAGCAGTAGGGGATTGAACTTCCACTTGATCGGATAACATTCGTTTTCCGATATTTTCTGCCAATCAATTTTCTTCAAGGCATTGTCCGTTCCTCTAAAGTTTGTAGCATTGTCCATGTACACCGTTGATGGACGGCCTCGCCGTGCAATAAATCTTCTCAAGGTTTGCATGAAAGATTCTGTGCTGAGTGACGTAAGAGGTTCAAGATGAATTGCCCTGTACACTGCGCAAGTAAATAACACAATCCAGGATTTTCCCTCGGTTTAAGAAGTAAAGGACCACAAAGATCTATACCCGTTATCTCAAAGATTGCCGATTCTCTTACTCGGTCAAGAGGCAACAGTATAGGTGGAGTAGTCAACGCTTTTGCAGTGAATCTTTTGCATACAACACAACGTGATACGCAAGATCTTATATTTCTCTTGGAAGAAAAAATCCAGTATTGCAGTCTTAATTTGGCTGCCAATATCTGCACACCTGCATGACAGTACTTTAAATGATATTCTCTTATCAAGCACTCAGTTAAGTAGTGTTTGGACGGAAGAAGGATTGGATATAAAAAGGACAGATCATCATCTCGTTCAATGATCCTAGTTTTAACACGAAGAACCTCGTCATCACCTCGCACCACTTGCAGACCATGCACAGAATTTTCTTTCTCATGAAAATGCTTTTTCTGCTCTATACTCCACAGAATGATCTCAGCCTTAGCTTTTTCTTCAACTGTTAGGGTTTTAGTACCATAAGAAGGCTTTTTTCTCAATTTATTTACAAAACGCATCATCCAGCAAAAAACTCTCACAATCTTAGAAAACTGGATAAACGTTCGAACCACTCGGGCTTCTCTATTTTCACACTCAAGTCAACAATTATTTTCTTTTTCATCTCTGCTGCAATTAATTCTTCGTTTGGCAAAAATTCAGACTTTGGCCATGCCTCCGGGAAGGCTTTCAAAAATTCAGGTCCCTCCCACCAACCGTACTGCAACAGATGTTGGAGTGTACAGCCGCGTGATGCTATGTCTGCTGGATTTAATTTCCCTGGGATGTGTCTCCAGTATTCCTTCTTAGACAGACTTCGAATCTCTCTAACTCTATTATTTACGAACACTCCCCAGTTTTCTTCTCGTTGAATCCAGCAAAGAGCTACTGTTGCATCAGTCCAGTAGTAGGTTGGGACTTCTCTCAAAGATAAAGCAGTAGCAACGTATTTAGCTAGGCGTGAGCCTAAAACACACGCTAATAACTCCAAGCGTGGAATAGTCACCTTCTTTAATGGAGATATCCGTGATTTTGCAGCAACAAATTTCACATAAACCTGACCACTGCTTTCACTTCTTAAAAATATAACAGTGGCGTAAGTATTTTTACTGGCATCACAAAAAATATGTAATGACCAGGAGTCTCTTTTTCCATAACCTATACGCCGTTCCAATTTAAGCTGGGAAATACAAGACAGTCCGCGGTACCATGTTGAGAATCTAGATTGTAGTTCATCTGGCAAAGGTAAGTCCCAATTTGCTTCAGTTGCCCAGGCTTCCTGGAGTATTAATTTCGCAGGTACCATTGCTGGCACGACGAAGCCCAAAGGATCAAATACGGAATGTACTATCGATAGTAGTTTTCTTTTCGATAAGTCGGCTATTGGCTCAGACTTGAATGGTATAAATAAAGTATCTTCTATACGGTCCCATTGAAGACCTAAAACTGGAGATATAGGTTCAACATTCTGTAACGATAGTTCTTGCTCTGGACCAAAAGTCCACATACGCAGTTCCATTTTGGCGTCCGCCATAATGGCAGTTGCTTGTTGTATAAATACTTCTAGCTCTACATTCGTATTAACTGAAGTGACGCAGTTGTCGACATAAAATGCATTTAACAGCTTATCTGCCACAACTTCAAACTTCGCATGTACATTTTTAAGATGGAATGAAATCACTGCTGCCAACAGATATGGGCTACTGGTAACACCAAACACAACCCTTTTATGACGGAATTCTACAATTTTGTTGTTTTCCCACCAAAGAAATTTTAGGTAATTTTGATCTTGTCGATTTATGCCAATCTGTAAAAAAGCTCGCCTAATATCGGACGTTACGCCAATCGCCTTTTCCCTCAATCGCAGTAAGATCGCAGGAATTTCTTCTACGAGATTTGGACCTTTTATCAAACAATCATTTAGCGAAAACGAATTATCCGATTTGCACGAGGCATCAAATACGGGCCTAATTTTACTAGTTAAACTATCTACTTAGAAAACTGGATGATGTGATAAATAATGCCCCTTTTCACTCTTTTCCGATTCTGGAATTATTTCCACAACATCTTCCGACAACCACTCATTAAATATCTTATCATACTCGTCAAAGTTATCCAATTTCTTTAATTTCCGTGTAGTGGCAAATAGCCTTTTTTCTGCAATATGCCGATTAGAGGCAATGTTTGGAGGAAATGTTTGAACCCACGGTAAACTTACACAATATCTACCATCTTCGTATCTACTAAGCCCCTTCAAAAATTGTTCCTGAACTAACTGATCTGCTTCGGAAAAGGTCTGCACTTCATCTGTAATACCAATTCTTTCCAAATCCCACATATCAGAAACTTTCATATTTTGAATATGGAGATTAGTTATTAACATAGACTGGGCCCCCTCTAAATTTTGAACATTTAGTTCTTTTCGTTCCCCACACAAAGTCCATCCCAATTTAATATTAATGGCCGTCAGACCCTCATTAAGCTGAATTACTTCACCCGTAAGAATTTGTCCATAAATATCGCTGCCTATCGAAAGTTCTATTTCCGGATAGTCGTCCCCCATATCCGAAATCCAAATTCTATGCCCTTTTAATTCCTTCAATAAAGGGCCTTTAGGGATACGTGGTATTGCTCCACAAATAATATCCTGATCCAGAAAGTCAAACTGATATCCAGTGCTTCTCCCTACAGGTCTCAATCTCATAGAATATCGTTTGTGATTTTTAGATTCAGTTCTTGCTCCCCCAAACAGAGAATGAGTTAATTTCTCAGACGAAAAGCTTTTTAAATCTAAGGCTTCGGCTGTAGATCTTAGAATATACGACCTCTGAGAACCACAATCCAAAAGACACCTTACCTTTTTCGTCATGTTCCCTGACACTACCTCAACCATTAATGTCATAAGGAGTACTTCTCTCATACATGAAGGAGTAGACATAGTAGCTTGTACCGTAGTAGACCCTTTTGTACCCGCTAAACTCTCACACCTTTTTCCCTGAATCTCGGGACATAAAATTATAGGGTGAGATCGTTTGCACAGATGGCATTGAACAAATTGTTTACAATCTCTCGCAAAATGTCCAGGCTTCAAACATCGGAGACAGCACTTTAATTCCCTTAATTTGTCTAATCTATCCTTTAGGGTCCATGACCGAGCTGAAAAACACTCTTTACTCTCATGACTTTTTCGGCAGAAAACGCAATTTCTTTCCTTGGTTGCTACCAAACTGGCAGCGCTCATGAAAGGTTTTTTTATTTTTTAATTTACCCTCCTTGGGGTGCTCTTCACGCGAGGAAAGAGAAATGTCAAACCCTGACCTGGCGAGTTTTACTCTCTGTTCCCCTTCAACTTCTTTTCTCAAAAATTCTAAGAGGTTTGAGAGACGTGGACCCTCAGCATTAAATAATAAACTTCTTTGCCATACCCTAATCAACTCAGCTGATAAACATGATTCCACCATGGGAAATAACCATGCAGCATTGGAATTTTGATTTACTCCTAAAGACTCAAGAGCTCTAATATGGGACTCGATTTTGTCAAATAATGTCATGAGTGGTAATTTATCTTTACCTTGAGAGTGCACGTTTTGGATAATTAATTTTAGCAATTCTCTCACGTATATTTCTGTTAAAATTTCCTGATTACCAAAACGCTCCGTAAACGCAGTTTGAATTTTCCGAAGTCAACGGATAGCTCTCAATTAGCTCATAAGCTCGAGTCCCTGGTAACATTGACTGTGCTAAATAATGAACTTTATCCACATCATCCAGATTCTTGTCCTCGTGAATCTTTTTAAATTGACCCCAGAACGAAAGATAACTCAATAGGTGCCCATCAAATTTTTTAATTTGAATTTTAGGCAATTTGTAGCGTTTATCATTGCACGCACTTATACTGCTATCAGGTTTTGATCTCATACTAATATTTACGTCCGAATTATCCGTTTTTTCCTATATCCGACGACTTAAACTAATAAATTCATCCAAATATTGCTCGCAACTTATTACTTCGTTATTTAAATCATCGTCCGTGATCTCAGCTGCTATCATTAAATCTAATATTACCGAATCATAACTCTTTAACTCGGTATTCACAGTTTGTAATTTAATGAATTTATCTTCTAAAACGGATTTATCAGGCTCAACTTTATTTAGTTCCTCTTTCAGCACATTAGCAGTTCTCGTGAAACTACTACGCGCCGTGGCACGTTTTCTTATTGATATTGCAAGACTCATCTTTTTATCTTATAAAAGAAATTATATTCAAAATCTCAATTTAATAATCGCAGAATACAAATTCAACTTATTACAATAAATAAATTCACTCAACTAATATAGATAAGATCATTAATAACATAAGAAAATAAAAACATTTAAAATTATTAATACGCACTAATCATTTCTTATATTAACGCATATACAAACTATCAATACATATGATTACTTCTCTATAAAGAAAAAACCAAATTCAAAAAATCCTGGCTGGCTCGCCACTTTTCTATGTTAATATACCGACACAGAAATGGGGCCGTTGGTCTACGTATACTCGTAGGACAGCCAAATGAATTAACATTAATAAAAAGCAATTAAAATAAATACTAAGGCAAACAATTAATTTACTTTTACCCTTTAATGAATACGAATAAATACTACTACAATAAAATTTAGGATTTTTAATATTTGGCAGAATAAATAAAATAAAAAAAGTTTTATAGAGAATGTTTATAGAGAAATGTTTACAGAGAAATGTTTACAGAGAAATGTTTACAGAGAAGTATTCATAATATTTCGCACGCCTATATCAATCGAAAATATTCCTTTGAGTGTGTGGGCAGTGGGGTACCAGTAGCCTCATATCCTTTTTACCAAAAAAAAAATGCTCACCGACAATTCCAAAGATGGACATAACTCTCCATTACAAATTATCCCTGGAGCCATTCTCGCAGCAAAAATTGTGCACCAGGCTCACGCACTATCGTAGATCTTTCGCTCTGCTTTCAACGGGTCTTCCTTTCTGCCCGCAAAAACTCCAAAAAAGGGATGGTTCCCACCAAACCGACCGGTTCTTTTGGACCTGACTGTGTGACCGGGATGGATTATCTACCATTCCTGGATTCATACAAAAAATAAAGGAAATACCCCTTACCCTCACACAACAGGATAATTACCAGTTACAACAGTATTCATCTCTTATGGCTCGAATCAGAACAATACTTTAAAACTCAGCAACTTACACAGACCTATTCCTACAACGTATAATGATTCATTTTTACAACAATGTTTTCAATTCCCAATTAGGCAAAAAGTCTAATGCTTTAAAATCTCCATGGCCGAGAATGGAATCTGGGACAATTTGCTCCAGAACTCCAAAAGGAAATTGTACCAACTTTGAGAAAGCAGATGTATTCGGCTCGGAAGGGAAGGGGGAGGCCACTTTCCCAATTAAGCCTAAAAGTCTCCGAAGCAGACACTCACCACTCTCATGATCTCCATGGCCGAGAATGGAATTCTGGGACATGAAAGCGGAATCCTTCTGTGGCGCCCCAATTCCTTAAAGCGGGGCGGTTTCATTGAGCGTGTGCATGCGGTCCTCACAATCAACAGCCCTCTGTGCGAGGAATGCGCGGTAATCAAATCTGAACGGCCCCAGACATGATGAGGGGCCGCAGTCGATTGAAATGGAGAAGGGCCACGGCCCCATTATTTAAGAGCTGACATGTGGACGGAAGACGCTTGAAAAGTCTGGGGAAAGGAATGGATAGCTTGAGTTTAATTGCCTGAGTTGTATCATGGACGCATTTAATGCTTTATCGCGTTATGCTTAATTCGACATTTTTTATTCTTTGACTTAAGATTGTTCAAGATGTTTTTGAAAATAATTATTTCATATAAAAATTATAAGCGAATTATGTCTGCAACTTTAATATTCAACAACATCTGAATAATAATAATAAGAACAGAAAGCAAAGTTAAAATTTTTCCTCATGTGATAGCATCGCATAAACATTTACATTAACATTTTTTTATATTAAAATTTTTACAAAAATTTTTTTTATTAACATTTTTAAAACATTTTTTATATTAACATTTTTATAACATTTTTTTATATTAACATTTTTATAACATTTTTAAACATAACATTTATTAACAGGTATAACTTTTTTTTATAACTTTGCATAAAAAAAAATATTTTAGGTAACAAACCTTTAAGCTGCATATTTTAAAATAACTTTAGATTTTTAAGAATTTGCAAGAACTGGTATAAAGGTAGACGCTAATACAATCTTGTGACTTTTGATACATCACGAAAAAATGCAAGAGACTGACAATAAATTTGGTCTCTTCTCAATTCTAAAACTTTGTATTTCAGAATATCTAGAGATGACCATCTAGCCACCAAACAGCATCTTGCCCAATTTTCCTTAAGAGAAACCTGCTTGATGGCCAGTTGGCTAGTTCTCGTACCTTTTTCGCTTCAGGTTCGAATCCTGACGATGGCATGGATGTTTGTGAATGGTTCGGAATCCATTTTAAATCTGTAGGTCCCGGCCGGTCTAATTAGCTGATAGTGTGCACAAAATGACCGTAGAGGGGCAAACCAAACCAATTAAACAAATCAACATTTATAATGGTTTTTTTTATAAATCACTAAAAAATGTTTTAGTATACAAAATAAAATGAAAATTATTTATTATGTAAGCACTTAATACTTGCAGGTGACCAATTAAGACTTGAAAAAGTAGAATTATTTAAAAAGTTAGTAATATTTAATGTTTTTAATTGGCTAAAGAATACAACCTTTATATATAATATCAGAACAACACTTTAAAACTCATCAACTTATACAAACCTATACCTACAAAACATAACGATTCATTTTAACAACAATGTTTTCAATTCCAAGTACTTAATCCTTTAAATCCTCTCGGGGATCGCAATTTGCTGCAGAACTCCAGAAGGAAATTGGCCAACTTTGAGAAACCAGATGCATTCAGATGGGAGGGGGGAGGGGGTCCACTTTCCCAATTAGGCCTAAAAGTCTCTGCGGCAGACACTCAACCACTCTCATGATCTCCGTGGCCGAGAATGACATTCTGGGATATGAAAGCGGAATCCTTTTGTGGCGCCCCGATTCCTTAAAGCGGGGCGGTTTCATTGAGCGTGTGCATGCGGTCCTCACAATCAACAGACCTCTGTGCGAGGAATGCGCGGTAATCAAATTTGAATGGGCCCCAGACATGATGAGGGGCCGAACTCGATTGAAATGGAGAAGGGCCCGGGCCCGTTATTTAAGAGCCGAGATGTGGACAGAAGACGCTTGAAAAGTTCGGGGAAATGAATGGGTAGCTTGAGTTTAATTACCCGAGTTGTATCATGGACGCATTTAGTGCTTTAGCGTGTTATGCTTAATTCGACACTGTCTATTGTTATCTGTCTTTTTATTGTTTGATACAAGATTATTTTGATAGCTTTTAAAAACAATTATTTCTTAAAAATAAGAAACAAATTATGTCTTCAACGTTAACATACAACAAAATCTGAGTAATAATAATAATGATAATAAAGTTTTAGTTTAGTTAGTACAGTTAGTTTGCTGCCACATGTAATATCATCACACATAAGTTTTATTTGTAAGCAATGTCTGTAAGACTTGACGTGAAAAAAAAAATTTTAAGTGACAAAGTTTTAAGATTAAGATTTTTTTAACGTAGACTTTTAGAATGGACAAGAACTGGTATAACGGTGCACATTAAGAAAATTGTGTAACTGATGTGTTATGATAAAATACAAACGATTAATCTTGAGTCTAGTCAAGTTTGAATTATAAAATTTTATGTTCCAGAACACCCAGAGATGACCGTCTAGTCACCAACTAGCATGCTGCCCAATTTTTCTTTAATGAAAGCGGCCTAATGGCCAATTGTCTTGCTCTCTTGTCTTTGGTGCTTCAAGTTCAAAACCTGGCTATGGCATGGTTGTTCCAGAGTTCCACCACATTAAACTGTAGATACCTGTCTAATTAGCCCATAGTGTGCACAAAATGAATGAAGAGTGACAAACCAAACCAACAAAACCAATCAACAATTATAATATGTTTTTAATTAAATCACCACATGACGTTTAAGTAAACGAATTCAAATGAATATTATTATTTTTATTATGTAAACATTTAATACTTGCCGGTCAGCAATTAATACTTAAACACGTATAATTATTTAGAATATTAATAATATTTAATGTTTTCATTAAGTTTCATATTGGCTAAAGTATTCTTCTCTTATGCCACAAATCAGAATAAACACTTTAAAGCACTTCAAGTTACACAAAGCTATTCCTACAACTAATAAAAATTCATTTTGACAACAATGTTTCCAATTCCAACTATTTAATACTTTAAAATCCTCTCGGGAGATTACAATTTTCTCCAGAACTCCAGAAGCAAATTGTACCATCATTGAGAAAGCGGATGCATTCGGCTCGGAAGGGAAGGGGGGAGGCCACTTTCCCAATTAGGCCTAAAAGTCTCCGCGGCAGACACTCACCCCTCTCATGATCTCCATGGCCGAGAACGAGATCCTGGGACATGAGAGCGGATCCTTTTGGGGAGTCCCAATTCCTTCAAGCGGGGCGGTTTCATTGAGCGTGTGCATGCGGTCCTCACATTCAACAGACCTCTGTGCGAGAATAATTAAATTCGAATGGCCCCAGACATGATGAGGGGCCGCAGTTGATTGAAATGGAGAAGGGCCCCGGCCCCATTATTTAAAAGCCAAGATGTGGACGGAAGACGCTTGAAAAGTTTGGGAAAGGAATGGATGTCTAGAGTTCAATTACCTGAGTTGTATCATGACGTCGTATTTAAGGTTTTATCGTGTTATGCTTAATTCGACACTGTCTTCTGCAATCTGTCCTTTTATTGTTTGATACAAGATTGCTCAATTATTTTATAAAAATAAGAGTCAAATTATATAAAATGATTTATTATATATATATATTTATGATTTTTAAACAATAAAATGCTATTTTAACCATCGGATAATAAGATAAATAACAATAATAAACTGTTTGTTTTTTTGTATCAATTAGTTTTACCAAAATTGTAAATTTTTCATTTAGTTAATGTTTATAATTCAAATCAATAACTATATTATTATAATATTTAGTAGTGTTTTTCTCGTATTTTTTAAGTAATATTTTAATTCATTCAAATGATTTCGATATTTCAATCGTTTATTACATTGCAAACCTGTTAATTTGCAAGAAGACCAATTATTTCTTGCTTATAGGCAATATTTTTATTCAGTTAATTTATTTATAGAATATATTCTCTATTCAGAAGTGCACAAGTAAGTTAGTTTATTAGTAAAAAAACACATTGTTAGTAATTTCATTTCTGTATAACTCAGCAGCAAACAGTGAGAACAATACCAAAATCTGTAATGCATTTCTATTTTTTTTTCTTCAGCTATAACTATTGCGCATATTTTCAAAATAGCTTCTTTTTCCAGTTTGGAAAGTCAGAATAACAAATTAATATTTCAATGTGAAGCTAAATTAGTATTTGTTTTGTTCTTTTCTTTATCATTATGCGCGAAAAAGAAAATTCGCATAAGCGGCAAAATTCCAAAAAGTTGTTTTTTAAAAGAAAAACAAAACTTCTATTGTGTCATCAATTTTGAAACTAAAACACACATTTACCAAAATATCAAAGTATCGAAAGAGAAATGAAATATTTCGTTTGAAATTCAGATATGTTTTTGGTGGGATAATATATTAAAATAATCAATAATAAAAAAAATAAGTTTTAAAAGAGATTAAATATGAAACAAAGTACAATATTCAAATAAGCAAATTATGATAAATTTAAACACAAAATTTGTTCATAATATATATATATATATATGTCTATTAAATATACATGCATATAAATATTTTAATAATTTAATTATTATATTTCATATTTTTATTATTAGTAGTAGTAGTACTATTAACATATTTCGTTTTAATTGAATAATTGATTCATTAAAAATGCTATTATCATTTTATTAAATACATGAAATGTTATATTTACAATTTTGATCAAGTTATATGAAGTATAAAAAAGCATTACAAAAAATTAGTATTATTATTAGTAGTAAATTTTTTTAATTAGTTTGGAAGGAAAAAATTAAACGAAATATATTAATAGAATATAAAAGCAAAATATTTGGAAGAATTAAATTTAAATTTATTGACAAATAAAAATAATGAACCATTTATTTTGAAAATCGCTGTCTGATAGTTGAACGTTTACTCACTTTGCTCCAACAACATGCAGTAATAATATCCAACAGTAAAGACTTTTGCCAAATATCGCCAAGATCGCATAGCATATGTTAAAGTACAAAGAAAAATCACGTAAGGTGTATGATCACGTGAGGATTATGTTTGCTCTAAACCGGTAATCCCATTGCTGGCTCTGTAATATTTCCGTATGAATAAGGCTGTTTTAAAAGAAAATGTTTTTTTTTTTTTTCATAATATAGATATATCCCCTTTTTTGCATATATGGGCATACATACGTATGTACGTATGTGGCTGTAATACGTCTTAATTTCAAGAAAATAGAACTTAAATTAACTGATTAAACATAGGTATTCATGCATATTCATGGTTGAGGAAACAATTGCGTAAGCACACAGATTGTCCAGAACATGTCACTAACACTAACTATGCATCCATATAATCAAGACGAAGGCTATTAAACTTATTAAGTCAGCATCAGAGCATCCGATAAACTTGTCAGTATAATAATCATCTAATACAATGAAGTCTTAGTTCACTAGCAACGTCTTAGAAACTAGTCCGCATTTAATGTATTACCCGCTTAACAAACGATAGCTGCAGGATCTGGCAATGCATCACTTGCCAAACGATTTCCAATCGCTGTGTTGAAGCCGTATCGTTTGCAAACTGTTCCATTTTGGTGCCGATTATCCGAAAGCATCTTCGAAAGTGCTCGAGTTAATGTCCTTCCTCAGCAACTTGAGATTGTAGAACAGTGATGCATTGGCTTCAGAAGTTCCAGCTCTTGCACAGGATTCTGTCATTGTCCTTCTTGTATATGAGTACTATGTGCCCTGTTCTACAATATGTGTGCGCTAGGCGCAAGAAATGAGCTGTTAACTGTGAAAGCAGCTTAGGTTTGTGAACATAATAGCGTAGTTTAAAGATCCTGTACTGTGCTCATTAAACCATAAATTTAGCAGCTTGGAGATTTCCTGCGTCAATGTAGACAGCCCACATATATCGTGAGAGGTTCATGTTCTCTCAATGCTCTACCTCGACAAGAGGTTACCAAATATATATTTGGTAGGAATTCTCACTTGTAGTCCAACGTAGTCTAGTGCTCTTTGCAATGTTGAATTAACATTACAAGTACAGTATCTTGTTTGTAACATGCATGTCCTGACTTGCAATGGTCGCGACGCACACATGTTTACTGTAGGCGTATAAAAGAGATAATATTTCCTATTATACATTTATTTTACTAATATATAATTGATAACTAACAAATTAACATTTTTTGTATGCATTTATTTTCATTAAGTACACAGTTAAATAAATGCATGACCTGAAGCACTGAAAAAACAGTCAAGGGTGAACACAGCTCCTGTTCTAGTACGAAAAAGATGGGATATGTTTGCCCAAATATATGTTCCTTTAGAATAGGGGAACGCTCTCTATTTTATTACTATACTTTGATGGAAACCCATATATTATCCAAAAATAACCACTCGTTTCAAAAGAGATAATTTTCCTTCATATATTAGTTGTTTAAAAAAAAACTTCTGAACCTGTGAATTGCTGTCGATTTAAGAGATGAATAAAAAAATCTTTTTTTCAAATTTGTCTTTGAAGAAATTATTAAAAACATTGCTAAAACTTATGTTTATTAACAAAAAGAGAAAAAAGGAATTTGAAAAGTTGATGAAATATAAATTTCATATGCTTGGTTTTGGTGTTATAGTTAAATTAGTGATTATTAAATTAGTTAGTTCAATTCGATTACATAGAAAGGTAAGCATCTGACTTAAAAACAGAAACGAATGAATCGGTTACTTGTTAGCGGTGCTAGTCAGCAATTTTTTCTTTACTTTCAAAATTGCTAATTTTTTCGAAAAATAATTTTGAAAGGTATAATTTCAAAAGTTAGTGTAAAAGGTATGATTATAAATAAAAGAAATACAAAAATACCTTTCTACCCTATTACGCCGTTCTGTTTGAAATCGCCCCACTTGACCTTTTGACAATTTTTCACAAAATCAGTCGTCGAACTAAGCTTTTGATTTTTTAGAATTATTCTTTGTAAGTTGGAAAAGGATAAATATTTACTTGTTCTTAAGTATAAAACAAGAAAATGATGAAGCACTATTTTTTTCAATAGTTTCTATTTGTTAATTTTCGTTTTAAAAAGAAAAGAGCAAAATTAAATGCATATTAATTATATAACTTAATTTTTGTACCCAATTTATATTTTAACAGACCATTTCAGTTTCATTTCTTCATTACGAAACTACTAATATTCATTGTTTAATTTCAAACAAAACACAAAATTTTAGATATACTATTAGTCAGAACTAAAATTCTTTATTTTTCACTTAATAAGCAGATATATACTTTGTTTGCCCCTAGTATCCATCTCTCATAAAATAATTACCGGTTTGTTCTGAAGCTCCCATAAAAAATTGCTTTTGTTTCATGAATATTATTACATTGGAAAAGATATTCACATGGACGAGGTTCACCTTTGTCTCGGTGATGCCATTACAGTGATGAAAATGTTAACATCCATCATCCTGCATTCATCTTGTCTCAAAACTGCTTCATCTTTCTAAAAATATATTTTAATGTACAGTTCCGCCGTATAGCATTTGGCAGCGCTCTTCACAATTGGTAACATTGTTTTCGTTATCTTGTATATATTTATTTCTTTTAATTGGCACCTTTTGGCGATTTTCAAAAGGTTTCTGCAGTTTTAATTTAGTAGAGCCACGATAAGAACGTTAATGCTTTTAAAATAATTTTAAAGTAGTTTAAATAATGCAACAGAAGATATCTAACTAGAATTAGGTATCAGATTTACATCATTTGATAACAAATTACTTTCATGTCTATCTAGATGTCTTCAATAAGAATTTTATTCGTAGCATATGTGATAGAGTCTTCCAAAACATTGACGTCTTTGATGGTGTTTCTCACAATTGGAGGTATTTTATTAGAATATAAAATGAAATTTGATGCCAACGAACACCATTTTCAGTTGTTGTGACTGATCATCATTATCGGCAGCTTTGCACGACACTTAATGTATAGTCTGCTCATGGATGGAGGTAAAGAGGCATCTTCTGTTGTGATGGAGCACCCGCAGGTAGTATTCCGACTTGGCTCCGTGTCACTGAAGAAGGATTTTTAGACGGAAAGTATTGGAGAAAACCCTGAAAACTCCCACCAGATAGTCTGACTAATGGAGCAAGTTGCTGAACATCACAAATGCCCTGAAGTCTCTTCATTTTTAAAACGGTGTGTACAACAAAGCCGCCATTGGATTGAACCTCAACCCTAACGCTCACTAGCAGCGCACTTTACCACTGATATATTTTGGGCTCATTTTAAGTGATATATTTTGTTAAAAAGTTGACCGTAAGCTCTATTTTATTACCGATTAGCCAAGATCAAAACATATACACAGGGTGATTTAAACGTAATGGGACAAATTTGAAAAAGACTACATCTTATTAAGACATTATCATCATCATTAAAAATTACTATGTTTAAGCCGAATATGACCTCTTTAAATCTTAGAATAGAATTGATTCATAATATTTGAAATGGTGCAATTCCCAGCCGTATTTATACCACATTGCAAGAATTTCATGGAACAACATTGATCTATCAAAGTGCTGTTTGCATTAAAATGAAACAAAAAATAGCTGGACAAGAATATGAAGACGTGTAGGTAATCACTTAATGTATTGACCTACTGCAGTTATTTTTCTGACTGTGATTTGATTCAGCTAATATTAATATAGAAGTCCTGAATCTATCGATTTGTTAGAGATATGGAATTTGAATCAATAGATTTTGGTTTGAAAATCGATTTAGGCAACTTAACAGTTCTTGTGCCTGCATCGACTGTGGACATATTAAATTTATAAATAATAGTACTAATTAATACATTTGAAAAATGTGCAAATAAATATTTCAAAATTAAAAGCGCCCAGTAAAATGTTTTGCGCAATTTAATGACCTTAAGGAATAAAGTTGACCTACCAAAGTGCTGTTTGAATAAAAAATTATAACAAAGATAGCTGAATTAAGCGTCAAAAGATGTGAAGATAATGAGTAAATATATTAAATATGTTGCGGTTGATTATTCTTTTCCGGAATCCATGCCCCTAACCCTAATTTTCAAGCCGTGAAACAGTCCGTTATTAGTATGCTTTTACCATAAAAGGACCCTTTTTGCTAAATAGATTTATCTTTTTACTACAATACCCAACTTGCATCTCAATTTCATTATTCTAAGGTTAGATATATAGGTCATATATGATGACTTATAAACACTGAACTTGTACCCTTTGAATATGAAAAAAAGATCACGATTTTACTAAACACGAATCATAAAGAAAGATATTTTAGTTCGTAAAGAAGAAGTTTTTGTTATTAGCACACAAAACCCAGTTTGCTATCTCAATTGCACTATTGTTAAGGTAAGATATAAAGGGTATGGTTTTTTTCCCTCCAAATCTATTTATCCCTACTACAGATGCACAGAAAAAAGGGAAAGTGATTGCTGTTGAAGCAAAGGAAAAATAAAAAGGCAAAAGGGGAAAAAAAAAACTGGTGGGCATGTTTTCTGCATTCCGTTTTCCCCTCTTGCAATTCTCGTAATTTTTATACCATTGCTATTTATTTTCCCTGCCTAACTAGGATTATTCTGCTGAGTATGCATCAGCGGCCAGCACCTCGGGGGGACTATTTTGGTATGTTTTCCGACATCCCTATTAAATCAACCTTGTACCAAATAACTCCCCCAGGTCTTATATATATGCCCCCCCGCCCTACACCCCTCGCTCCAGCCCCTGACGTTTACGGGTTCTTTTACAAGGATAAATGCCGGCCCAACATCAGCAAGTACTACAGCAAAAAAAAAAAAAAAAAAAAAAAAAAAAAAAAATAGAAGCAGAAGGATTTGAAGAGAAGTAAAAGAATAAAATGGCTTCAATGATGCTGATGGTAGATTAAATGAACCACTATCCAGTGCCGGTAATGAAGTCACGGTGGTTTATTAAGTGCTGAATTTATGCTCCACTTTAAATAGCGCATAAATTACATTTATGTTTTATTCATTACAAACCGCGGTAGCCATGCACCATGGCTCAACTGTCAACCATAGGCGAAATTAAGGGAGCGATTGATGGTTTGGAACGGACTGTAAGATGCAGAGATTCATAAGATGACTTTTTTTAAAATCTTTAAATCGTTAAGTTTGTTATGTGGTTGAGAAGGTTTATATTTGACCTCAGAGTAAAATAAAAATGCTCAATTTAAACTTTTTTGGCTGCATCGTAATGGAAAAAGAAGACTTAATAATCAAACTTCTTCAATTAATTTTTTGAGAACTAAATATGTAAACAAAAAAGCGGGTAAAATGAAATGTTATCAAGGAAAAACATTCCCAAATATTTGCTTTGGTATAAAAGTTTAAATTTTCCTTTACATTATATCCTAATATTATTGGAGATAAATATTTTTTTTACTCTTAAACATAATTAAAATGTATGTATTTCTAAAAAAAATATGGTTGTATAATTTATTTAAATCTAAATAAACGCTTGTTTTTTCTTGATGTAACTTGATGTATTAGTTAAAGCAATAAAGAACGAAGATTGTGGATGCTCTGTCTCTCGACACCACAGGTTTTGGTTTCGAGTCCCAGTGGTGCCATGAATGTTTGTAGTGGTCAGTCTATAGCCCTCGTGGTGACGTGCTAAAAGTGAAGCTGCATATTACCCTTAGCCATGGACGAGTGGTCTGCGACGGGGTCTATTGGATCTGGTGTAGGCTTTCCTGCACCAGGGAGAGCAGTAACACAACAGTTTGTGGATTGGTATTTTTCAGTTAATATAAATTTCAATTTTAAAAAATTACTTTCACTGGGTGTTCACAAAAGCATTATACTTTTATAACATTAATTTAAAGTTACTTATCAGATTTTCAATTTTATGATCATTATTCATGTGTGTCGTAATAAAAATGTTGTTGTTTCGCTTTCAGTTAAGGAATATTTCAGCTACTATACTAAACAATTAATATAAATTGTTATTATCATTGTATCATTTTCAGGTAGAAAAAACTTGCCTTTCTTCAATTATGGTATAATTTTCTACAATTTTTTATTATTTTTGCACCATTTTTAAGTAAACAATAATGAATAAAAATTAAATAGCAATTCTCTCACTCTTTGTAATTAATCGACCATAATTTTTAAAATACCACTACTTTCAGTTCATCCAACACTATTTATCTTCATTTCCATTCAAAAGCTTTCAGAAACGCCTGCTTCATAATTCGCAAAAGCCAATAAAGACGTCCTCCAAAGAATGCTGTTAAGAGATAGCTCAGTCAGCACCCAAACTGCTGGGCGAAACAAGATTAATTGAAGACACCATCCAATCCCAAACGATTCGAGCAATCTAAGCCAGGATTCCTGGATCCCTATCCCAAGTGTCATTACCGTCATGAAGCCTTTGTTTCGTTCAGATTTAGAAGCAACTGGAGAGAGAGAGAAAAAAAAAGGATTGCAAGGCATGAATAAATAAAAAAAAAGTATCAGCTTGGAGACGCGTGCACGGGGTCTTCGTTGGGAGGAAGGCAATTAATATAAAGGATGCGACTCTTTACCGTGGCATGACGGGAACGCCTAATTCAACTGTGACTGTAAAGGAGTCTGTCACGGCAATTTTCGGGATGGGAGCTAATTAAGATCTGAAATGTGTGACTGGATGGAAGAAAAAAAGGGGGAGTTTTCAAGTAGCCGGAAGTATTTCGCTTGTCAGAAAAAAAGGCATAGACTAAAATCATCGGAGAAACGTTTTGACTTTTAGCCTCGTTTCTCCTTAATAAAGAGCAGGGAGTAGATGATTTATCTGCTACACCAAGAATTCCTAATTCATTACTACACCTATTTCCCGTACGTAAGACTGAATAGCCTCCATCTCCCAAATAAAAAAGTGAGAAAGGATCATCGGTGGGTCTCGTGTATACGACTAACAGCCCACAAATAGGTGATGCGGAAGTTAGCACTTTCTGTATTCTACTATTATGAGAATAAGTATTAGGTCCTGAATGACCCAGTATCTAGCACTCTGGTACTTGGTGCCACAAGTTTCGGGTTCAATTCTCGTAGGTACCATGGATGCTTGTAGTGGCTCCGAATCTACTTTAAACCGGTCCTAACTCAAATATGATCGTAGACTATGGTCTTGAGGTTTAGTCAGTCCTCCGCCGTCTTGGTTTCACGCTAAAGTGAATCTGCATATTACCCTTAGTCATTGTCCAGTCAAATAGGACTGAGTCTTCTGCACCTGGTGTAAGTTTTCCTGCACCAGGTGGATTAGTAATAACAGGAGTATAACATCCTACTAATTGTTATTATCATTCTATCATATGAAGTTCAAAAGATACTCTAGTTGCTATCCGACAAATTATGAGTATAATTTCTTACAATTTGTTATTACTATGGTGTATCCTTTTCAGATAAAATATAATCATTAAAAATTAAATTGCAATTTTCTATTTCTTTGTAGTTAATCGGCAATAATATTTAAAATTCTAGAGCAATCAGATCGTCCAACACTATTTATCTTCATTTCCAGACAAAAACGCCTGCTTCATAATTCACAAAAGCCAATAAACATGTCCTCCAAACAATGTTGTTAAGAGGTATCATAGTCAGCTCCCAAACTACTGGGCGAAACAAGATGAATCGAAGACACCGTCCAATCCGAGACGATACCCGTAATCTAAGCCGGGATTCCTGGATGCCTACCCCAAGTGCAATTACCGTCACGAAGCCTTTATTTCGTCCAAATTTAGAAGCAACGGGAGAGAGAAAAAAAAAAAAGGATTGCAAGGCATGAATAAATAAAAATAAAGTATCAGCTGGGAGATGCGTGCTTGCGATGCACGGGGTCTTCGTTGGGAGGAAGGCAATTAATGTAAAGGATGCGACTCTCTGCCGTGGCAAGAGGGGAACGCCCAATTGAACTGCGTCTGTCTGGAGAGGTAGCAAGAACGAGGCGGAAGAAAAGTGTGACTGGAAATGATGGGAGGCGGAGGAGTTTGTGGCGGCGATTTTCGGGACGGGAGCTAATTGAGATCAGAAATGTAAGACCGGATGGAAGAAAAAAAGGGGGGAGTTTTCAAGAAGCCGGAAGTATTTCGCGTGTCAGAAAAAAGGACTAGGCTAGAATCATCACAGAATCTTTTTGAGTTTTAGCCACGTTTCTGTTTAATCCTGAGCAGCGAGCAGATGATTTATTTGCGCCATCAAGATTTCTAATTGTTTAAAAAAAAGCATTATATTTAAAAATTGATTTCACATATTTTCAAGTTATGAAAAAATGTCCATAGAAATTTAACAAAAATTGTTTTATAATTTATTAACATTATATTTTTACCACACAAAACCCGGAAACTAGGGCTATGTCGCCCCCCTCCCCAAATACAATCAGGGTGGATCATGAGTGGGTTCCTTGTATACACAAACATCCCACCGCCAAATGATGTGCAGGCTTGTTATCCTTGCGTCATTTTCAGATTAAAAAAAAAACTTACTATTTTACAATTATGAGTATAACTTTGTACAATTTGTTATTATCGTTATATAATTTTCAAATAAAAGAATATTTTAGTTGTTATCCGACAATTATAATTTTGTTTATTTTGTTATTATGATTGTATCTTTTTATAGTAAGGATTTATAGTAAGGATATAGTACTTCCAATCCTACAATTATAAGTATAATTTCCTACAATTTATTAATATTTTTGCAACATTTTTAGTTGAAAAATAATCAATAAAAATTAAATTCCAATTTTCTAACTCTTTGTAGTTAATTGACAATAATTTTTAAAATCCTAAAACTTTCATTTCACCCAACACTATTTATCTTCATTTTCAGTCAAAAGCTTTCAGAAACGCCTGTTTCATAATTCACAGAAGACAATAAAGACGTCGCCCAAAGAATGTTGCTAAGAAGCATGACAGTCAGTATCCAAACTGCTGGGCGAAACAAGATTAATCGAAGTCACCATCCAATCCAAAACTATTCGCACAATCTAAGCCGAGATTCCTGAATCCCTATTCCAAGTGTCATTACCGTCAAGAAGCCTTTGTTTCGTCCAGATTTAGAAACAACGGGAGAGAGAGAAAAAAAAGCATTGCAAGGCATGAATAAATAAAAAAAAAGCATCAGCTAGGAGACGCATGCTTTGCGATGCACGGGGTTCTTCGTTAGGAGGAAGGCAATTAATATAAAGGATGCGACTCTCTGTAACGGGAACGCCTAATTGAACTACGACTTTTCGGAGAGGAAGCAAAAACGAGGCGGATGAAAAGTGTGACTGGAAGTGATGGGGGGTGAAGGAGTTTGTGGCGGCGATTTTCGGGATGGGAGATAATTAAGACCAGAAATATGAGACTGGATGCAAAAAAAAAAAAAAAAGGTAGAGTTTTCCAGAACTCGGAGGTCTTTCGTTTGTCAGGAAAAAGACTTTTTTTGGAATAAGACTAAAATAATTTTGACTTTTAGCCTCGTTTCTTCTTAATCCTGAGCAGCGAATAGATGATTTATCTACTTCAGCAAAATTTACAACTGATTAAGAAAAAGGTATAATATTTAAAAGTAGAGTTCACATGTGTTCAAATTATGAGCTAACAAGCAACAAATAATGTCGAGAGGAATTTTAACAAAGATATATTTTTACCATACATAACCCCCATACGTAAGGCTGTGTAGTCGCCCTCTCCCGGTTACTAAGGTGACAGCGAATCATCAATGGACCTCGTGTATACACAAACAGTCCACAGATAGATGATACGGAGGTTACTGCCTTCTGGATTCTACAATTAAGAGAATATTTATTGGTGGTCCGGTGCTCGGTGCCACAGGTTTCGGGTTCTAGTCCCAGTGGTTCCATGGAGGATTGTAATAGTTCTAAATTCACTTTAAACCGTAGGACCCGATCTACTAGGATCATAGAGCGTTCTTTTGAGGTTAAGTAAGTCTGCAATCCTCGCTAAATTGAAGCTACATATTTCCCTTAATCATGGCAGAGTCACATGCGTCATGGTCTTCTGAACCTGGTGTAGGCTTTCCTGCACTAGGGGGATTAGTAAAAACCGGAATATAACATCCTACTGTTTCTTATTATCGTTGTATCAAATTAAGTTTAAGAGATACGTTAGCTGCTATCCGACAAGTTATGAGTATAAATTAATACACGTTGTTATTATCGTTGTATCATTTTTAGGTAGGGTATATTTTAACTACTATCCTATAAATCTTTCCCTGATTTCTTCTTATTGTTGTACCATTTTCAGATTAAAAAAAATAATTAAAAATGTAACTCTCTCTCTTTGTAGTCTCTTGAAATTCTCTCTCTTTGTAGTCAAGCGACAAAAATTTTTAAAATTCTCGAGCTATCAATTCATCGAATACAATTTTTCCTCATTTCCAGTCAAAAAGCCTGCTTCATAATTCACAAAAGCCAATAAACATGTCCTCAAAAGAATGTTGTTAAGAGGTATCATAGTCAGCTCCTAAACTACTGGGCGAAACAAGATGAATCGAAGACACCGTCCAATCTGAAACGATTCGCGCAATCTAAGCGGGGATTCCTGGATGCCCATCCCAAGTGTGATTACCGTCACGGAGCCATTGTTTCGTCCAGATTTAGAAGCAACGGGAGAGAGAGGAGAAAAAAAAGGATTGCAAAGTATGAATAAATAAAAAAAAAAGTATCAGCTTGGAGAAGCGTGCTTTGCGATGCACGGGGATCTTCGTTGGGAGGAAGGCAATTAATGTAAAGGATGCGACTCTTTGCCGTGGCAAGACGGGAACACCTAATTGAAGTGCGACCGTCTGGAGAGGAAGCAAAAACGAGGCGGATGAAAAGTGTGACTGGAAGTGATGGGAGGCTTAAGAGTTTGTGGCGGCAATTTTCAGGATGGGTGCTAATTAAGATCGGAAATGTGAGACTGGATGGAAGAAAAAAAAGGGGGGAAGTTTTTAAGAAGCCAGAAGTATTTCGCTTGTCAGAAAAAAGGCCTTTTTTTGGAATGCGACTAAAAACATTTTGAATTTAGCCTTGTTCTGCTTAATTATCAGGATGGAGCAGATGATTTATCTGCTCCACAAAAGATTTTTAATTGTTTAAAAAATGTATTATATTTAAAAATAGAGTTCACTTTTCAAGATGTGAGCTAACAAGAGCAAACAATGTCCAGAAAAATTAATACAAATATCTGTTTACCACAGCTAACCTCCGGACGTAGGGGAGGCCCGATGGCCAAATAAATAGCGCTCTGATCTTCAGCGTCTGAGAGGCTTCCGGTTAGTATCCCGGCTGTAGCATGGATGTTACTTAGTGGTTCGGTATGCACATTAAACGGCAGTGTGCCTAAAATGTCCGTAGAACAATAAATCAACCCCACCACAGATGACATACACCATGACGTATGATGACGTATACCACAGATGACACAACGATAGGTGATGCGGAGTTCAGCGGATTTTGTAACAACTTTTAGGGTTTAATGCCCCACATTTGCATGCCTTATTGGAGAAAACTCCCACAAAAAATCTGATTATGGATACGAGAGTATTTTAGCTACTACCCAACGAAATTTCCTATAATTGTTATTATCACTGTATCATTTTCAGATAAAAAATTCTTAGTTCTATCCTACAGTTATGAGTATAATTTGCGACAATATGTTATTATTATTGCAATATTTTCAGTTAAAAAATCAATAAAAGTTAAATTACAATTTTCTCTCTCTTTGTAGTTAATCGACACTGATACATTTTAAAATCCTAGATCTTTCAGTTCCTCGAACGGTATTTATCTTCATTTCCAATCAAAAGCTTCCAAAAACGCCTGCTTCATAATTCACGAAAGCCAATAAAGACGTCGTCCAAAGAATGTTGCTAAGAGGCATCACAGTCATCACCCAAACTGCCGGACGAAACAAGATGAATCGAAGTCACCATCCAATCCGATACGACTCGCGCAATATAAGCCAGGATTCCTGAATCCCTATCCCAAGCGTAATTACCGTTATGAAGCCTTTGTTTCTTCCAGATTTAGAAGCAACGGGAGAGAGAGAAAAAAAAAGGATTGCAAATCACGAATAAATAAAAAAATTTATCAGCTTGGAGACTCGTGCTTTCCGATGCACGGGGTCTTCGTTGGGAGGAGGGCAATTAATGTAATGGATGCGACTCTCTGCCGTGGCAAGTCGGGAACGCCCGATTGAACTGAGAGCTGTCTGAAGGAGAGGAAGCAAAAACGAGGAGAATGAAAAGTGTGACTGGATGGATGGGAGTCGAAGGAGTTTGTGGCGGCAATTTCGGAATGGGAGCTAATTAAGATCGGAAATGTGAGACTCGGCGGAAGGAAAATAAAAGGGGAGTTTTCAAGAAGCAGGAAGTATTTTCGTGTCAGGAAAAAGGACAAGACTAAAATCGTCAGAAAAGCTTTTTGACTTTTAGCCTCGTTTCTTATTAATCCTGAGCAGAGAGCAGATGTTTTATTTGCTCCAGCCAGATTTCTAATCGATTGAAAAAATGTATTATATTTAAAAGTAGAGTTCATTTATGTTCAAGTTAAGAGCTAACAAGAGAAAAAAATGTCCATAGAAAATGAATAAAAATATCTGTTTTTCACACCTAACCCCCTCCCCTTTGTAACTGTAGTCCTCTCCCCCGGTTACAAAAGTGAGGGTGGAGTATCTTTAGATTCCTTGCATACCACAAATTGCCCACCGAAAAATGATACGCAGGTTTGTTATCGTTGTATCATTTTCAGGTAAAAAATAACTTTCCATTCTGCAATTATGAGTATAACTTTTTACAATTTGTTATTATCGTTGCATCATTTTCAAATAAAAAAATAATTTAGTTGTTATCTTACAATTATTTATCTTCATTTCCAGTCAAAAGCTTTCAAAAGCGACAGCTTCATAATTCACGAAAGCCAATAAAGACGTCATCCCAAGAATGCTGTTAAGAGGTATCACACTCAGCACCCAAACTGTCGGGCGAAACAATATGAATCGAAGACACCATCCAATCCGAAACGATTCGCGCAATCTAAGCCGGGATTCCTGGATCCCTATCCCAAGTGTAATTACCGTCATGAAGCCTTTGTTTCGTCCAGATTTAGAAGCAACGGGAGAGAGAGAAGAAAAGGATTGCAAGGCATGAATAAATAAATAAAAAATCCTCGGCTTGGAGACTCGTGATTTGCGAGTTGAGAGGAGGGCAATTAATATAAAGGATGCGACTCTCTGCCGTGGCAAGAGGGGAACGCCTAATTGAACTGCGATTGTCCGGAGAGGAAGCAAGAACGAGGAGGAAGAAAAGTGTGACTGGAAATGATGGGAGGCGGAGGAGTTTGTGGCGGTGATTTTCGGGATGGGAGCTAATTAAGATCTGAAATGGGAGACTGGATGAAAGAAAAAAAAAAGGGGGAGATTTCAAGAAGCCAGACGTATTTCGCGTGTCAGGAAAAGACCTAGACCATAATCATCGCAGAATAATTTTGATTTTTATCCTCGTTTATTCTTAATCTTAAGCAGCGAGCACAAGATTTATCTGCTCCAGCAAGATTTCTAATTAATTAAAAAAATAGCATTATATTTCAAAGTACAGTTCCTTTATGGACAATTTATTACCAAAAAAAAAAATAAATAATAATAATGCTTATAGGAAATTATATGTGGCTTATAAGCATATTAGCATTATCTTTTTAACACAACTAACCCCTGTACTTCCCTGTTCCCTTCCCAGTTACGAAGGTAAAGGGGAGGGGGAAATCAGTGGACCTCGTGTAAGTCACAAACAACCCATGAATCGGTGATGAGGAGGTCTGTGCCTTCTGGAAGGACTTTTAGTGTTAACTGCTCTGCGTTTGCATTTATTATAGGAGAAAACTTCTAGATACTATCCGACAAGTTATGCATATAGTTCTTACAATTTATTATTATCTTTTTATTGTTTTCAGCCAGGAAATATTTTAGCAATTATCCTACAATTGTCATTATCGTGGTATCATTTAGTTTTATCCTACAATTATGAGTATAACATCCTACACTTTTTTATTATCATTGCATCATTTTCAGTTTGAAACATACTCTAATTGCTGAATGAAACATGCCAAAGAATGTTGTTGAGAGGTATCACAGTCAGCACCCAAACTGCTGGGCGAAACAAGATGAATCGAAGACACCATCCAATCCGAAACGATTCGCGCAATCTAAGCCGGGATTCCTGGATCCCTATCCCAAGTGCAATTACCGTCATGAAGCCTTTGTTTCGTCCAGATTTAGATGCAGCGGCAGAGAGGGAAAAAAAGGATTGCAAGGCATGAATAAATAAATAAAAAATCATCAGCTTGGAGACGCGTGATTTGCGATGCATGGGGTCTTCGTTGGGAGGAAGGCAATTAATGTAAAGGATTCGGCTCTTTGCCGTGGCTAGAGAGGAACGCCCAATTGAAGTGCGTCTGTCTGGAGAGGAAGCAAAACCGAGGCGGATGAAAAGTGTGACTGGAAGTGATGGGAGACGAAGGAGTTTGTGGCGGCGATTGTCGGGATGGGGGCTAATAGAGATCAGAAATGTGAGACGCCATGGAAGAAAGAAAGAGAGGTAGTTTTCAGGAAAACGGAAGTATTTCGCGTGTCAGGAAAAAAGGCCTTTTTTTTTAATGAGATTAAATTCATTTTGTCTTTTAGCCTCGTTTCTTCTTAATCTTGAGCAGCAGATGATTTATCTGCTCCAACTGCTTTGTAATTGATAAAAAAAAAGATATTATTTTTAAAAGTAGAGTTTACTTTAGGATTCACTTGTTGGTTTGTTTTGTCGCTCTACTGTCATTTAGACTACGGCCATTGCAGACTTTATACTAATTAGACCGTTCCCTACAGTTTAACGAGAATTCCGAAACACTGGATTTGAAACCTGTGGTACCAAAGGCCAGAGAGCTAGCCAATTGGCCATCAGACATCATTCAAGTTGTGAGATAACAATAACAAATAATTTTCATAGAAAATTTAAAAAAATAGTCTTTTAAACATTATCAGCATTATTGTTGTACCACATCTAGTCCCCATATGTAGAGGCTGTCTGATGGCCAATTGGATAGTTCTTTGTGCTTTGATTCCACAGACTTGTTGTTCTAATACTGGCTTTAACATAGATGTTTGCTAGTTGTTTGGAATCAACATTAAAATTTAGGTCCCGTTCTAATTAGTCTAAAAATGCACAAAACGACAGCAGAGCGACAAACCAAACCGTACGTAGGCCTATGTAACCCCTTTCCCCAGTTACAAAGCTGAGGGTGGATCATCGGTGTACCTCGCGTATACCAAAACAGCCCGCCCACAGATGATGCGGAGGTCTGAATTTTCTAGAAGAACTCTTAGGGTTAATTACCTCACATTTGAATGTCTTATTTTAGAAAACCCTGAAAACTCCCGCTAGGCAATCTGACTATAGATTCGACGTAGTTTAACGCACTTTGAAACAATCGACATCGAGTCCTCTCATTTCTCAAAACAGTGACTACAACAATGCCAGCAGCGTATTCGGACCTCAACCCTCCTGCAAGTTTCTTGCGACGTCAGCAGTGTTACACAGCCACTAGCTGTTACTATTTTAGAAAATTCCAAATTTTCTAGTTTGCAACTTAACAAATTTATCGTAAAGTTTACGAACTCAGTTGTATTTACATATTTTAATGAACTTTTTTTTTTCTTTCTAATGCAGCTGGCAAACACTTAGACAGCTTGGTCTTGGATGCCTTAAGGCAAGCGCTGCACAGACGTACTCACTTTGCATTACCCAGAGGGCGCGTGTAACTTGAAGATTAGCCACGGACGCGGAGTAACAATGCCCCCGCAACGCTCTACGATAATATTAGACCCGGACCTACGGTTTAAAGTGGATTCCGAACCACTACAAACATCCATGGCACCGCCGGGACTCGAACCCGAAACCTGTGGCATCGAGCGCGAGAGCGCTAGCCACTCGGTCATTCAGGCCCTATTTTAATGAACTAGTTTTTTTTTGGCATATATAAGACTATGAAAGATATTTATTTACGAATAAGAAACCAAAAAACATATCTATGTATAAGCGCTTATACGCAGTATAAAAGTACATAAACTTATATTCTCACTATAAACTTATATACTCACAATCTTAAACATATAAACTTATATACTTATTATTATTCTTCAAAATAAATTATTTAACGATATCATGGAATATATATTATCTTATCTTATAGGCTTTTAAGTATTTAAGAGTGACAAATTTCTATCAATAAGTTTTAAATTTCATCACTTCAAAAAGTTACCAACTTATGTTTATATGCAGAACTTTTAAAGTTCAATATAAATAAATAAATATACATGTATATACTGTTATGTATATACACACTGTTACATTTTGTTGCGTAAACAATTTCTTTTTTTCTAATACGCCAATATTGAAAGGAAGATCCTTGCTTCCCACAATTTCTTCCTAACTCGTCGAAGATTTCTGGCGAGTCAGGAGAGATTTTCTTATCAACAAACTTCCAAGGTGCTATCGCCAACAATATTTATAGCGAGACCGCTTGAAATTCCAAGGAACTACCCTGGGTTATCACAAACTTAAAGGGGATATTTGCTGTCAAAAATACGTCAGTTGGCTGTATCACATTCTTCTTATATATTTTTGAGATACTTTTTGAAAAGTCCGAGGGGAAAAATAAAATTCGGGTAGGCGAGTTTTGCTTAAGGCAGTAGTGATACAATGCATATTTGCCCATGGTGGCAGTTGTGGAGGAGGCTTGTTTTTCACAAGAAATGAAATGGAATTTTACTGCGTAACGGATCCATACGTTGGCGGAAAGCGTTCAAATATCTCTGACTGACATTAGATAACTGACTCCCCTTTAGAAGACAATTAATAACCATATACTTCCGAATATAAAGCCGATCCGTGTATAAGCCGATTTTTAAAAAAAATCAAGACACAATGTTCAAACATACTACTACTACTAACAATACACCACATCACTGTGCCAAGAGCTGAGTTGCCCCTTTAGAGTTTGGAAATGATGTGGGTGAGAAGAAATCTGATTAAGCTCTGTGACGCTCTATGATCATATGATACTGGGACCTACGGTTTAAAGTGGATTACAAACCAATGCAATCATCCATACCATCGCCAGGACACGAATCCGAAGCATGGGGTACCAAGCGCTAGCCACTCGGCCATCAGGCTACCGAATGTTCAAACGTAACGCCATGAGAGCGAAAATGTCGCTAAGCAGATAAAATGGTTGATACATTTTCCAATAAAATCACTATAAAATAAAAAGCCAAACGTCAATGATGAATGTCATAACTGTAACTGAATCCTATTGAAACCTAATGAAATTAAACCGTCGTTCCCATTCAGTTATTGTCTTGAATATACGTAATCACACATTCTTATTTTATGTGCAATTTGTTTTTTATCAGAAAAACAAGTAATATAAAAAAAATATATATAAAGTCAATCCCTACTTTTTTTTCACTCTATTGCAGAAAGTCCTTTATAAATAATTTTCATTCATTTTTTTCATTAGCTGGTGCCATCTATTTTTAGATATATGCAACTTACATCTAAAAAAAAACCTAAAATTAATCAATTAAGTGTAATTAATGAATTAATATTTGAAAAACTGTATTAACATTAAGTGTAATCCACTACAAGCTCAAAAAAATATGTATTTGAACTTGTGTGGATGAATAAAAAGTATTTTTTTAACAATTGAAAAATTGAACAAGATATATATAGGGAGAGTGTGAGCTAATAGAAGGAATTGAATGAGCTTCGAGAAATCCCTACATGACAAATTTTAATCTACAGAACGCCTTTCCTGAAATAGTTTTAATAGTTTTCCGTTAGAATTTGGCAAATCGAACAAATTTGGTCAGCATATATTCCGTTTTGACAACAATTCGACCAACCAACCATATAAGCTATTTAAGAAAACCAAACAACTTCTTTTCATATAACGAATGACTCATTGCATTTATAATAATATTTTTTAATAAGAAATACGGATTAAAGGAATAGAAACCTGTTACATTTAGCGATATTTGGCGATTTATTATCTTGCGCCCGTCTAATGGAAAAGTACCTATATTTTTTGCGAGATTATCTGATCTGTATATAAACCTATACCCCTAAATATAGCTTTAGAAACAACTCTAAAAATTTTCGAACTATATTTACAGAAATATAAGATATATTAAGGGATTTTGGAAGAAAATTCACTTCAGTTTATTTGTAATTGGAAACATTCAGAACTATTCAGCCAAAATAAAATCATCCAATAATAAGATTCCAGTAATAAGGTTCCAGTAATAATAATCATCCAGTAATAAAGTTCTGTCATTGAATTCTATGTTGCGACACCTATATGGAGCTCTGCAGAACAAACAAATGGAAGGCGGACACATGTCTATCAATATAGAATTCTAAGAATCATTACCAATGGACACTAGTTTATAGAGAACGGTATCAGCCATAACGACTACAATAGAGAAGCTGCGGGAATATGCATCACAAAATTATCCATGATTATCGTATTAACACACTTAGCTCAAGGCATCTTCTGTCACAACAATCTAAACCACATCCACATTCAATTGGAAATTGGACATTCAAACTACCATAGTAACCATCTATCTACCGCGATAATTATACTACAGTATGCATAGAGTTCTATTGTTTCTTCTACATCAGTTCATTGCAGTATTTTCTTTCAACACATCGTTCTTGGTTGACTAACCAACTCATTAGGATTTTAATTTATATATATATATATATATATATAGGACATAACTCCTTAGGATTTATATGCATATATATATATTCGAATAGCAAATCCTGGATCTAATCCATGAATCCTTAACGTGCTACAAAGCTGAGATTGCTTTGAATACTGGCACTCAGGTGTCACCACTCAAATTTGAACAATTGATATTGTTTGTTTATCCAAATGTCGAAAACTTAGAGTTGAGACATCACAAAGGCTTCGAGCGACTAGGCGAGAAGCATCAAAATTTTTGTCGTGCGATACCTGAAACTTCTAATGGGTGAACGGTTTTTTTAAAAGTGCTACTTAAGGGGTTGAACGCTACCTAATGCCATACATTTCTATCATTGCGTTAAGAAACCAGGAACTTCGATGACTTCCTAACAGCGTGCCACATTGACGATAGGAGTACCGGAAATCAATAGGAGTAACGGACAGGAGTACCGTATTTTCTCCATTACAGGATGTAAATGCGGGTAGCTACCCCTAAAGGTATTCAAAGAATATAATGTCTACCAATGGACGTTTATATATGGCTTATGTAGGTGTAATATAAATGGTTTATGTAGTGCAACTTATGTTGTTTAAGTAAGTGCAATATCAGTGGATTGTGTAAATAAGCATAAGTAGATGATTTATGTAAGCATCAGTCTAGTTAAGCGTAATTACGTGTTTTATATGAGTGTGAATATAGTTAAGTATAATAAAATGATTTAGGTAAATATCAGTAAAATTAAGCAGAATTAAGTGATTTATGTAAGTGTATTTTAATAAAAATTAAATTGTCATTAATTGTAGTTAAATGATGTATAAAAATTGTATCATTAAGTATAATTAAGTGATTTATAAAAGTATACGTATAATTGTAGTGGTTTTTTTTAAATATATGATTGAATAATACCTTCCCTAATTTTATTTAAATAATAGTTTCTTGAGTAATTTCTTATTTCATTACATTAGTATAATTAAGGAATAACTTAAGTAATGATTATGTAATGCTTTTAAGCTTGCAGTAATCATTAGCATGATTAAATTATATTATATGAATAAATAATGTTATCTGTTATTGAACTTTTTGATGTTCATAAGTAACATGACGTTAATGGTAACACAATATCCTCCTATAATAGGGAATGATTAAACGATGTCTTCCCATCGTTGTTAATGGTTTTCATAAGTATAAAACGAGATCACATTCATGGAAAAAATAATATTAAGTGATAAAAAAAATATATAATTAAATACATATGTATATTAAAATATTAAAAATATTCAGCCCAACTAACTTATTTAAATGGAAAACAAATAATTTAAACACAAGAATATTGACATCTTGTCAAGTGATATTGACACAATGTCAAAAAAAAGGAAAGAAAACTCTTTAATTACAAGAAGTGCTTTAAATATTAGGCAAATTGAAAATTATATTCTAAAGCTTTAAGAAGATAGAAGCTGTTTAACTTTCGAAATACAGAAACAGACGTTTATTATATATATACATACATATACTGTCCTTTTCAAAATAGACCACGAAAAAATCTACTTCAAATCTGAAGCACAGTTTGTCGAATTAACTTTAAATCTGAATATGCTAAAGAAATTGCGCAGCTTAATCAAGCAATGCTTTTTTTTGTTTATCTTTCTAAAGTACACATCTTCAATTCTTTAATTACCGAAATTGAAGATATTTCTTCGAAGAGTTCCTAAAGTGTTCTCTACTCCTCTTTAATTGAATTTAAAAGAATTTTTTTTTTAGTTTCCCTACTTGAGAAGTCCGGTTATTTTACCAGGATTTTCATTTCTTGTTCTTCAGTATAGAAAGAGAGAGTGAGCGAGTGCAAGAGGTTTTTAAGAGAAAGTTAAATCTGATTTACTTAACAGAAAAAATGATCTTGTCAAGACAAATTTGCACTCACCAACTCATGATTTAATCTCTGTTAATTTATTTTAAATATTTATCTCTGTTTTATGGTATTTATTCTATAATGGATGTTTGACCACTGGTTTTGAAGTATTTGAAAACTTTCTCTTTTTTTTTTTTTTCTGGGGTTATTATTTCATATCATTTTGAAAATATCGTTAATATTTTAAATATTAACTACTATAATATTTAAAATATTTATCTGAACAGAAAAACATTAGACATAGGTGATTTATCACAGTATATAATATTTATATGCAGGATTTAAGCAATATTTTGACCTTGGCAGATACCGAGTAAATTTTAAGTCTATGCTCGGTCTATGTATGTGAATGCTGAAGTCTATTAAATATGGTGAAATAGCAAATTAAATGTGTAGTTATATGTATATATATATATATGCTAATTACGTAAGTTGGGTATGAATACTTCAAAGCAACAAAAAATTCAATTCAAGTTGTTATGAATATAATATAGTTTTAAATATGTAAATGTTAAATATGACATGAGTTTGTCTAAACACAAAATTTAATATACTGTTATGTCATATATGTTAATACTTTACCGGAATAAAAAAACAAATTTTTATCACAAGCTGCACTGTAGGGGCCTAATGACCGAGTTGCTAGCGTTATGGCGCTTAGTACCACAGGCTTTGGGTTAGGATCCTGCGGTACCACGGATGTATGTAGTGTTTTAAGTCGATTGAAGGAATTGAATGTGAATCGCCGTGCGCTTTGAAGGCCATCCTTGCCGATGACTTTTTAGCAGGCATTGAGGATTGGAAAAAAAGGTTGCCATAAGTGCATTATGTCTGGAGGGTATTACATTGAAGATGATGAAATAATTTGGAAGAATAAAAAAAGAGTTTTTGAAAAAAAAAATAATTGATCTTACTTTTTGGGCACAGTAGTATATATATATATATATATATATATATATGTATATATATATATTGCCCTTTTCAAAATAGGCCGAGAAACAAACTACTTCAAATCTGAAGCACAGACTGTCGAATTAACTTTAAATCTGAATATACTGAAGAAACAACCCAGCTTAATCAAGCAATGCTTTTTTTTCTGTTTATCTTTCTAAAGTACACAGCTTCAATTCTTTAATTACCGAAATTGAAGATATTCCTTCGAAGAGTTCCTTAAGTGTTCTCTACTCCTCTTTAATTGAATTTAAAAGAAATTTTTTTTTAGTTTCCCTACTTGAGAAGTCCGGTTATTTTACCAGGATTTTCATTTCTTGTTCTTCAGTATAGGGAGAGAGAGAGAGTGAGTTGGAAAGCAAGAGGTTTTTAAGAGAAAGTTAAATCTGATTTACTTGCAGAAAAATGATCTTGTCAAGACAAATTTGCACTTAACAACTCATAACTTAATCTGCGTTAATTCCTTTTAAAGATTTATCTATGTTTTATAGTGTTTATTTTATAATGGATGTTTGATCACTGGTTTTGAATTACTTGAAAACTTTCTCTTCTTTTTTTTCTGGTGTTAAAAGGTAAAGATTTTTGAGATGATTTATTTTATAACTGATTTAATTAAAGGAATGTTTTATTCTTTCATATCATTTAAAAAATATCTGGAATTATCTATTATAATATTTCTAATATTTATCTAAACAGACAAAACTTTAGACAAAGGTGATTTATTACAACATACAATATGCATAGTTTAAACGATATTTTGACCTTTGCATTCTAATCTTGGCAAGCACCATGGAGCACTTTTTATATCAATTAATTTTAATTCAAATTGTGTTAATTAATCTTAGTATAAGAATATTTTTTTTTCCTTATGGAACCTCCCCTTGCAGGTTTCAATAAATAAATAAAACACGTTAACACATAACAAACTGGCGCCTGAATGGCCGAGTGTCTAGCGCTCTGGCGCTGGGTACCACAGATTTCGTGTTCGATTCCTGGCGGTGCCACGGATAGACGTATGTAGTGGTTCGGAATCTATTTTAAACCTAAGGTACCGGTCTAATAGGATCGAAGAGTGAGGTTTTAAGGTTTAGTCAGGCATCATGGTACGTCAATAAAGCGAGGCTCCATATTACCCCGAAAGGGTATTGTGGACCTGTTATAGGCTTTCCTGCAGCAAGGGGGTATTAGTAACAACAATATAATAAATTGAAATTCGTAACGATTTCAAATTTTCGATGATTACTATATTTTAATTTTTTTTCATAAATTCATAACCCTTTTCCAAGTAAGTTAATCAAAATTATTTTTTTCAATATACTTTTTCCACTTGTAAAATAAATGTGATTCTTACTGATTTTATTAGATAATGCTTTTTATCTAAAGTTTAACTTTAAAAGAAATTAAAATCATTCGTGAAAGGAAAAATTTCATACAAATCTAATTCTTAGGCAATTATATTGCATTTGAATGTCGTGTAATGCTAAAAGAAAACATAAAAAGTGTACTTCTCATATCTTTGATTAAATGAACCTTTTTTTAAAAAAAGAAGGAATCCTTTTTTAGCATTTATGATCATTTGTCTTAAGCCAATTACGAAAACTAAAGATCTTTCTTAAAAATTCTACATATTAAAATAATCCCAGTTAATCCTTAAAATTACCTTGATACCGCGTGGTTTGATTGTTACGATTCAGAAACTAATTTTTATATTAAATTTTTATCTCTCGATATTTTTATTTTTGTGATATATCGCTAAATGCAATTAAACAAAACCCGAAAGACATCATACTGTTGATGGGTACATCACTTTATTACGACACGGTTCTTGTGTTTTAACTATATTTAGCGAAGACACTGCTAAGTTTGTAAGAGCTTATTAAATATTTTGTTCCGGGAAATTTTTTTTATGTAACCTAATTATTCTTTGCACTGTAAGAACATTTTAAATAAAAGGAAGAATAATTTAAGGTTTTGTCGAATAAAACAAGAATATGTTTTAGCTTACAAATGATTTTAATGTACTTAGGAGGCGAGTTTTTATTGCATTAAGTCTATGGTAAAAAGAAAAAAAAAAGAGAAGAAGGTATTTAATCTTTAATTTATTTCTCAGAAAATAAATCCATTTTTTAAAAAAATGTTATTTTATTTGAATACACAAAGACAATTTAGTTCATTTATGTTTTATTGATATTATTTTTGTTGTTTCCCTCATGGAAGGAATGAAGACGGGGACAGTTTCTGTTGTGATTTATCAACCATAAATAGAAGTCTGACTTCTGATCTGTGTCGCTGAAGAAGGCGGACAGTGCTTTCCGGAAAGTCTTTAAGGGATAACTACTCCACATTTGCGTATCGTATGGGAGATAACCCGGAAACTCCCACCAGGCAGTTCGACTAACCAGGCTAGATACTACTTAAAAACTACCATCCTAAGAAACTCTCCCCAGGCTAAAACTCCCACCAGGTAGTCTGACTCGCAAGGCAAGATGCTGAACATCCCAAATGCCATCGAGTCTTTGTTTTTTGAAATAATGTTTACAACATCCTGCCAGCTGATTGAAATTCAGCCCTAATGCTCACCAGCGGCGCACGTTACCACTGAGCCACGAGTCTGGCGTTTTTATACATTTTTTTAAATATAGGAACTTTATTAGTTTATTTATAAGACAGCCTATACTTTATCTTTAAAGAACTCCTCTATTTTATTATTAATAAATTCTACAGTTTGTTACTATTACTAATGATAGTTAGGTATTTAAAACTGCAACAAAAATAATTTAAAGGAAAATCTGATTTTGAATAGATTAACATAAAGTGACTACGAAAACCACTTATTAATAATAATTAGTATTTATAAAGACTACCAATAATCGTTACAGATACTGTTATATTAAGAGAATATTTAACTATTGGTAGTATGCTCAATAAATGATTACATAAATCCTCAAAATGTAAACAAATTTTACTTTATACAGCTAAATTCTTGTTGTTCTAATGCAGCTTATAATACAGAGACAGTTACCCTAGGGCACTACTCAACTTGAAGACATGCTACGGACGCGAGTAACACTGCACATCCACAGCGTTCTTTTATCTAATTTAGCAGTGACCTACGATTTAAAGTGGATTCCGAACCATTAAAAACATTCATGGCACCACCGGGACACAGACCCAAAACTTATGGTAGTGAGCACCAGAGTGCTAGCCACTTGACCATCAGTCCCCTGCTAAATTCTTGTATTTGCTATCATTTTTATTAGCACAAACATGTTGAATGAATAAGAATTCATCAAATATATTTTTAAATTATTGCGCTTTCACTTTATTTAAACAAGACTTATATAAAAAAAACAATATATAATATTTTTTTTGTTACTAAAATTTAAAATGCAAAACTTCTAAAGCTTGCAATGTAATTTGAAACGAACTTTTCTGTAGCCGTTATTGATCATTTACGACGATTTACACAATTGACATCAACGATGTTATTGTAATTCCAAATAAAAGGAAAGCCATTTATTTTTTTATTAAGTAAAAACTTCTCAATAGAATGTTATATAACGTTTTTTTATGAAAAGCTCTACTTCTTATAATACAGCACAGATAATTCAATTTATCAGAAAATAAATCTTGCTCGAAACAGTACGAAAGACAAAGCTGCTAGAATGAAACCGAGAAGAATTGCAGATTCATTTGAGTTTTGTTTTTTGACTTCAAAGTTCGAAGAACATAAAGATATCCATTGTTTCTAGGAGTAGTGAAGGGATATAACAAATGGTTTATTTCAGTGAGGGTCACAGGCATAAGATGTATTGTATGGAATGCGACACATGTTATAAATGATACATTAAATGATGTAAGATCTTTAAGCTACAGCGGGTTCCAAAGCAATTGAGAAAAAAACAAAACAAAATGGCGAAGTTTGGAAATCCCAAAGTGTACTTCTTTTCTTGAACTAAATATGTCTGATGAAAAACAACTTTGTGGAATGTGTCTTCCACATTCTTAATATAAATTACAGACATTGGAGGATCTATATACATCTGCAGAACTGTAATCAAATTACGTTGTCTCTGAGTGTAGACACGATGTACAATATGAAAAATTATATCATGCATTGTTATTTATTTGTGTTTTCATTAGGTGGAAATTCTGTTTGAAAATATTATGCTAGATGATTAATATCTTACATTCTTCAGGTATGAAAGAATTTTCGATTTTTACAAAGATAGAGATTTATTTAGTAGGAATTTCCTACTAACGAAAATTCCAGAATGAATGAAATTGATATTTCGTCTTTTACTCGATCTAATTAGGAATTAATTAGCTAAAGAACATAATTATTAAATAGGGAAAATTATAAAAAAATATTACATTTTTATTGTAAATTTATAACAAATGTTGAGTGGAATGTTATTAAAAATTATTTGTTATAAAAGTTTATCTAATACAATGATCTTTAACATCGTATCAATTCTGTTTTTTTTTTCGTTATACAATATATATATATATATATTTGGGGCGTGTGTTATATTTATATCACTCAATAAAGCTCTGGTCTGGCACATATATGGTGACACTGTTGACAGATCCATATGATTTCTGGATAGTAGCATCCTTCAAACGATAGATGACAAAATTTCATATCATTCTAATAATTAGTTTACATGTCATAGCTGTTTTATTGCCACTAGTTTTGTAATTTTCAAAAAAATTGATACAAAGTAATTTCGTGGGTGGATAAAACATTATTTTTTTAAGGGAAAAATACTGTTAAAGTCAAATTGTGACTTACTAAGCGTTATGGAGACTCTGCGCCAGAGAAATTAACTGTTATTGACTGATATGATGAATTTAAACGCGATCGTTGTATGTATATATAGAATGTAATGGAATGAATATATAAAAAGGAATTACAATTATTGAAAAATATATCTTGTAAATGCACAATTTAGTAAAGAAAAAAGTTATTAAAAAAAGTAAAATGTATTTTATTAGAAATTTGATGTTAAATGAACATAAGCTTTCCACATCTTTTTTCAATTAAAACTACAAAACTCGACTTTTATTCAAAAGATTGCAAACAATTCCAAACATAAATGAATGAGAAAATTAATTTGGGATTTGAATCTCTCAAAATAGTCGCCTGAATCTACATATACAAAAAAATAAATAAATTCTTTAAAATTATTTCGAAAAAAGAATTATTTCTCACTCAGCATTTAAAAGCGAGACAAGAACAAATAAATATATCCGCATTTAATTTGTAGTTTTAAAACTCAAATTGAGTTGGAATCCTGCAAATAAGAAAATGAATTCTTCACTTAAAATATACGAAGAAGTTGAAAGCAGATAATTATTTCGCCGTCATTACAAAATGAAAAAAAAAAGAAAAAAAGAAAGCAGAGTAAAAGATTCCCCAAGAGAAAAAGAACATCGCACTCTCTTCTCTGGATTTAAAGCAAGCAATTATTTCTTCATCAACAGAATAGTGAAGAAAGATGGGACTCTAAAATAATATCAAGACTGAAATTGAATCACAATAAATGGCAATTCCCCAAAGAAGTTTCACATACAAAAGGGGAATTAAAAAAAAAATAATAAACCACCTGAAAACGTGTCATATTTGATATTTTAAATTTTAACACAGGCTTTGTGTTTTCAGCAGAAAAACTAACTTCTTTTAAAAATAGGTTTTAGAGCATGTGATGGTATATGTTTTAATTTTTCATTATTTTGCTGTTTTTATTTTTAAAAAAGGCCCTGCAATTGCATGCACTGTTATGCCAGGTAGTTACAACTTGGTTTTGAAACGTTAGGTTCTAGAGCATATGATGCATCTGCTTTAATAGTCCATTATTTTGCAGATTTTATTTTTAAACAAGTAATATAAAAACAAAAATTTAAGTTAATTCTTACATTTCTTCCCTATATCGCAAAAAGTCCTCTATAAATAAAATTGAAATTTTCCTCTTACATGTGGTGCCATCTATTGGTAGATACATGCAACTTAAATCTAAAAAAAAATCTAAATTTAATTAATTAAATTTAACGAATGAATCAATATTTGAAAAAACTGTATTAACATCCAGTGTCATCCCCTACAAGTTTAAAAAAATGTATTTGAACTTGAGTGGATGAATAAAAAGTATTTTTATTAGCGATTGAATATTTGTACAAGATATATAAATAAATATAGTGAGAGTGTGAACTAAGAGTAGGAATTGATAAAAGACACAACAATTGCAATTACTGTTATGCCAGATAGTTACAACTTGGTTTCGAATCGTTAGGTTTTAGAGCATGTGATGGTATATGTTTTAATTTTCCATTATTTTGCTGTATTTATTGGAAAAAAATGCACTACAATCGCAACTACTGTTATGCCACAGTTACAACTTGGTTTTGAAACATTAGGTTTTAGAGCATATGATGCATCTGCTTTAATTGTCCATTATTTTGGTGTTTTTATTTTAAAAAAAAAACCAACTACAATTGCAACTATTGTTAAGCCAGACAGTTACAACTGGGTTTTGAAACGTTAGGTTTTGTAGCATATGATGTATCTGCTTTAATTTTCCATTATTTTGCTGTAATGATTGAAAAAAAAAGCACTACAACTACAACTACCGTTATATCCGTCAATTACAACACGGTTCGTGAAACAATAAGTTCTAGAACTAATTATCCTGTGTATTTTTATTATATATCTAATAAAAAATTTAAGTTTTTGCCAGTTGTTTATCGTGTGAAAGCAAAGTGCTTTTTAAAAACATCATGCAGTTACTATCTTCTTCCAGTCTTGCATAGTTATGTGGATAATTTTACTCTAATATTTTGTTTAAAAATTCATTTAATTCTTTCGAATTTAAAAAAGAATTGTCCTAAAGTTGTTAAAAATTAGTATTATGTTTAGTGTTTGTTAATAATTTAATATAAATACAAAATAATAACTTAATGCTGCAAAGATCTATTAAAGGGAATTCGATATGTATATGCGAACAGCTATATGGTAAATATATTTAATTGTAACGTGGCAGTTTCTTATTATTAGCCATTTCTAAAACACCATGTAGTATTATCTTTTGCCAGTCTTGCATAGTTATGTCCTTTATAACATTACTAGAATAATTTGTCAAAGAATTCGTTTAATTCTTTCGAACTTAAAAGAAAAACTAGTCCTGAATTTGTTAAAAGTTAATATTATTAAATATTAGTTTTTCTCAATACTTTAATGTAGAATAGAAAATAATAACTTAACGCCATACATATCTATGACAGGGAATTATGTATGTATATGCGACCTGCGATATGGAAAATATATTTAATTTTATCATGTCAGTTTCATATTATTAGTCAGTTCCATTTAATTTTTCTTCGAATTTATAGCAGTAATGCATTGAAAGTGCCATTTTCTAAAAGGTTAAATTATCATTGTATTCCCATGTTAACACTTCCATTGCCTAACTCGCTCCAGCGCGTGATGTGACGTCAATTAAAAGTTAATCAAAAGCAAGTGCGGAGGGCTGAGTGATATCTCGCCAGTCATGCTTTAGCGCGGGATTATGCGCCGCGTCATTTATTCTCCGCACATTGGTATTGGCGAGTGGTAAAAGTTAGAAACCAGTTGTAAAGTTATGTGGTTTCGAATTTGTAACTTTATTCGTTTCAAAAAAAAAATCTTATAATAAAAGTCTTAGAGTCAATAGTTATGCAGGGCTTTCAAGCAAAAGAAGAAGCATGCAATGTATAATAACCCTTTAACTGATGATGAAATTGCAAATGTGTTGGCTGAATTTTAGGACTAGTGCCTGAGTGATGATTGTTCTGGGCAGCAATGAAAATTCATTCTTCCACAAGATTTGCAGCAATAATGTCATTGTAACCAATCTATAATAATTCTTTTATATTAAATATTTGTTGATGATAAAATGTCCTACAAAAATATTTGATTTTGTCACTAATTTTACAATTTTGTCTCAACGGACCAGTGCATAACGTATCCAGTCCTTATCACGCGCTCCCGCGTAATCAAAATATTCAAACAGGAATAAGTTAAATATTTCATAGTAATCAATATCATACACATAATCATTTTTATCAATACTTTTAAATCATATTTGTTATAAAAACCCCTTCTGAATAAAATCCATTTCTAAGATAGGGACAAGAACCACCAACATATCCTCAAGTGATGGCAGTCAATGTGTAAATGTTTTCTATGCTCTTTTTACACATGTGTAAACATATCAATGGATTTGGTGATTGGGTGTATCAGCAGCATTGGGTGTATCACTTAGAACGGGATAGTTTTAATTTCCAGGAAATATGGGGATCATATGGGGAATGTTATCATTTTTAGGAAAAATTAACCCAGTAATATTTAACAAATCCGTAAAACTTAAATCAGACATTGATGTCATTGACATTGATGACATTGCTTGTCATAGTCATCATTGAGTCTAGTAGCGTTTGAAAGCCTCGGCAATTGTGCTGTTGGAAATCGAACTAATATCCTTTTTCTCACTTGCTACCATGTTTAACCATCCTGATCATTTAGTAAAAATCAAGTGTACTGAGTGCGTTCTTAATCAAAATTTTTTAATAATGTTTAATGGAAATTAATTTTAATGCTATTCATAAATTAGGTTATATACATGACATATATAAATAAGTAAAAAAAAATATATATATAAATATATTTTCAAACTTTGCAAAAATTTATAATTTTATTTTTATTTTTCGTAAACACTTCTAACTAAAAGAATATGTAAATGTTATCACATTCACTTGCATAAATATTTATTAATTCTATTAAAAAGAGATTGCATGTATTAAATCTTTAAATACGCAATTAATTGATAAAATTTGATGAGAAATATAATCTGCACCTACCTTAATTTTTAATCTGGGATTGCTAAAATTTTCACTATTCGATGCGCTTAAAGGCAGTTTTTTCCAATACACACTTTCTGTTTTGGCTGTGGCCTCTCCAGTGACATCGGGTTTGCTGTTCTCTATAATAACGTAGCTATCTGGAAAACAAATCAGAATTAAATTATTGTTAAGTTGGTTTATGCACTGCAATAATATTAGCTTTTAAGAGATTCAGATTCGTAGAATACACGAGATTCAACATGCTGAGATTTGAATTGATTTGTTTGCACCTCAGATTAGCATGAAGAAAGTTAATTTTATATTTAATTTAAAAATTAGGCTTTTTAATTTCAAATAAGTCATCAATTGTGCATACCAATTTTTTTTGTAACTCTACTACTTGACAGTTTAATGCATAACAATCGCATGAATAAAAGTACAGATAAGATAGAATAGGGCATAGGATAGTGAATATTTCTTTGAAATATTATTTAATTTTTTTAATATCTTTTTCTGGAAATATTTTTTTCTTTCTTGCCATCATGTTTAAATATCGTCATGTTAAAAACTATCATGTTTTAGAATTAAATTCCATTAATTAAATATTTATTGGTATTTTAAATTTTATTTGAAATATCCAAGACCCAATGAAGGTTTTGGGGATGCTTTTACCAATTAATGACAAAATATGATTTATAAGGGACAATAAAACAACTCTAAATTATTTGATAGGTAGTTTACCTGGTGTGAAGTGCTTCAGTTGCTCTTCTTCCCTGTGTTCACACAAACAGTGATTGAAGCTTTTATGTTCACCCTCGGGACAGGTTGTGGGTCTGGAAAATAAAAATGAAAACAAATTCAGTAAAAGGTAAAATACATGGACTTCTCTGAATTTTACCCATTAAAATTGAAGTAAATGATTATAGTCATCCTGCTGTTGTGATTAATTCTTAGTGTCAGGCAGCGCCGGACGGATGCTCCATGAATAGGCTACTCATGGATGGAGGGAAAGGTGGTAAGCTACTATTGTGACGGAGCACCCGTAGGCAGAAGTCTCACTTGACTCCAAGTCGCTGAAGGAGGACAATGACTTTAGAAGGAATTACTTTTTCGTTACTACAGACTTTTAGAGGGAATTACACATATTTGCATATCGTATAGATGATGACGCTGAAAACTCCCACGAAGTATTCTGACTAAGGAGAGAAGATGCTGAACATCAAAAACGTCATCAAGTCGTCTCCTTTTTTGAAACTAGAGACTGAAATAGCTAAATTATATTAGTCGAAATCAAGATGCCCGCGCAATTTGGAACCTCTATTATAATAGGTTCTATGTTTCACTTTAAGTGACATCAGTGACCATTCCTAGATAAGCAAGGTCGATTGTTGATAGCAGTGCAAACCAGACTCTTAGTCAAAGTTGTTAGCGCTTTTAGTTCAATTTACACCTGCGAATCAATTTTTCGAAAATGAAATTGACCAAACTCAAAATATGCTCAAACACAACGAATGCTAACCTACAACACCAATACGATGCGCAAATATCCAAATTGAGATCGATTTGTAAAAGCTAAGTGAAAAAGTGGAGAAACAAATATCGCACTAGTAAAATAAATATTTTTTAAAGATTTCATTTATATTTATATATTTTATATATTTCCTTTAGTGTTATATATTTCTTTACAATGTGCGTTTAGTATCATTGTTATTGTATTATTCATGTTTACATGCAAGAATAATAGTAAACACAAAAATAATAACTCATTCTGTTTCAATTTTTCACTGCAAAAAATGTCTATAGTGGGTGTAAATCTAAAATATTGATATATAATTTTATATGCGGCCCGCGGAGTTAGGATGCATTTCCAAAGTGGCCAGTATGATCATTTGGGTTGGCTACCCTTGTTGTTGTCCATAGTAATCAAAATGAGTAATAATGCTTTGATCGAAGTTTATAGAACCGAAATTCATGTTTATGACAGAGATGAACCTAATTAATCAATAGGCGGATGACATCTTTCTGTTGGGTTCAAGAAAAAGTAAATGTAGTGTCGTTTTAAGTTGAGATATTTTATGTTTCTGTGCCTTTTTTTGATCACAAAAATGTATGTAATAATTAGGAGATCGAAAATTATTTAAAGGAATAATTTGCTGAAAAACCAAAAATGTTCTTCAACATGGAATGAGAAAGTTTTCCGAAAAATGATAAATAGAGAATTTTAATATGAAAAAACGATTTTTTTTTCTTTCAGACTTGTAGCTAAATCCTCATTACTTTTGTTCAATCCGATATTTCATCTAGTTTGTTTGTGGAATAAATTTCGATTCATTTCATACATTCGCTAAGAAATTTATTGTTGGTATCATAATCGGTACTGTATATGTAATCGATACTATAAATACATCAATAATTGATATTATACAATGTATATATAATCTATACTATAAAATAAATGATATACTATGCAATGTATATGTAATCTATACTATAAAATACATGAGATACTATACAATGCATATATAATCGGTCCTGTACAATGCATATGTAATCGAACCTGTACAATACGTAAGCATTCAATATTGTTATTGCAAAGAAACAAGTAGATGTTTCTTTTATTTATAAAGGAATCAGTACATACAGTACAAGTCGTTTAATATCCAATTACTATATATTGTCAGATAATAAACATGCAAAGTTCTTATTAATATTAGGACAGATCAAATATTAAAAATGGAAATTTTACGTGACCTTCAGTGCGCATACATTTTAAATGTATGCAATTATGGTTTGGCAATTACATAGAACTTTCTTAGAATTCATCTTTTGGAATATATCGTTTAAGTCCGTGGTTTCGTTTATTTGAATTTAATCAAATGTTGTTAAAATAATGACCTTTATGAAAATGAAGAAAGTAGACAGCAGGTAATAAATCTGGAAATTGAAATAGATGAAGAACAATTACATTTTGTTCCAGTCTAAAATGCTGACAAGAATGTATTTATATGAAAGCGCAGGAAAAGCAAAATAAGATATCACAATATTGACCTTGATTATCGTTTGCTAGTGTTTCTGAAGATTAAATGCCCTTGATTATCGTTTGCTAGTGTTTCTGAAGATTAAATGCCCTTGATTATCGTTTGCTAGTGTTTCTGAAGATTAAATGCCGTTGATTATCGTTTGCTAGTTTTTTTAATAAAAAATGTTTAAAGTTTTTATAGACGCACTTTGTATAAACCTGATTAATTACAAATATGTATAAAAATTTCTTATTATATATAAGAAAATATAGATGTTTATATAAAAATATATTCTTTGCTTTAGGTTTACTTCAAAATAATTTCAATGGTAAAACTTAAGACACCAAACAATTTATGTTGCCGAGGTATTTATTCCCATATTACCATTCGAAGCGATCTCTTAACCAAGCATGAGATCTCGCGGATATCCATATTAACCAAAATCCAACTTTTAAACGGTTCTTCGGGATAACAACGCGTATAGCCAAGCAACTTATTTCCATTTTTACTTTCGGTCTCTCTCTGCTTCCCAAATCAACAATAAGCTTCGCCTGATAAGGCAGGGCTCCAGAATTTTATAAGCGGCGAGGGGAGAAATTTCTGGGACTAATACTGAAAATATGGTGGGACTTTCCTCTCGTTCTAGGCGAGGTGGGGCCGTTTTATTAGCATACTGGGTTGAGGCGGGGGCGAAGAGACCCGGGACTGTAAAAGCAGGCTGTAAAGGCCACGATAAGACAGAGAGCCGTAAAACAGGGTATTTTCTCGGAAGGCAGCGGCAGTTACCGGGATCCGCAACTCAGCAGTTTGGTCTCGGCTAAAGTCACCTATCGGCGAAATCTTTGCCGACATGGCTCGACTCCTTGGAAAACTAGACGGAAGCTATTAAAGCGGGAGCTATATCGCAACCTGTAGAACTCAGTTCTTTTTCGGTAATAAGAAGTATATGCCATTACAGCCAGTCCGAAATTATTTTCCCCCTTATATAGTATAAAATAATAAAACTAATAATAAGGGAATATATATTTATATTTTGCTTGACTGTTAAAAAAATTGGTTAACTTACGAAATTCCATTTCATAAGATGAAAATTTTTATAATGGCTTATTAGCGCTAAAAATAGTACTAAAAAAAGCCTCCTGGTGTATTTATTAAGGTGTATTATGCGACAGCTTTCTTTTAGTGTAGTTAGTTTCATATGCTTTTAGATGTATTATGTGACATTTTATTTTATTTTAGTTAATTTCATATGTAGTTATATGCATTATATGACAGTTTTCTTGTAGTTTAGTCAGTTTCATGTGTTATTAGATGTATTATGTGACAATTTTGTTTTAATTATCATTTTTCTTTCATTACAACATTTTTCTTTTAGTTATTATTATATGTGTGACGTAATCTTATAGGAGGCAAATGTAATCAACATGACATACTTCTTAAAATTAAAACTACTTTATATCATGTAAAAAATTAATCAAAAATAATATAGACCTTTTTAGAAGTACAAATTTTAATCACCAAAATTACTTCTAATTATTCTCTCTATTATGTTATTAACAATATATTATCTATTATCTTATTAATTATCTATTAATTACTTATAATTACTCTATTACTATCTTTATTACGTTTATAATCATCAAATAATTATTCTCATATGAAAACGGATTTTTCGATTTAAAATCTAAAAATATTTATGTCCCGTTTCATTTTAAAATAAGATATTTATGCCGGAATGGCTTTTTTTATTTGTTTATTATTAATTATTAGAACTAGTTGAAAACTATTAAATTGAGAGACATAGTACCTTAAAGTTCCTAAAATATCAACTTTTTAATTGTTTGCGTCAGGAAGTTTTCCCAACAAAATTCACTGTTATTTTATAATATCAAATTGAAGCTAGAATTTGTTTCATCTGCATCTGTTGCAGACAATATCGTATATGACACAGTCCATCAAAATTTTTTTTCGAAAACTGTTTTTAATGAATTTTTCTGTTATTTGCAGTGAGGAGTCCAAAAACGAAATCAATTTTTTTCAGTTACTTATTTTATTTTCCTAAAGGATAACTGATTAGGTTACAATTCACTGAATTTTTGACAATCAATATTAATTTCATTAACCTATAAATATGTGTAAATTACAGTTTTCATTCATTAAAATAAATATAATAACGTTATGTTAATAATACAACTCCTTAATAAACAATAAAGTAATATTATAATAATAATATAAGTCATTAATAAAAAAAATTCTTAAAACTACATTGGGATTAGTGTTACAATTGTACGTGATATAATTGTTTTCATTGTCGAAATGAGTTATTTATGCTATTTAATCGAAATCGCAGGTGCAAAGTGAACTAAAAGCGCTAACAACTTTGACTAAGAAGCTGGTTTGCTCTGCTAACAGCAATTAATCGTGCTTATCTAGGGATGGTCATTGAAGTCAAACACAGAACTGAAACATAGAACCTGTTACAATAGATGCTCCAAGATTCATGTGCGTCAGGAGTTGTCAGAATATATTTTAATTATTTTGCGAACTCATAACTGTAAACTCATCAATAAACAGACCTATATTCGCTACAATATTATTTTCAAATATTATTTCATTTTTTCTCATAATTTCGGCAGTTCATTTTTTAATATATAGATGTACACACAATGTATACATTGGTTTTCACTACTTTGACCATTATAAAATAAATAGATTTTGTAAAAGTGTGATAAATTTACGGGCCGGAAAAATATTCGTGGTGGCTCGCTGGTTGACCATCAACGCTCCAATAGATGAGAAGCACAATACTAATATTTCGCCTATTTCAGTCTCTTGTAAAGCAATATATATGCTTACGAAATAAGCATCAGTAAAAGTCTAAAAGCAAACTACATTTACAAAACCATCAGAAATTCCCTTAGTATCTGATTTCTGTTGCGAAACGTCGCTTTCAGCACTGCTAAACACTCGTATCATCTATCATAGAAAGCGTCACACACAAACTTCAATTCCTTTCATCTCGGAGATCATAATCAAATCTCGTAAACACTCCCATCTACACCATTCGCCTTAATTCATCTCAGTTAAAAGACGAGCTTTCTCTTTAAGTGAGAGGGTGGGGGGTGCGATCAGGACCTTTTCGAAAAGATGCAAATTTCCTCGACCCCTTCCCTCCCTTCCCCGCAAGTGTTGTAGAACGATAAATCTTCAAGACACTCTTGCAAATTTTAATTACCTACACCTCTAAGTCCCCTTCCCTGACAGTCTTTTGCAATGTTTAAATCATTAGCCCACCTTTTCTACTATTGATTTTGAAGGGGGAGGCAGGGCAGCTAAGGGAGGGTGGAGACACCTTCTGGTCGGATCGTAATTAACAGTTGCAGTTACGCGCGAGCGATTCCTTGTTGTAAATAAAGTCGAATTTCTGGAAGTTTCTCTCCTCTGAGGCTCTGCAGGTAGAGCTCATTAGAAACGGAGTTACGGTTGCAGAAGTGGTAGAGGGCATTCACTTGAATGGGTTCCAAGTTCATGACATTCTTCAGGGGGAAATGCTGCTAACGAATATTAAAGGTTAAAAATAGATTTCATTCATAAATGGGTGCCGTAATTAAAACTAGTACAAGTGGAAACAGCTTTGTAATTGTTTCTCGACATCTTACATTGTTCAATAAACCATAATGTGACTTAATAACTTATTAGCCATAGTTATTATTTAAAGTTTAAAAAAAAATAGAATATATTTACATTAAAGTATTTTTAATTACAACATCTTTGAACACATTAGTAGTAACGATGAATAATTATAATATCTTAATCATTTATTACATTTAAATATGCTTATTAGTTACAATTTTTAAAAAAAAAATGTTTTGTTTCTCAGACATTGGTATTACATTACGTCATAATATTGAAATATTGCTATTTTGGTAAAGATTCATGAGATTTGGCTTTTATATTCTATTAAATAAATTTTTTTGATAATATTTTCCCCACAAAATAATTAAAAAATAAAATATTCATTTATGTGAAGTTTTTGTACTGTTTTGTTGCATATCATACAAAATTCTCAGAAATTATATTCGATAAAATTATATTACCGATAAAATTATAAAATTATACATTATCGATAAAATTATATAGTCTATAAAATTATTAAGAAAGGTTATTATTGATAAAATGAAATTTCTGGTATCTTTTTATCTTTAATAAACTTAAAAGTTAAATAAATGCAGGCAGAGAAAAGAAACCAAGCTACAATATAGCGCCAAATCAAAACGAAAAAGACTGGAGCTCTTTGCTCCAACTTTTTGTTTCTTTAGAATAGGGAGATACATTCTATTTTATTACTATTCTATAAGGGATATCGTTGTTGTTGTTTGTTGTTTCTTATCCGACTTGGCTGGCCAAGCCCACGAGCCCATACGTACTCATGATTGAAGGGGAAGGAAGCAGCTTCTGTTGTGATGGAGCACCCGTAGGTAGAAGTCTGACTTTGGCTCCGTGGCGCTCTTACAGTCATAGGAGACCGGGACCTACGGCTTAAAGTGGATTCCGAACCACTACAAACATCCATGGCACCGCCGGGATTCGAACCCGAAACCTGTGGCACCGAGCGCCAGAGCGCTAGACACTCGGCCATTCAGGTCCCAAATGTGTGAAGGCCAACGGCACGCGGTGTTCCCAGGTGGTCACCCACCCAAGTACTGACCGCGCCCAATGATGCTTGACTTCAGTGATCTAACGAGAACCGATATATTCAGTATGGTATGGCCGTTGGCCGTTGGGATATTTTTTCCATCGATAACTAACTAGCCCCAAGTATTACCCTTTACACAACGAGATTATAGCTATTCTGTACTAATGAGATGAGCGTGAATGTGTTGGGGGGCTTTTAAACAGTAGGATTATAATTCTGTTCAAATCAGTTAATGTAGCGGTTTGCTTTTCACTATTTTGATTGCTTCATTAATTGGTTTCTTCTTTATTGCCTTAACAATTCCTCTGAATCAGGAGTGGCCAATCCAAATGATCTCGTGAGCTACTTTCGAAATGCCCCATAACTCCGCCAGCCGCATATAAAATTATACATCCCCATATTAAACTTAGACCCCCTATAGACAGTTTTTGGACTGAAAAATTGAAACATAGGGAGTTATTATTATTGTGTTTACTGTTATTCTTATATGTAAACATAGAAAATATAATAATGACGATACTAAACGCACATTGTAAAGAAATATATAAAACTAAAAAGGAAATTTAAAAAATAAATAAATATAAATGAAATAAAAAAATGAAATCAATAAAAATATTTATATTACAAGTGCGATATTTGTCTGTCCACTGTTTCACTTAGCTTTTGCAAATTGATCGTAACTTGGGTAATTCACATTGTAATGGGTGTTGCAGGTTAGCTTCCGTTATGTTTGAGCTTGTTTTGTGTTTGGTAAATATTTTAGAAAAAAACGATTCACAGGTATAAGTTGAACCAAAACCATCTGTGCCAGATTTCTCAAATTGAAAAATTACTCTCTCTGTCTCTCTCTCTCTCTCTCTCTATAAATATATCAATATCTGTCATATATTATGCATTATATTATGAATATCTGACAATATCTGTCATACATTAGCAAAAACATTATTTTAAAATCAAAGTTCATTTTTGAATATATCGAGGAACAAATTACATCTTTTTAATACATTGATTTTCACTATTTTGCCCATTATAAAATAAATATATGTTGTAAAAGTGTGATAAATATCACAGGCCAGAAAGTCTTTCAAGATGGGCAGCGGGTTGTCCACCCCTGCTGTAACGGGTATGTTTTCCTGGATAATTAACTAGTGCCGTGTATTACACCTTACACAATTATAGCTAAGAGAGCTAATATATATTCTATTATAGCTAAGAGGTATCAGTGAGGGGTTCTTTTAAATAGCGGGATTATAGTTGTGTTCAAATCAGTGAATGTGGTAGTTTCAACTTCACATTTTTGATTGATTTATTAATTAGTTTATCCTTTAGTGCTTTAACATTCCTTTTAAGCAAACGTAAAGTGAGTGGGCAAATCAATTTCATTCTACATCCATTCTTCTTTCACATTACATTCTACTGTCCGGTAAAACATAGGGAAAATCAATATCCGAGCAACATCGAGTAAGCACATAAAAATGAATCACACTAGAACAGAATACACAAACATACATAATTCAAACAGAACTAGGGGAAGAAAATCCTCTTAATCTACTGATTAATATACTCTTCTCAAGAATCTTTTACAAATGCCGTCGCACTCAAAACCCGATTTTTATAATGCTGCGGAAAACCCTAATGAATCAAAAGGCTAGATTAATGGTTTAGCCACTGATTGGAGTGTCATTTCCTTAATAGAATTTGCTTAATAAAAATCTCTGAAAAACTCGCTGTGCATCTTCTAAGGGCGCTGAGAAACCTCCGATGAATTATTGGATTAATTTAGAAAATGCTGGTTAATTAAAAATGAATTAAAACCCCCAAATTAAAATAATTAATATTTCAATTAAATGTTTCATTTTTAATGAGAAAAACACTGTTCTGTGTTTGGAAATTCCTGCATAATTGATCACGTTTATTATTATTATTTTTTTTAATTAAAAAATATGATAATGATAGGATATATTTCTTTCGTTAAGCGATTATTTTTAAGTAATTGTTATTAATTGTGTTTTGTAAGAATCTAATGAAGTCGTTTTTATTAAACTAGTTTGGAATTTATTTCGTATTCATCAATTATTTCCGGAATGGGAAAAAAAATATAAATTGCTGTTAAATTTATTAAAATTCACTTTTATACGAACATTTAGAAATATTATTTTTAATGCGGTATGTGACAAAAAATTCATCAAATTTCTATTATAAATAAAAATTAATAAAGAAATGTAATTTAAAAAGAAAATAACAGATGGCTTTAAAAGTATCGCACAATAAAAAAAAATCTATAAAATCAAATAAAACATTTAATAATGTAAATTATGTAAATTAAAAAATGTAAATTAAATTTTTCCTTGATTTTGGAAGATCTATTCAAAGAATACTCAGGAGTATCCATATGAAAGGATATCTAGAGAAAATTAGTAGGATATCCGGGCGTACCCAGATGAAGAATACACAAAAAAAGTTAATAGGATAAGTAGAAATACCCAGATAAAAGGATATCCAGAGAATGGTAATTGGAGATTCAGGATATCATATGGAAAAAACATAGGAAAAAGAAATAGGAGGATTATGAGTTACCATATGAAGGATACACAAAAAAAGTTGTTGGATAATTAGGTGTATTCAGATAAAAGGATATCCAGGTAAAAGTAGTAAGATCCCAGATAAAAATCCTTGAAACACGTAAACACACCATTTTTCTCGAAATCCTCTTTAGTTAAATTTTAATTTTGGACTACATAGAAAAACATTCTATATAAAGTAAATGAACGATGGATTTTGATACGAAATATAATTTAACGTATGTAGATTCACGAAACGGACGACTTATGAAAGCCAAACTTTGACTTGCTGCAACTGGACATTTTGCAACAGATGTGAAAAACTCGGACGGGGGTTTCATAATCAAGAGTGCTTTGTTCGAAATTTGATTAGCTTTGTGATTTATGCCTATGACAGCAACGACAAATCAGGAGATTGAAACAAACCCTGGGTTACAATGCAGTAGGGAAGGAAGGTGTGAAGACTATATGTCTTTTTGGAAATGTTTCTTTAAACTTTTGATGCAGAATCACATATATTCATGATGTACCTCAAATAATTTTGAGTTTGCTATATTTAAGCCGATCTAGAAGTGAATGGCTAACGTCAAATTGCCTTCATTTAAAAACAACAATATTACAACATTAAAACATTCCAAAACAACAATAATATAACAATATTATATTAAAAGTAAGTTATTATTTATAGAAGTTTTTTTGAACATAAGAAAAGCATTTTGTAAAATTTGCTAATTTAATTTTGCTTTAATTTTTGCTATTTAAATTATAAGAAACTTTTGTTTAATTATTTTCAAATATCGTTTTAAGATTACTGTTTATAAAAAGCATAATTGTTTTAATAAAATATTGAAAATAAAATAATGGAAAATATTATGTTAAATCGATTTTCCGTTTAAACATAAAAAATAATACTTAAGCAGAGCATCGTACATTGAGAATATCTATTTATCTTTGATTAAAAAAAAAATAGCGAAAATCTTATTTTAGGATTTCCTTTTTTAAGTGGGCGTAGATTATATGCAAGAAGGCATAATTGAAAAAAAATATTTTTTTCATTGTGAACTTCATATATTGAACTTTCTGTCGTTTGAATTGAAATTAAATCCAAGAAAAAAATATAAGTTAAGAATAAAAAGGCTATATATATACATATTGTAGCATTTTGTTCCCAGGAGAGAGGAATGTATATTCTTTAACAAGTCCATAATAACAACCTATCACTCAAATTTGACAGCAGATAGGCAGTATTCTGGATAGTTATATTACATGCAATTTGTGTTTCTTACTAATGAGTACAACCTGTCACTCAAATCTTTTAGCAGATATTCAGTGTCATGGATAATGAGATCCCATGAAATCAGTGATTGAATGTCCCACTTTCACATATCTAAACAATTACAGATGGAATATGGATTACGCCATAGGTTGTTGCATCATGATGGATAATAGTCCATGGCCTGATGAAGCATCGACTCCAATGAGAAGTGAGGAAAGCTGACCCCTCCCCACCCTTGACGGGTTTTCTTAAAGGGAGGAGAGAAGGAGAAAATAGTTCTGCAACGAGTCAAGAAGTTTTTTTTTTTTCTTTGTAGTGACTGAATAGACTGAAAGTTTCGGTCTGTTTTTAAAGTGACCACTTTCTGGGTGTATCACGGCGTGCGATAGTTAAAATCTGCCGCAGACTTGGTGAAATATATTCGTCGTAGATTTGAAAACTCTGAAAATCTCCGTCCTTAGTATGAACTGTACTTCCGAATCAAAATATCTTTAATTTTCATTTCTTTTTGTAAATAGAAGCTCTGTATATATATATATATATAATGCTTGCAAATAAAACCTAAAGCGTTCCCGTGAACCTGAAAGTGGCCCTCTTCTTGAAGCAGTTATAAGTCTAGTATAGGCCAAGATGTTACAATATATATATATATATATATATATAAGCTTGATCTTCTTAATTATTCCACATGATGCAACTACAGGATTCCTTTATTGCACCATTTCTTATTAATTCTTTATTCTCACATTTTCTCATAACAGCCACTTTTTTTCTATAATTAATCAATGTCTTAATATTTCGGTTTTTAAACTCCCTTAAAATTTACATTTCTAGGCCTTTAAATTAATATTAATGAGAACACGTTTAATGATTTATTTGGATTTCATTCGCTGAATACAAATAATTTACAACATTTGCAGCATTTGGTCTTGTGCATTTCTCTCTCTAGCACCCATCATATCTAGATCCAAATCATATCTAGATCCTTATTAATCATCCTATCATATCTAGATCCTTATTAATGTTAATAAAATGAAGTAAATCGGAGCATTTTTTCTACAAAATCCATGTACTTTCGACTACAATTGAAGGAGTATCAATTTTTAAAACATAAGGGATTTAGTTTCGAATAAATAATTTTCAAGATAATAAGGAATCAACGAATCATGCTAGCTATAAAATAAGTCAAACGCTTATTGTTTAAAAGGAAATTACTGCCATTTGCAAATAGAGAAATCACTTTTAATCATGCTGTTATGGTAAATTAACTTTCCTGATTTTAGGAAACTGTAAACGTGTCAATAGCAGTTTTTAATGAGATGAATATTAAGTTTCTATTTAATAGAAATCCAATACTTTGAAGTGAAACGCTATTTTGGGGACACCAATTAGTCTTTAGTAAAATTACACACCACTTAATACTTGTTCTCCATTTTGTGAAGTCTTACTCACATAAAATTACAAAAATACCTACAAATACCTTTTCTGCTAATGAATTGATTTCGTAATTGAGCCAATTAAGATACATCACTAATATTCTTTCATATTCGAAACCACTTTTATTAAATTTCCAGCGGTAGAACGAGGCACTTATTAAATCATTCCAACAAAATCATTTCGCACACCAACCATTCACGATTTAAGTATGCCAGAATCATCAGTGCCTGAAATTTTTTTTTAAAGAGAAAGAGAACAATTTCTCCGCTTGACGAAGCCATTTTATTCGCCTCGGCGTAATTTTCTTCGATAATTACTTATGCCATACCACTAAGTTTTGGGCAATTAAGTTACTTCACGTTAATTTGTAGTCTGAGTCACGAAAAGGCGATTCGAGCGATAGCAACACCAAATTCCCCGGAAGAATCAACGCTCCACGAAAAGCCTTGATGAAGTCATTCGAGCTATTAAACAGAGGAAAAGTTTTCCTAGATAAATACCGTCGGCTTGAGGCCTTAATTTCCCACGCAACTGGAAAAGGTAAACAGTTTCGTTTCGTTGTCTTCTTTTAGAGATCTCGTTTCGGTGTTTGCTTAATTGCTTTAAACGCGTTAAGGTGTGGCGGCTACAGGTTCGGGGCGGTAGTCCTTGAGAACTGAATTTCATTTTACATTTATTTTATTTGACTTGCACGTACATGCAGATTAAATAATGTACCGAACCGAATAAATAATGACCAACGCTTTATGCTGGAGTCTCCGATTGAAAAATTTAAAGTTGATTTTTCAGTAACCACACAAAAGAATATCGTATTTTGTCTCCTCCTCTAACCACCATGCAAACCGAAAAAATAGTGATTGCCATATGTCGAAATAGCACCAACTTAACTACACTGGGTGCTTTGAGATTTATAACTGCTTGTACTTGACTTGTATGTACATTTAGATCAAATAGTGTGACCAACGTTTTATATTAAGAGTCTCCTATTGAAAAAAAAAAAAAAGTTGCTTTTTTAGTAACCACACAAAAGAATTATGGTAATATCGTATTTTATCTCCTCCCACAACCATCATGCTAAATGAAGAAATAGTGATTTGCAGATGTCGAAATTAGAGCCCAACTTGACTTGACTAGGTGCTTTGAGATGTATACTTCTCAATGTTGCTTTATCTCAACTTATCCCAATGCTGCTAAAATACTAGAGACAAAACAAGTTGACAGAAGTGAAAATTAAACCTCTATAAAGTAACTACTCTTAAACGTGAAATTTTTATGCCACAGCTTATGATTACAACTTTACCAAAAAACGTTGGCATACTTTCCGGCAACCAAAAGAAAATATATAAGATCAGTAAATACGGGAAAAAAAAGAAATGGATATAACCGCAGGTCAAATAGACTGTAATGCTTCAACAGTTGAACGATGATTAGAAACTACGAAGTACAACTAATACTTGAAATAAATATGTACATTTAGATACCCCATAGCTAGGGGGATACATTTAGATATCCCATATAGGGAACCCCATAGCTTACATGGTTACGAGACTTTTCGTAGAAATTGAAATATCATTGCGGTCTTATAATGTGCATTTTCTAACATATCAAATGTCCAAGAGTAAGAAAGTACTTTATATCCAAAAGCGGGTGTGTTTTATATATCCTTATAGCAAAATTTGTTCAAGAGTTTCGGAGTTTTGCCGATCGTACGTAATGGAGATCAGGCCAAAAGATGTGGATGACAGGCCAAATCTGTAGAGTTTAGAATTAGATAGATATTAGTGCACAATAAAGAACTTGATTCTACGAATTCCAATCAAAATAAATATCATTTACAGTTACAGTTACACTTAAGAATTTCCAGTTTGAAAACAATTGAAAAAGAAGTTAAAATGGCATCGACATTAAGCAGTTTTATGGTGCAAGGAAAGGCTTCACATTGGTCGAAACATGCCTTCTCACAGGACTTAGGTAGCAGTCAAAAAGTGTAGGAACATTCCTTTAGAAAATAAAACGACATTTTCATGGAAAAGTTGGATCATTCAGGCATATCTTCCGTCGAGAGAAAACAAGGAATAGGAACAAAAGAAATAAGATCAACTGGCAATTTTTTCAAAACAGGTATCATGGAGGACTTTCAGCAGGATTGGATTTCTTATATATATATATATATATATAAGAAACAGTTAGATTAGAGTTTAAAAATATATAAAGATGATTCAGTGAAGCAGTCCAGGCAACAGAGAGGACACCCGGCTTTTCTGCAGACAGGAAGTAAATGTAATGATAATTCTTAGGAAAAACTTGTTTATTATGACTTTGCAGATGTATTCCATACTTATGGATAATATGCACAAATTATGTAGTGCTGTCTTTTCGAAAGTAAATAAATATTATTGCAGACAGATTTTGAATCTTATCATTTTAATATAAAAAATGAATTTCCACCTGCAGAACAGCTAGACAAAGACAACTACTTACATCCTTTAAACTTTATTAACAAAATTAAATATGATCTTGTTGCTAAAATGATAGTGTTCAATAAAAAAAAATCACCTAAACAGCTTTGGAAAGTATTGTTACTGCCAGAAAAATGATTTAAAAGGAAAATTTATGATACTGATGCTGATTTGGATACTGCACCCCTAAAGGTAAAAAAAAAATTATTTAAAATAAATATTATTTAAGATACAAACAAATTTATATGTAGTATAAACAGTAATTTCAACTGGATATTAGTTTTTATAAAAGCTGTTTTACATTTTTTTCAAATAAATAAATTTTCTAATTTTTGTTTATTTACCTATCCATTTTCAAGAACTCGAATAGACAAGTTTTTTTAAATGCTTTTTAAAAAGAAGCTAAACATTAGTCAAAACCAAATGGAAAAAAACTGAAGCCATTATTTTTACAGTCATAATTTCATTTTTCATCATTTTTACGCGTGTGAACGAGGCTTATTAGAAGGTTTCCAAGAAAGAAAGAGGTTTAAAGCGAACAATGGAATAGTACGTGTTTCATGAACTGTTCCAAAGTGCCTCGAAGAAAACCAAAACTATTATTCTGTCTGAAGAGAGTAATAGTTAGCTTAAGCGGAAGTTAACCTGATCCTTTTGGCACTTTTCCCGCTCTGAATAAATATCTTTTTGTCTGGATCAAGTGTGTGTGTTCAAGAAGGGGTGCTTGTTGAGCGAAGATGGATGGTAGGGCTAAGATTAATGGCAACTTCCTGCCACCGTGCGTGAGAACCGTTTATTCCAAAACTACAAAATTCCCCTTAATGAACCAAAAACGCCGAGCAAGGGTTTTATTCACCACTACACCTTGTCATTTGGCTGTCAATATTATGTAAACATGCAAGGCATGCTGTGTTAACTTGTGGATACACATGATACAAAAAATTTCCAAGCCAGAACTGGCTTGTAAGCGTTGAGTAGGTGAGCTGTTTTAAAACTGATTTCCCAACAATAATTTCTCCCTCGCATTTATTTATCAATAAGGTAGAAATCATTACATTTTAATGTCTGCAAAAATGATGAAAGCCATGGATGCTTTTTGAGATTATTATTTACGAACAAATTATTTCTAAAATTGTTATTACGATTTTGAAAAATGCGTTTTGTATCTAGATAATATCCCGATATTTTTTATCCATGTCTATATTGTATTTTGTATCCAGGATATGTCAGTGGCCAGGTTGTCTAGTCGCTAGAGCTCTGGCATTTGGTATGACAAGTTCCAAATTGAAATCCTGGAGGTAGAATGGATGTTTGTGAGTGGTTCGGAATCCACTTTAAACTGTAGGTCCCGAGCTGTTTATCCATCGTGCGCACAAAATGAGCGTAGAGCGACTAACCAATCCAGAATATTTAGCTAATAGATGATACTTAGATACGTAGTATATTTTATATCCAGATGATGCATAAAGTAAAAGTACGTGATTTTTAGCAACATTGTATTTTTTGTTCAGATGATACAAAATGTTTCCATGCAAGAAATATGTTACGAAAGGGTAGTATGAATGTCAGTAATATGAAAACTATGGGTGTCTTCTGAGATTATAATTCACGAAAGCATGAGTAAAGTAAATATATTGTATTTAAATATATTGTAATTTTGTATTATATATGGTATATTTTTTAAATGTATTGCATTTCGTATCCAGAATATATAGGTAGATCAAGAGTTTCAATGATAGACGATATGTAGATATGTAGTGTATTTTATATCCAGATGATACAAAAATTAAAATTAAATCATTTTTTGTAGCACTGTATCTTGTGTCCAGATGATACAAAATATTTTTATGCCAGAAATACATTAGGAAAAATGAGTATGCAAAACCAGTTTGATTTAGATTAATACAGGTATAATCAACAGCATCCGTTATCCCTACATTATCTTCAACAGTTCCTGCTGACGTAATAATTCTTCCCATTATGTCTTCTCGAGATGAAACAGGTTTAAATAAATAAGTCCCTTTACAAAATCCCCACTAGAAAAAAAAATATCTGCAGGCATCCAGAAACTCCCACGCATTTCATCAGACAATTCAATAACACATCCGCAAGACAATCCAACGCCTTGGCAAGATGTCCTGCAGATGTGTTCTGAATCGTCTGCTGACATGAGTGGGAGTTTAGTTGTGCTGAAATCAAATCGACGAATAGACACAGAAATAGCATTCAGAATATCTAGCAGAAGATCTTGCAAGAATGTAATGGAATTGGGACCAACAGATTAGGAATACGGATACATTCGCCAGTTATATAAAAGCTACGGATGTCTTCTTAGATTATAATTTACGAATTCATGAATGAAAGTAAATATATTTTTAATTACTATATATTGCATTTTTGATCCAAATGAAACAAAATGTTTCCATACCAGAAATAAGTGAGTACACAAAACCAGTTTGATTTAGAGTAAATGGTACAGAGATTGTCAACGGTTTTTCCCAAGGATTTATTTACCAGTAAAATGAAAAGCTGTGGATGATTTCTGGGATTATTATTTTCAAATGCATGAAATAAAAGTAAATAAGTTTTAATAGAAATAATACAAAAAAAAAAAAAATCGAAACATTTAATCTACAGGTTGCAAAAAAAATTAAAGAACTATGGGAAAATACGTCCAAATATAAATAATTTTTACAAAATTACTCAGTATACGTAAAATTCACGCTTTTTCAGAATACGATATGCAAATTCATGTAGTTTCTGATGGCCTAGTCACTAGCGGTCTGGTCCATAGATGTTTGTAAGGTTCGGAAATCCACTTTAAACCTTAGGTCCCTGTCTAATATGGCTGTAAAACGTTGGGCGTCGGGTTGGCAATTCTGCCCCATAAAAAAGACTTATCTCGTTCCGAAATTTGCCAGAAGGCAGACGGCCTTCGACCACCATGGGGCTGTCGTGTCGATCATGATGATTAATATCAAAATACACAATGTATTTAATATCAAATTAATTAATAAATAATATTCTACTTAAAAAGTATGTAAAATTGCATTAATAATAAATTACACCATTAAATATTTTAAAAAAATTTTCGATTAAAAATACATGAAATGCCATTTTATTTTATGTACAACAATCAGCAGTATTTTTTTTCTAAAAACAATAGAGTAGATTAAGAAAAAATATGCATGTTTTTTTCCAAAATTAAAAAAAAGCCAAAAATAGTTTAGCATTTATTGGTATTTTTTAAAAATGCAAACTTTTAATTTAGATTTCTTGAAAAACATGAAAGAATAATAAAGAACCAAAAATAGGGTGAATTAATACATATTAAAGAAGAATAAAAGCTCTGATATGAAAAAATTAAAGAAAACACTTTTGTTATCTAAAAGTACTTAATTAATTTGCTTTACATTTGGAATTTACAAGGCTCCCAAAATTATTCTTTATGAAATGTTTTTTACCCCTTAAGCAAAATGAAAGAAAGAAAAACATTGTATTTTAAGATATATTTTAATCTTAAGGAAACAAAAATACTTTTTTTTTCAGTTCACATTTAAATGGATTTTTAATTTTATAATGAGTAATGAAAAAAAAAAAAAAAAAGAATTACGAAGATGGGAATTTTATGTGCATTCAGTTTACAATCTTTTAACTTCAATAATAATGTAGGTTTATTAAAAAATCTTTTATATGTTGGCATGAAACCAGAGTAATGATTATTTAAAAAAAAAAAAAAATAATAATAATAAAATATTTTTTTTTCTGTGCTTCTAGAAATTTGTATGCCACAAATAGATCACTGATAGGTATGAATAATTAAAAACTTCCACATTTTCATTTCATAAGAGAGAAAATACAGAAAACTCCAACCAAGCAGATTAATTGAAGATACGAAATGATTTTCTGAAAGCAGTGATTGTAGGCCACTCCACAAGCGTTTTCAAACATTTGTGCTTCTACAAACTAGCCATGCTGCAATTGTCACAAAAAAAGCGTGTTTCTAAATCAGTTAATAGCACTAAATCATTAATAACTGTAATTTAATCATCTGTTTGAGGCTTATTAGATTGTATTTTTTTTTTTTGCACTGACCTGAATAAAACCGAAAGAATCTTTTGAAATTCATAGTATTTTTAGTATTTTTATGGCAGTAAATTTAAATAATCATGCTTAAATTTCTTTGAAAATGTGTTTTTCTGTCTGGCATGATCGTTTGTAGGGTGAAGCAGTCAATGATGAAAATTTGCATCAATTAAGTCTTCTCTATGCAGTTGAGTATTTAAAACGATTCTTCGGATTATATGTATATATATATATATATTTCTTTCGAATGCAGCTGGCAAACACTTAGACAGCTTGGTCTTGGAAGCCTTAGGGCAAGCGCTGCACAGACGTTACTCACTTTGCATTACCCAGGGGCGCATGTAGCTTGAAGATAAGCCACGGACGCGGAGTAACAATGCCCCCGCAAAGCTCTACGATCATATGAGACCGGGACCTACTTTTTAAAGTGGATTCCGAACCACTACAAACAACCATGGCACCGACGGGACTCGAACATGAAACCTGTGGTACTGAGCGCCAGAGCTCTAGCCACTCGTCCATTCAGGCCACTTTGGATTATATATAGGTCAGTGCACTCCCCCAAAGAGATATCTGACCCCATATACACACAATGGGCATCACAAATATGTCTTTTTTGCGGACATGATTAGGACAATAGAAAATTCCGAATTCCGCAAGACCAACAATCGTTTTGAGACACTTTCTGTTCGCCTAATGGCTTGCTGTTCTGATTATTCTGACAAACATTGTGAAGTACTCATACATTTAACTAAACCGGTATTTTTGTGCTAAGGTAATTTTTTGATTCCAAATCAGCATATCAAATTAAAATCAGCTTAATTCCTTAGTATATTCTTAAACAAAAATAATTAAATAAATAAAATGTTTAATGCATGATTTAAATTATTAAATTATTTAGCTATTATAATATTATCAATGCATTAAATTATTACTGCATTTATTAATGCAACTAATTATAATTAATACTGCATCAAAACTGTAATAATTTAAATTATTAATGCATCAAAACGTACCAATGGTGTAGTGGTTATCACATACATCTAGCACATGGAAGGTCCTAGGTTCGAGACTTGTTGGGTACAGAATATATTTTCTTTTGGGCCCTGATGGCCAAATAACTAGCGCTCTTGCGCTTAGTGCCACATGTTTCGGGTTCAAATCCCGGTGATGCTATAAATGTCTGTAGTGGTTCGGAATCTACTTTAAGCCGCAGCTCCCTGACTCATATGAACGTAGAGCGTCACATTGCCCAATCAGATTTCTCCCCCACATCATACCCAAACTGTAAAAGGGCAATTCAGCTCTAGACACAGTGGCGTGGTGTAGTAGTAGTAGGCTTATACATTTCATATCAGCATATAAAAGATGACTATTATACTAATTAAACTCCTGTTCCAAAAGTAATTTCAGTAATATGTGCTGCATTTCTCGCGTTATTACAGAATTAATAATTTTTATTACAAGCGGTATTAAAACCAATAGTGTTTAAGCGTAATACTTCTTGATGTATAAGACAATGTTATGATACAAATTTAGGAAATGAAGTACTTGTTCTGCATAAAGCAATAATTCCAATGTTTCTTACCAGCCAACGAAGGGGAACTATCTGTAATATTGGAAGTTAACTTCTGCAGTGGTAATTTATTAGTCGTGACAAAATTTTTAAATGTGGAAAATACATCCTCACCTCAAGATTCATTGGAAGTGTTTTTAATGAATTATTTTTTTTTTTAAAAAAGCCCACCATTTATACGCAAAAAGCTAACTAAGCATTGTCCACTACGTCTGTTGATTCATCCAACTGTGGCGATAAGATCATTCATAATAATAAATATCATAATAATAAATTTTTTAATAAAATAAAAAAATTAAATAAACTTTTAAATGAAATAATAAATGATTTTAATAAGTAACAACAATTTTAATAAAGTTTTCAACAAAATAAAAAAAAAAAAAAAAAATTTAATAAAACTTTAATAAATAACCAATTTAAAAAGTTTTTATTAAAATAATAAATTAAACTTTTTAATAAAATAATAAATAATTTTAATAAATAACCAATTTAATAAAGTTTTTATTAAAATAATAAATTTAACTTTTTAATAAAATGATAAATAATGTTAATAAAATTTTTAATAAAATAAGTAATAATTAACGAAATTAAAAAAAAAAAATCTTTTAATATTTTTGCAATCGTAGAGAAAAAAATCCCCAAAACAAAATGCGAACTGCATAGATAAAGCAAATCTGCTGAACTACCTTTAGGCTTATTTCATCAAGTCACGCACCAACGAGAGCGAAAAAAATAAATAATTTACTTCAAGTGTCTGGTTAATTTTCACTCCGCCGTCGTGGATTTCAAAAATGTAATCAAATTGCTTTCATTTGTTTTTTTCTTCTTTTACTTTTCAATGTTTTGCATTTCGCTTTTGGCAACAAGTTTTTCAGCGGTATTCATCACGCTTCAATTCGCTTCGCATTGCTAATTTAATTGAAATGTTCTTAAATTACATTTACATATTTTTATTCTTTTTTAAATAAAATTTATTCTACGTTTCGCAATGAAATCTTCCTTTTTTTTTTTCTGTGTAATTTTTTTTTTTTCATACCAATATCTTAATGAATATTTCGAAATTTTATTTGATGCATCTTCTTCAGAAAATGAATTGCGAATTTCACTTTAATCAATTAAAAAAAACAGAATTTCGAAATCTCTATCTCTTTCATTTTTTTTTTTTTTTTTTTTTTTTTTTTTTTTTTTTTTTGAGTGAAATTGGTTATAATTGTTAAGATGTTTCTCCTTCAAGGAGAGAAAGTATAGATGAATGATTTTGTATGAATGATATAGATATATGATATATGATAGTTATAGCTTAGTTCGAAAACCTAATTGATTAATTGCAATTTATGAGTGGTTTTATTTAACTTAAGCGTACAAATCATGTTGATATTTAGGCAGTAAATTTATTCATGTTATGCGCTTTACAACAAAAACGCATTAAACTAACAAAATTATAATTTACTAAAAATAAATGGGGAAATATTATTTAGGGGCTGGGGCACACTACTACTACTACACCACACCACATCTCAGTGCCTAGAGCTGAGTTGCCCGTTTATAGTTTGGGAATGATGTGTGTGAAAAGTCTTACTGGGCGCTTTACAGTCATATGAGATCGGGACCTACGGTTTAAAGTGAATTCCGAACCACTGCAAACTTCCATGCGGACGCCGGGATTCTTACTAAAAACCTATGGTACCGAGCACCAGAGCACTGGTCTTCAGTCTCCTAATCATGGTATGGTCGTTGGCGCGGTGGGGGACAAGTGATAATGCTTTTTATCTTGATCTGGGGATAATCATAATTTTAGTGTTTAAAAATGGATTACTATTTGGCAGTTGAATTGTCCACTGCTAAAATTGTCGATCAAATCAAATGTCGATTTGACAAAGTTTTGCCGAGGTTGCACCAACGATTAGGCAGATCTACGTTGCACTACTCTTTTCTGATAATTTCAGTGAAAGCAACTCATCTAAAATTTAACTCTATTCTAAGCATCCCTGATCAGACCAGGTTTAAAACAGTTCCCCTTGTGGTATCTACCTCTTTACTAGTGCATCCTGGGCAAAGCTATGTCAAATCGACAATAGATTTGATCGACAATTTTGGCAATGGGTCCCCTGCACAATAAAAATTTATTCTCAAACATTTAAATCATGATTCAACCCGATCAAAATAAAAAAAAGTATTATCACTTGTCCTCCTCGCCCTGAAAATATTTCCCCCTTTATCTTTAATAAATTATAATTCTGTTAGTTTAATGAGTTTTTGTTGTAAAGCACACAACACATAAGAAAAGTAAATCGCTAAAAATCTACCTATCCTGACGGGCCATGGTTGTTTGGTCATCGCCCTTTCCGAATGAAAATATTAGAAAATCCAAAATGCATGCTCAGCTTTCTTGGAGAGGACATGGATTCATCCCACCTTCCTGTCTGCCCTGCACTTGTTTCTTTTACTGTGTAGGGTCGTTAATGGGATACTAGGGCCCTCATGGGCAAAACATGTCACTATATGATATCCTTTGCTGCTCGCTGTTGTTTTAATATATCCCTTGTCTTATTTTTATTTTATTACTTATTGTAGCCTGCCATTGGAAATAAAAAATGTTTGAGAATGATTGCTGTACAATGACTCTAATGAGAAAATTAAAGTAAATATCCTGCTTAACCTTTTAATTAATCCATATAAAATCTCCAAAAAAATTATGCAAGATTTGTCACTTATGATAAACTTCGAAAATGTAGGATCCTTGTTAAATTAAATAATTAAATTAAACAAATGAAATAAAATATCATCTCCTACTTGAAATCCAATTCATTTTATAATTTAATGAAACTAGCGCACCACTGGAAATGTTAATGAACAAAAAAATTGAAACACTAAAATTCAAAACAAGTTCTTGAAGCATCTTTAAAGTGTGACCTTTAGCAATGTTGTTTACTTCTCAATTTAAAGGTTTCCATGGCAAATCCTAGTGCCACAGTGATACTTTTCCATAATAATGGCTTAATTTGGGTATCTTATTAGTGATGTATGGCATTCCTGAGGCCAATCAAAAGGTTACTTTCTGCCAGGACGTAGAGGAACGCCTTTCCTGGGGAATATCTCATTACTCCACACTGTTTGGGAAAGAATGCAAAGACAAACAGAGACAAAGGAATTCATATTTTGGAATGCGGAACAAGGTACGAAATGCAGATGGATGTTTATAAATTGTAATATGATTTTAATTTATACTTAATAAATGCAAGTCTCTCTCTTTCTAGTATTGTTTTTGGTGCATCGGAGAGATGGTGAATTCTTAAGAATTTTTTATTTCTTGTTTGTTTTCTCAGTAAAGTAGCAATTGTGTGAAAATGAATATTTTTAGACAAAATTTGGATTCGTATTGTTCTTACAATTTCTAATCTGTTTGAAAGCCATGAATATGTAAAGAAATTTTGTGATTATTTTTCTCCCAAGGTATTTGAAGTACATTCCTTGAAGATCATCTGACTTATTCCTAAACGAATTATTTTTGCAAAGAATAAAAGGAAAACTATACATCATTTTCCTGCAAAAGCAGAGGCCTGATGGCCAATTGGATAGCGCTCTGACTTTTGGTACAACAGGCTTCAGGTTCGAATGCCTGGTAGTCTGGATGTTTTTGAGTGGTTCGGAATCGTTAAGCTGCAGGTCCCAGTCTGTTTATCCTAAAGAGTGCACAAAATGACAGTAGATGACAAACCAAACCTCTACTGTGTATAGTCGTTACTGGGAGGCTAGGGCCCTTATAGGCTAAACAAGTAACTATGTTATTGCTTTCATATTCTTTGTGTTCTTTTTATTTTATTGCTTATTGTAGCCAGCCATTGGAAATAAAAAAAAAAAGGATTGAGAATTGAGAAGGATTGGTGTACAGTGACTATAATGAGAAAATTATGGTAAAACTCCTGCGTAAAATTTTAGATAATCCATATAAAATCTCCAAAAAAGTTATGCAGAATTTGTCATTTCTGACAAATGTCGAAAATGAAGGATCTTTATTACAATTAAGTAATTGAATCTTAAATTAAACAAAGGAAATAAAATAACATTTCCTAAATGAACTGCAATGTAATTTATAATTTAATGAAACAAGCGCCCCACTGGAAATGTTAATTATTAAAAAAAATTGACAAATCAAAACAAGTTCTTGAAGTATCTGCAACGTGTGACCTTTAGCAATGTTATTTATTCTTCATTTTAAAGGTTTCCATTTCAAATCCCGGCTCACAGTGATGCTTCTCCATAATAATGGCTTAATTTGGGTATCTTATTAGTGATGTATGGCATTCCTGAGGCCAATCAAAATGTTACTTTCTGCCAGGACGTAGAGGAATGTCTTTTCTGGGGAAATCTCATTACGCCAGGCTGTTTGGGAAAGAATCCAAAAACAAAGAGAGAGAGACAGAGGAATTCATATTTTGGAATGCGGAACAAAGTACAAAATGCGGATGGATATTTGAAAGTTGCAATATTTTAATTCGTACTTAATAAAATCAAATTTATCTTTCTAGTATTGTTTATTGGTGAAACGTAGAGAAATTCTTAAGAATCTTCCATTTATTGATTTATTTCTCAGTGAAGTAAGAATTGTGTAAAAACGAATTTTTTTAGACAACATTTGGATTCGTTTTTTTCGTAAAATTTCTGATTTTTTTAAACTCAAGAATATGCAAATAAATTGTGTGATTACAGTTCTACCTAGGTATCCAACCTGAATTCTTTCAAGATCCTCGAATTATTTCTGCAAAAATAAAAGGAAAATTATCTATTTTTTTTCCTCCAAAAACAGCGGCCTGGGGGCCAATTGGCTACTGCTCTGACCTTGGGTACGATAGGCTTCAGGTTCGAATGCTAGCTGTTTTGTTTGTGAGTGGTTCGAATCCACGTTAAGCTGTAGCTCCCGGTCTGTTTATTCTAACGTGCGCACAAAATGACCGTAGAGACAAACCAAACCTCTAGTGTGTCTAGTCTTACTGGGAGGCTAGGGCCCTTATAAGCTAAATATGTCATTATGTGATTTCCTTCTTTTCTCGTTGTTGTTGTTTTATATTCCATGTGTTCATTTTATTTTATTGCTGATTAAAGCTTGCCATTGAAAATAATAAATGTTTGAGAATGATTGTTGTGCAATGATTCTAATGAGAAAACTAAAGTAAAAATCGTGCATAAAATTTTTAAAAATCATATAAAATCTCCCAAAAAGTTATATGCAGAATTTGTCGTTTTTGATAAACTTCGAAAATTAAGTAACTGAAACATATGTTACATTTAAATAATTAAATCTTCAATTTAGCAAAGGAAATAAAATAACATTTCCTAATTGAACTCTTAATTCAATTTATAATTTAATGAAACAAGCACACCACTGGAAATGTTAATTAATAAAAAAAATTGAAACACTAATATTCAAAACAAGTTCTTGAAGCATCTTCAAAGTGTGACCTTTAGCAATGTTGTTTACTTCTCCATTTAAAGGTTTCCATGGCAAAGCCTGGCCACAGTGATGCTTCCCCATAATAATGGCTTAATTTGGGTATCTTATTAGTGATGTATGGCATTCCTGAGGCTAATCAAAAGGTTACTTTCTGCCAGGACGCAGAGGAATGCCTTTCCTGGGGAAGATCTCATTACTCAACGCTGTTTGGGAAAGAATGCAAAGACAATGAGAGAGAGACAGAAAGAAAGGAATTCATATTTTGGAATGTGGCACAAAGTACAATGTGCAGATGTATATTTGAAAGTTGTAATATGGTTTTAATTCGTACTTAATAAATGCAAGTCTCTGTCTCTCTCTCTAGTATTGATTACTGGTGCATCGTAGTGAAATTCTTAAGGTTATTCCTTTTATTGCTTGGTTTCTCAGTAAAATAGCAAATGTGTTAAAATGAATTTTTTAGATAAAATTTGGATTCGTTGTGGTAGTGGAATTTCTAATTTATTTAAAACCGTGAATATGCAAAGACATTTTGTGATTACAGTTCTACCAAGGTATTCGACTACAATTCCTTCAAGATCCTTGTAATTAATCCAAACGAATTATTTCTACAAAAAATGAAAGGAATATGATATATCCTTTTCCTGCAAAAACAGCGGCCTGATGGCCAATTGGCTAGTGCTCTGACCCTTGGTGCCACAGGCTTCAGGTTCTAATACTAGCGGTGGCATGGATGTTTGTGAATGGTTTGGAATCACGTTTAGCTGTAGGTCCCGCTCTGTTTAGCCTAACGTGTGCACAAAATGACCGTAGATAACAAACCAAATCTCTATTGAGCAGGGTCGTTACTGGGAGGCTAGGGCACTTATAAGCTAAACATGTCATTATGTGATTTCCTTCATTTCTCGCTCTGTTGTTGTTTTTATATTGCCTGTGTTGTTTTTTATTTTATTGCTTATTGTAGCCTGCCATCGGAAATAATAAATGTTTGAGAATCATTGTTATACAATGACTAAAATGAGAAAATTAATATAAAAATCATGCTTAAAAGTTTTAAGAATTCGTATAAAATTCCCAAAAAATTATATGCAGAATTTGTCACTTCTGATAAACGTTTAAAATGAAGGATCTGAAACCTATGTTACAATTAAATAATTAAATTAAACAAAGAAAATAAAATAACATTTCCTAATTAAACTCTAATGGAATTTATAATTTAATGAAACTAGTGCACCACTGGAAATGTTAGTAAACAAAAAAATTGAAACAGTAAAATTCAAAACAAGTTCTTGAAGCATCTTTAAGGTGTGACCTTTAGCAATGTTGTTTACTTCTCAATTTAAAGGTTTACACGGCAATTCCTGGCCACAGTAATGCTTCTCCATAATAATGGCTTAATTTGGGTATCTTATTAGTGATGTATGGAATTCCTGAGGCCAATCAAAAGGTTACTTTCTGCCAGGACGTACAGGAATGCTGTCCTGGGGAAGATCTCATTACTCCACGCTGTTTGGGAAAGAATGCAAAGACAAAGAGAGAGACAGAGGAATTCATATTTTGGAATGCGTAACAAAGTACGAAATGCAGATGGATATTTGAAAGTGATATGATTTTAATTTGTACTTAATAAATGCAAATCGCTCCCTCTGTAGTATTGTTTATTGGTGCAACGTAGATAAATTTTTAAGAATCTTCCATTTATTGTTTGGTTTCTCAGTAAAGTAGCTACTGTGTTAAAAGGAATTTTTTTAGACAAAATTTGGATTCGTTTTGTTCGTAGATTTTCTGTTTTATTTTAAAGTAATGAATATGCAAAGTCATTTTGTGAATACAGTTCTACCAGGGTATTGAACCTGAATTCTTTCACGAACCTTGGACTTATTCCGTAACGAATTATCTTTGCAAAAAATAAAATAAAAATTATCCATCCATTTCCTGCAAAAACAGCGACCTGATGGCCAATTGGCTAGTGCTCTGACCTTCGATACCTTAGGCTTCAGGTTCGAATGATAGCGCTGTCATGGATGTTTGTTAGAGGTTCGAAATCCACGTTAATTTTAGGTGCTGATCTAATTAAATCAAAGTGTGCACAAATGATGATAGAGCGACAAAAGAAATCTGTAAAAAAATCCATTATATTGGCATTATATATGTGTTACTGAAGAAAATCAAACACTATTTGTACTAAAATGCATTACAAAGTCTGTTAGGCGAGAGACATATAAAAATTAAAATTTTCCAAATTTTTCCGCAGACCAGATGCTTGAATTCGTCGTAAACTTGAGAAATCTCCAAACTTTGAGTGAAAGGCACTTGTTTATCTAATTTATATCCTTAATTTTCAATTATTGTAAATAGAGTTTTGTATATAAAGATACATAATATTTATAAATATTGAAAGTGTTCCCATGAACCTGAAAGTGGCCCTCTTCTTGAAGCCTTTATATGTCCACTATAGGCTAAGACGTTACAATATGTAAAACTAATTAAAATTCTAGATTTTTATTACCATTTATCTAAAACAAGGGACTAAATCTATTAGATTTATAACTCAGTGAATTATTTAGTTGTACGTTATACAAACAAATCGATAACACATCCATATTAATTTAAATTGCATCTTTTATACGATGATTAATTAAATAAAATCCGTATCCTTATACAACACTCATGTAGACTATAGCAGAATTATTCAATGTTTTCTATTATACATTAAACCAAACAATTGCCCTGAGAACAATAAAACAACTCCGAGCATTATTAGGGTCCATAATGTCAAGTATTTGGCTACATTGGAATAATCAACCCTAGAACACAAACTATATAGTTACTACGTCAAGGCTTTACAGGGATCTCTCTCCACTACACAATCGATAGTGCCCGATCGATAAGCAAGTTCTGTAACTACAAGCGATGATTTCCGTCGATAAATCAACCACAGAATTCATGATTCGAAATAGTCAAATGCAACCATTAAACTCATCCCGGTATATAAATATATGTGATACGTGACACAATTTACCATCGGCCCTCCGAAGCCAGCAAGTTAGTCAATAAATCAGGGCACAATTCCACTAATCCGAATTAGAGTTAAAAACACACAGCGGCAATAAATTTATCCCGGGTGGCAATTAGGGGGTAGATATAGCGCGCGATATATTTCATTCCTTATCGCGGCGTCGTAAAAGGGGGGTCATAAAAAGGGACGTCCGTCGCTGTTCGGAATAATGAAAGGGTGGCATATTTTATTCTGGAGATAGCAATCAATGTTGGGGTTGAGGCTTTAACGCCTTTTAAAATGCCTCATTAAGTAATAATTTTATTTAGTCTTCATTTCGGGGTGGGCAGATAAGGAGGGGGGTCGTGTGCCGACGATTTTTGATAAGAGGATTGCCGCTTTTGGGAAGTGTCTACTTTTGTTCTGGAGTGGATGGAATTGTTCGTTGGATATCGATTCGATCGGTTGTTTTAGAGTATAATAAAGCACATTTTTGTTTGTTCAGTAGTGTTTGTGAGTAGAAAACTAATAACAATGGCTCAAAACAAATAGATTTTGGCTGAGTTTTCCCCTTTTTTTAATTAAAGAAAAAATCTAAGCTTTTTTTTAGAATTGAAAAAGTGTAGGAGATTTAATGAATTGTTGTGGGATGATGTTTTTGATTCATCAGAATTCATTGAACGTTCGATGAGTTTTTGAATGTGCATTTCAACATTGTTCATTTAAACAATTATTGAATATTTAATGAATTGTTTTTGAATGTGATGGTTTTATCTAAATGCTAAGCATCTGACTTAAGAAAGATTAAAAATGATCACAGATTAATCTGGAATGATATACTTTTAGCAAATTAAACATTTTAAGCCCTCTTGATATTCAGTGTATATCAAGACCACTACTACGCTACGCTGTTAGTGGGTCTATGCAATTTATAACACAGCCAACACAATTAAAGCGTCAACTAGGAACTTGCAACATAATCTAATAAAATAATTTTTGGCTTTAAACAAATTAAATTTATTAATCCATAATCATGAAAAGCAAATTCGCTATGGTCAACAATTTCTACTATTCATATTATACCATACAAATATCTACTATACGGCCTTATTCCCTACAACCAAACACAAACTCGCTATGTTCGCAACATCGCTCCATCACAAGAGAAGCTGTCCCCTTTCCCAAAATCCATGAGCCCATACAGGTTTGTGGACTTGGTCTAGGTTTCTATTAAGTGGGATAAGAAACAACAACAACGAGAAGATTTTACAACTGTCCTATCATTACAGCTTTTAACTATTTTATTAAAATATTTAAAGTCCCTTTCCTCCAAACCAGCGGCCGTACACACGCAATCAATAAAATAAATGTTTTATTCACATTAAACAATTTAAAATTTTCCAGAAGAATATGTCTCATAGTTTAACACAGTAGTTACAAATAAAAACCAGCTATCTCGCGTTATTTGTCAGTCACACGTTAGTTAGAAGACGTTAAGTTGGAAGAAAGGACGAATGATTTGCATTTAATCTCAAGAATAAAGCACCATTCATCCAAGTGTCGCGAAAGAGAAATTACTGCGGCGTTTTATTTCAATTCCTGCTGCGACGGAAATCCATGGCTTGGGATGAAAAGGCATTTAATAAGTCTTTAACACGACGAGGTCTGAGGAAAGGCGATTTCCAAAGACTCATTTAGGTGCCCCCCTTTCATTCCGATATCAAAGGAGAAGAAATGTTCTAAATATTAATGCCTTAAAAGCTTCTTTGCTTTTGGGGCAGAGTGAAACGAAATGAAAGGATCTCCAGCCAGCACCACCGGTGGGCATGCTCAAAGTCCCCTCGAAGCCCTGCAATTTGTGGAAAAGATTATGCCAAGCTGTCTTTGATGCCATCGACTTTGAGGAACGAAAATTCCTGCCAACCAATAAATTTCGAAGGTGGGAAAAGATCAAAACCAGCAATGGAGTTAAAAATACGATGAGATTTTACTGTCCTGTCAACGGAAAGTTTGAATTTCGGTTACAAATTCTTCCACCATTTTGGAATAGAACTGGCACCACAAGAAGAAGGTCGTAACGCCCTACTCTCTCTGTGAGTGTTTCTTTCGGCAGTTTCCCAGCATTTTTGTAGCCAAAAGTAGTTTAGATAATGTGGAAGTAGTGCAAGACATTACGGGAATATTTGATTTTTATGCATATTATAAAAGTTTCTTGTTCTAAAGCAACTTTCAATACGACACAATAAATCTTTATGCCATAAGCAAGGGCTGCACCGCTATTACTCATTTAGCAGGAGCACCCAGCTTGAAGATATGCTACGGACGTGAGTAACGCTACACTCACAACGCTCTATGGTATTATTAGACTGGAACCTACGGTTTTAAGTGGATTCCAAAACACTACAAACATCCATTGTACCACCGGGACTCAATCCCGAAACCTGTGGTACCAATAATAGTGGCTTAGCGATAAATAATTAGTGCTAATAATAATGGTTTGTAACAGCGGCCATTAGTCCCCCATTTTAAAAATCTTTAAATTTATCGTTACTTAAATACAGAAGTACTAACATAGCAATTATTATTGATCAATAACGCATAAATTAAGAAACTAAAGCTAATAATATTACATAAGTAAAATGAACAGCTACATATAAGAAATAACTCAAAGGATTGTACAACTGTTCTATCATAGCTAGTTTTAACTATTTCATCAGAATCTTTAAAGTCAATGCTTTTAATTTTACGTTTTTCGGAAATCAGTTCCTTTCCACCAAACCAGATGTCGTCTACAAACGATATCAATAGAATAGACGTTTTATTCAAATTAAACAATTAAAAACTTTGCATTATGCATATGTCGTACATCTTAACACAGTAGTTACAAATAAAAACCAGCTATCTCGCGTTATTTGTCAGTCACACTTTAGTTATAAGACGAAGTTAGTTGGAAGAAAGGACGGATGATTTCAATTTAATCTGAAAAATAAAGTACCATTCATCCAAGTGTCGCGAAAGAGAAATTACTGCGGCGTTTTATTTCAATACCTGCTGCGACGGAAATCCACGACTTGGGATGAAAAGGCATTTAATAAGTCTTTAACACGACGAGTTCTGAAGAAAGGCGATTTCCAAAGACTCGTTTAGGTGCCCCCCTTTCATTCCGATATCAAAGGAGGAGAAATGTTCTAAATATTAATGCCTTAAAAGCTCCTTTGCTTTTGGGGCAGAAAGTGAAACGAAATGAAAGGATCTCCAGCCAGTAGCCCCGGTGGGCATATTCAAAGTCCCCTCAAAGCCCTGCAATTTGTGAAAAGATTATGCCAAGCAGTCTTTGATGCCCTCCACTTTGATGAATGAAAATGACTGCCAACCAATAAATTTCGAAGATCAAACCGGCAATGGAGTTAAAAATACGACGAGAATTTACTGTCCTGTCAACGGAAAGTTTAAATTTCGGTTACAAATTCTTCCCCCATTTTGGAATAGAACTGCCACCACAAGAACAAGGTCGTAGCGTCCTGGTCTCTTTGTGAGTGAGTATTTTTTTCCACATTTTTACCGCTAAAAGTCATTTCCGAAGACATTAAGGGAAGGGTTTTTTTTAAGACATAATATAAAAATGTGTTGTTCTAATGCAGCTGACAATACAGAGACAGTCACTCTTTTTGCAATAAGCAACGGCTATACAACTGTTACTCATTTACCGGGAGGCACCCAGCCGGTACTCAGCTTGAAGATTTGCTACACCAAGATAAATAAGACACGAGTTACATTACACACGAGTTATGCTACGGACGCGAGTAACCCTTCCCTCACCAAGTTCTACGATCCTTATAGATAGGGGCCTACGGCTTAAAGTGGATTCCGAACCACTATAAACTTCTACGGTTCCGCTGGGACTCAAGCCCGAAACCTGTAGTATCGATCTATAGCTACTCTGCCATCAGGCCCCTTTTATAGAATCCTTTAAATTTATAGTAACTTAAATACAAAAGTATTAAAATAGCAATTAATGATTGCTCAATAACTCATCAATTAAGAAGCAAAAGCTAATATTAATCAAGTAAAATGAACGACTACATATAAGGTATAACTGAAATTATTTGTAAAACTGTTCTATCATAGCTAGTTTGAACTATTTCATTAGAATCTTTCAAGCCAATGCTTTTATTTTTACGTTTTTTCGAAATCAGTTCCTCTCCACCAAAATAGAGACCGATGCTCACGATATCAGTAGAATAGACGTTTTATTCAAATTAAACATATAAAAACTTTGCAGAGGAATATGTCTTACTTTTTAACACATTAGTTACAACTAGAAACCTGCTATATCGCATAATTTGTCAGTCAAACGTTAGATAGAAGACGTTGAGTTGGAAGAAAGGACGAATGACTTCAATTTAATCTCAAGAATAAAGCACCATTCATCGAAGTGTCGCGAAAGAGAAATTACTGCGGCGTTTTATTTCAATTCCTGCTGCGACGGAAATCCATGGCTTGGGATGAAAAGGCATTTAATAAGTCTTTAACACGACGAGGTCTGAGGAAAGGCGATTTCCAAAGACTCATTTAGGTGCCCCCCTTTCATTCCGATATCAAAGGAGGAGAAATGTTCTAAATATTAATGCCTTAAAAGCTTCTTTGCTTTTGGAGCAGAGTGAAACGAAATGAAAGGATCTCCAGCCAGCAGCACCGGTGGGCATGCTCAAAGTCCCTTCGAAGCCCTGCAATTTGTGGAAAAGATTATGCCAAGCAGTCTTTGATGCCATCCACTTTGAGGAACGAAAATTCCTGCCAAACAATAAATTTTGAAGGAAGGAAAAGACCAAAACCGGCAATGGAGTTAAAAATAGGACGAGAATTTACTGTTCTGTCAACGGAAAGTTTTAATTTCGGTTACAAATTCTTCCACCATTTTGGAATAGAACTGCTATGGACTGCTATTTGAAGATATGCTATGGACGCGAGTAACTCTACCCTCACAAGGCTCTACGATACCAGAAGACTGATACCTACGGTTTAAAGTGGATTCCCAACCACTACAAATATTAATGGTACCACCGGAACTCAAGCCCGAAACCTGTGTTACCTGTAATAGCGACTTAGTCGTAAATAAGAAGTTCTTAATAATTGTGGTTTATATCAACGGGCCATCAGGGCCTATTACAAAAATCTTTAAATTTATCGTAACTTAAATACAAAAGTAGTAAAATAGCAATTATGATTGTTCAGTAACGCATAAATTAAGAAGATAAAGTTAATAATATTACACTAGTAAAATGAACAACTACTGAAGATTATGCCAAGGAGCTTTTGATACCATTGACTCTTAGGAATGAAAATTCCTGCCAACCAATAAATTTTGAAGGAGGGAAAAGATCAAAACCGGCAATGGAGTTAAAAATACGATCAGAATTTACTGTCCTGTCAACGGAAAGTTTTAATTCCGGTTACAAATTCTTCCACCATTTTGGAATAGATCTGGCACAACAAGAAGAAGGTAGTAACACCCTACTCTCTCTGTCAGTGAGTATTTCTTTCCGCATTTTTCCCTTCAAAAGTCATTTCGGAAGACATTACGGGGAAGGTTTGTTTTTAACGGCAGCGTAATTTTTGTTTTAAATAAATCTTTCGTGGCACTTGTCACTTGGCAATAACATGAAGCGGCTTGGAAAAATCCGACGGGTGCAAAAATGCTGCTTCTGTCAGCCGCCGAGGAATTTATGGTGAACCACCCATCATTTGGGGTTGTCCTCTTTTTTTTATATATTTCCTGGTGCCCTATAAATCATCAGACCTTTACACCTGTGCACTCTCCTGGGGTAGAGAGGCAAACAGTGGCGTGGGCCCATTAGGTTGGATTTATTTCTGATAATATCTGGCCCAAGGAGGGGTCATTCATACTGAACGACACTTAAACACATCTTTTTTCCATCTAGATTTTTAAAGCGATGAATAAGATGCTTTGCTGACGCATAGCGTAAAACAAATTGAGCGCAAAGCGTTTCTTTTTGTATAATGGTAATGAAATAAACAAGTATAAAATAGTTTTTATAAACAATTCTAATGAAATATTATTACATGTTTATGTTTTGCGTTTTTTTTTTAATTTCAAATGCTATGTTTTAAAAATATTATGGATGAACTTTATCCAGTAAGCATATACGATGAAACAGTGCCAAATATCAATTTATTTCAATTCTCTTTTATTATTTTTAAAACACATTGACTGAAAAATTTCACTAATGATCTGGTTTGTCGCTCTATGGACAGTTTTTGTCCACTTTGGGCTAAGCAGACAGGGACCTACAGTTTAACATGGATTCCAAGCCACTACAAATATCCACGGTAGCGAGAGGCTTTGATGACGCATAGCGTAAAATAAATTGAGCAGAAGGTGTTTTTTTATAAAGGTAATGAAATCAACAATTATAAAGTAGTTTTTAAAATGTATATAAGGAAATATTATTATATGCTTATAATTTGTGTTTTGAAGTTTCAAATACTTTGTTTTAAAAATATTATTGATGAATTTTTTCGGATAATTATATAGGATGGTACAATGCCAAATATTAAGAAACATTACGAGCAACTAGAAAACAGTGATTGGTTGAGAGATTTGGGATATTTAACTGATGTTTCGATTATGTTAAATAAATTATGAACTACATATTGAGTTGCAAATAAACAGTCAGAATATTTCTGATACGATCAGTGCATTAAATGCATTTAAAACTAAATCAGCATTACTGAAATGATATTAAATAATAAATTCGTTAATGCATTTTTCAATTGTGAATCTTAATGTTGAAAATTTAGTCAATAAAACATTTAATGCTACGATATATATAAAATTTCTGGATAATTTTTAAGAAAATTTTTTATCTCGATTTTCAGATTCAAAAAAATTAGAATCAGCTGTAATATATTTTCGTAATATGCCCTTTTGATGATGCCTGTAAAATTGCAATTGGCAAATATCGTGAGCTAAGTTTTACGGATGAAATTTCCAAAAAATATTATTTTAAAAGCTCGTCATAATAGTAACGTCAGCAAAGTTTTGATTTGGTTTAGTTCTCTACGGTCATTTTATGCCACTTTAGGTTAATTAAACAAAGGCCTACAATTTAACGAGGATTCCGAACCACTGATGATGATTTGGTACATATATATACACGCAATCAAATAGTATTGTTTGAAAAGTAAACAACATTTATGGAACAAAAAGTATTTAATGTCTTATGTTTTTTTAACATTTTAGGGTAATTTTTCTAAAAAAACATGTTTTAATTTTGAATTCGAAATAAAAAAATAAAAAAATGAGAAAAAAAATTTGTCTCTCATGTTAGCCGCACGATGTCAGTTAACAAATAGAAATATTTCTCCAAGAATCCTTTTCCTAGATCATTAATTATAAATTAACCAGCACAGAGACTCGGAGAAATGCTGTTGGCGCGAAAACGAATACATTGAGTGAATCTTTTCTCACACTAATGAGCTCTTGCACAATCGAATCCAAATTTCTTCCGAATGTCTCATTGTCCCCAATTATATTTCATTTTTAAAATAAACCTGAAATACTGGTCGAAGAAGAAGAAAAAAAATACTAATATAATAACGAACTAACCCTTCACTTTCAGCTGCGAATTTGTGTTATCGTTATTCAATTTATTATTTATTTCATATTTAAACTTTTTGTAAATTGGTTTCTTAATGAGCATTTTTTGGCGCATGTGACAGAGAGATTACGAACATACAGAGTAAATTCGAAAATAATTTTTGATTTAATTTAAAGCATGTTTTTTAGTAAAACTGTCATAAAATATTTTTTTAAAGGTTTTTTTTTTTTTTTTTTTTTTTTTTTTTTTTTTTGTTCCAAATCAGCTGGCAAGCACTTAGACACACAAACAACTTTCAACATCCATGACACGGCATATTTATATAATCTCTCTCTTTATATATATCACCATCATCACGGGTGCAACAGCCCCATCGTGGGATAAGGCCGTCTGCCTGCTGGCAGATTTCAAGATGTTTTTCTTTTGGCGGCGTAGGGTTGTCAGCCCTACGCCCAACGTTCAGCAGTGATGTTAGACCGGGACCTGCGGTTTAAAATGGATTCCGAACTACTACAAACATCCATTACAACGCATATATATATATATAATCGCTATCTCTACAGATATTATTTGTATTTATATCTATATATCTATCTATTTATATGTAACAAATTAGTATTTTTTTTTAATCTGCAGCATTCAATGGAGCAAAAAGTATTCAATATTTTGGTTATCTTTAAAAAGACTTTAATGATAGATTTGATAAAAAAGTCCTGCTTTAAATTCAATCCAAAATTATTTTCGAATTTAGTCTGCAAGCATACAGGGCGCCAAAAAATGCTCATTAAGGAACCAATTTACAAAAAGTTTAAATAGGAAATAAATAATAAATTGAATAACGATAACACAAATTCGCAGCTGAAAGTGAATGGTGAGTTCGTTATTATATTAATATATTTTTTTCCCTTCTTCGACAAGTATTTCAAGTTTATTTTAAAAATGAAATATAATTGGGGACAATGAGTCATTCGGAAGAATTCGGATTCGATTGTGTAAGAGCTCATTAGTGTGAAAAAAGATTCACTCAATGCATTCGTTTTCGCGCCAACAGCATTTCTCCGAGTCTCGGTCCCGGTTAATTTATAATTAATGATCTAGAAAAAGGATTCATAGAGAAATATTTCTATTTGTTAGATGACATCATGCGGCTAACTTGAGCGACAGATTTTTTTACTTTTCATTTTTTTTATTCCTACTCAAAGAATAAAGAATAATTTACATAATGAACAGTTTCTCTTAAATGCTACTAAAATGACAGTTTAAGCATTTTAATTACAATTTGATATTTTATTTAAGTAAATAATCTAATCAAGTTACTTTAAATATTTATTTTTTTAATACAGCTGGCAAATACTTAGACCGTGGACTTTTACGCCATAAGGCTTGTACCGACTTAACTCACTTCGCTCTACACAGACGGTGCGGGTAACTTGAAAATAAGCTACGGACCTATGGTTTAAATCAATACAAACATCCATGGCACTGCATATATGTAATATCTCACTCTCTCTCTTTATATATATGTATATATAATCTATATCTAATTATCCATCTCATTTTCCATATATATACGTAACAAAATAGTAATTTTTTTATAAATTGACAGCATTCAATGGAACAAAAAGTATTTAATGTCTTGGTTATTTTTAAAATATTTTGCTAAAATACCATGCTTTAAATTAAGTCCAAAATTATTTTCGAATTCTCTCTGTATGTATACTACTGTGTCCAAAATGTAAGACCCATTTTCAATTTAAAATTCCCGCGTCTTTTGAAATTTCAATTTCTTTCTTTTTGTGGTTGCTGGCAGTGTCCTTGACATCTGTGTGAATTTGACGTCAAAACATTCATTAATGTTTGAATTTCGTTTGGCTTTGTGAGACGCTAAAACTGATTCCGGCGATTTTTGAAATTTCTGAATTAATTGAGCAAAGAACTTGCATTCAATTTTTCTTGCGGAAATGCATAGAATGTTACAGAAGGCATTCAGTGAGCATTCCTATATTGGAAAGAAATATTTAGAAGAGGTATAAATAGTTCAAAGAATGCAGAAAACACGTTGAAGACGAAGAACCCTCTGGGCCGACCATCAATCTCAGCCGACGAAGCTCAAGTTCAAAAAGGTGCTTGCAAACTGTCGATTGAAATTTAGAGACCTTCCTGATGATGTCGGAATTTCAAAAGGATCCGACAATTCCATTTTGAGCCTCAAACGGGCGTCAAATCTCGATTGATACCGAAAACGCTGAATGCTCAAGTTCACACTGCATTGATTCTTCGTGACTCCTTCTTCAAAACAGCAGAAAAATTCATTAACCACAACTACCGCATTCACACCGTGCGACTTCTGTCTATTCCCTAAACTCAAAACACCTCGCCGGGGACACTCTGGTTTTGAGTCGATTAAAGAGATTCAAAGTGAATCGGCGAACTCTTTGAAGGAAATCCCTGTCGATGACTTTTTAGCATGCATTGAGAATTGAAAAAAACGTTGGCATAAGTGCATTGTGTCTCGAGGGGATGACTTTGAAGGCGATGAAATAAATTTGGAAGATTAAATAAAGAATTTTTGAAAAACAAATAATTGATCTTACTTTTTGCGCACAGTAGTACATGAGCCAAAAAATTAATGCCAAAAGGTACTCATTAAGAAACCAATTTACAAAATGCTTAAATATAAAATAAAAAATAAATTCAACAACGATAACACAAATACGCAGCTGAAAGTGAATGGTGACTTAATTATATTAATATATTTTTTCTTCTTCTTCGACGAGTATTTCAAGTTTATTTTAAAAATAAAATATAATTGGGAACAATGAGAGACATTCGGAAGTATTCGGATCTGATTGTGCGAGAGCTCATTAGTGTGAAAAAAGATTCACTAAATAGATTCGTTTTTGCGCCAACAGCATTTTCTCCGAGTCACGGTCCTGTTAATTTACAATTAATGATCTAGAAAAAGGATTCGTGGAGAAATATTTCTGTTTGTTAAAAGACATCGTGCGGCTAACTTGAGCGACATATTTTTTATTTTTCATTTTTTTATTTCTAATCAAAGAATAAATAATAATTTATTTAAGGAACAGTTTCTCTTAAATGTTACTAAAATGGTAGCTACAGCTTTTTAATCATAATTTGATATTTTATTTAATTAAATAATCTAATCAAGTTATTTTCAACATCATGACACAAATAATTGAAACCTTTTCTAGATGCAGATTAATTTAAGGATTCATGGAAAATACAATGCATGTGTGGGACTTTCATTGCTTTCACATTGTAAGATATGGTGGTCATGGTTTTTACATTGTAAGATAAATTGTGGGCTGATGGCCGTGTAACGCACTGGTGTTCGGTACCACAGGTTTCGGGTTCCTGTCCCGGCGCTGTCACGGATGTTTGTAGTGTTTCGGAATCGACTTTTGGTCGTAGGTCTCTGTCTAATGTGAATGCAGAGAATATTATTCGTGTCTGTAGAGCATATTACACGCGTCTGTAGCATATCTTCAAGCCACACGTGCTAAATGAGTAACAGTGGTGTGGCCCTTGCTTATGACATAAATATTAACTGCCTCTATATTATCAGCTGCATTAGAACAATAGCATACATACATATATATATATATATATATATATATATATATATATATATATAAACGTGCGTGTGTGTTCATAGTAATTTGGTACCATGTACACAAAAGACAGTCTTAATCGAAATAATGTCATAAATCCTGCTCCGACACAAAACTAATAAAGTATACTACATTCCGAACGCCCTAGTATGAGAAAAGGAATGGAAAAGGGATATTTTTTATGGTTACGTTTATCCTGTAATAAAAAATAAATTAACAATCCTGTTTTTTTCCTTCTTCCTTACACGCGACAACCACTCCAATCCCACTCAAATAAAAACAGTATCACTTCAATAGATTCTTATATTCTCAACTTCTTATTCTCAATCCAGAAAAATTAAATCTCCTTTTTTAAATAACCTGCACATTCCTATTGAGAGAAGTGTTTAATTTAAGGTTCCCAATTTCCCTTAAAATTCCCTGCGGCAAACATGATGCCACCGACAATAAAAAGAAGAAGAAAGAAAAAAATTGCAGGAAACAGAACGATCGTAATAAAACTGGTCTTTTATACCGGACATTCGTCAGGAAATTGGAGCCGCCTAAATGCTTTACGAGCAGCGACAGCTTGCCATAAATTGTCTCTCATACCGAACATCACACTAGGAGGACAAAAGAGAAAGAAAAAAAGGGAACAGAAAAAAAAAGGGAAAGAAAAAGGAAAGATGTGTTTCTTTTCCGATTTTCCGTTTCTATTTGGCAAGAGGCGGAGGGTTGCAGTCATTGCTGGAGATACCCGGTGGTCATAATTGCAACTTTCCTCGGAAGTCGGGGAGACACGAGAAATCTTAAAGTGTGTCACTTTGACATGTTGGGAAAAGGATTGTCCTTTTGTCTGAAAGTATACACGCGACAGATGGAATTCATCTCTCTCTGAAATAAGACAAACAGCTAGGATGAAGAAGGAGAGACAGGGAAAACAAAAATAAAATGGATAGTCAAAGCATCAAAAAGTCAGATAGCCAAAAAGGCATTTATTCTTGATTTATTTGTTGTATTATTTAAATTTGTTGTATCACTGGCAAAATCCGAGAATTTTTTAAAATCAGTTGTGACTTTCGTTAATATATTATGGAAATTGTTTGCTTGATTATAAAAATGAATTATGATTAATACCAACCATAATTACCAATCTTAATTGCCATTATATTCAATATATTATATATGTTATGTATAAATATGTAATCCGAATCAAAATTCCTTTCTTTTGTTCAAAAGGTATCCAAGAAAACTAATACAAATAATCTTCAAGTTGCGGGGCCTGATGGCCGATTGGTTAGCGCTTTTGTGTTAGGTACCATAGGATTCGGGTTCCCGTCGGAGTCATAGGTGTTTGTAGTGGTTCGGAATCTACTTTAAACCGCAATTGCCGGTATAATGTGATCGTAGAGTTGTGGGAATACTGTTACAAGCCTCTGCAACATATTTTCAAAATACAAGTGCCCCTGGGTAGTGCTAAATATGTAACAGCGGTGCAGCCTTTGCTTATGAAATAAAGATTAACTGTCTCTGCATTGTCAGGGGAGAAAAAACCACACATATATATATATTTATATATTCTTTTATATAAATGTATGGTACCATGGACATAAATATGTGTATTTTTGTTTCATAGTAATTACTTATGATGGACAAATTAATGTCATAAATCCTCCTCGGAGACAAAACTAATAAATTATACTACATTCCAAACGTCATACTCCGAGAAATGCAAAGTAAAATGTATATTTTTTTTATGGTTACGTTTCGCCTGTAATAAAAATAAATGAACAATCTGCTATTTTTTGTTCTTTCTTACACGCGTCAACCACTGCAAAACCCACTCAAATAAATACAGCATCACTTCAGTGGATACAAAAATTATTCTCAATCCAGAAAATGAAATCGTCATTTTTAAATAACCGGGCACATTCCCCATTGAGAGAAGTGTTTAATTTAAGGATCCCACTTTCCCCTAAAAGTCCCTGAGACAAACATGATGCCACCGACACTAAAAAGAATAAGGAAGAAAAAAACCTGCAGGAAACAGAACGATCGAATAAAACTGGGTCTTTTATACCGGACTTTCGTCAGGAAATTGGACTTGGTCTAAATGCTTTACGAGCGGCGACAGCTTGCCATAAATTGTCTCTCATACCGAGCATCACATTCGGAGGACAGAACAGAAAGAGAAAAAAAGAACAGAAACATGAAAAAAAAGGAAAGATGTCTTTCTTTTCCGATTTCCCGTTTCTATTTGGCAAGAGGCGGAGGTTTGCAATCATTGCTGGAGATACCCGGTGATCATAATTGCAACTTTTCTAAGGAATTCAAGGAGGCACGAGAAATCTTAAAGTGTGTCTCTTTGACATGTCTGGAAAAGGATTATCCTTTTGTCTGAATGTGTACACGCGACAGATGGAATTCATCTCGCTCTGAAATGAGACAAACAACTATGATGAAGAAGGAGAGAGAGGAAAACAAAAATAAAATGGATAGTCAAAGCATCAGAATTTGTACAGATATCTTTTGTCTAGAAAGGCATTCATCCTCGACTGATTTGTTGTATTATTTATGTTTGTTGCATCAGTGACTTAAATGGCAAAATATGAGCATCTTTTAAAATCAGTTGTCACATTCATTAATATATTAAGGAAATTGTTTACTTAATTATGAAAATGAAACATGGTTAATACCAAACATATTTACCAATTTTAATTACCATTATACCAAACATATTATATATATAAGATACTGATCAAAATTCCTTTCTATTGTTAAGAAAGTGTCCAAGAAAACTAATAAAAATAATCTTCAAGTTGCGGAACCTGATGGCCAAATGGATAGCGCTCTGGCGCTCGGTACCGCAGGTTTCGGGTTCAATCCCGACAGTGTTATGGTTGTTTTCAGTGGTTCGGAATCGACTATAAATCGTAGGTGCCGGTCTAATAGTATCACAGAGCGTTGTGGAGGCATTGCTACTCACGTCCGTAGCATAGCTTGAAGCTATATGTGCCCTCTAGGTAGTGCTAATTGAGTAAGAGCAGTGCAACCCTTGCATATGGCTTAAAGATTAACTGTATCTGTATTGTCAGCTGCATTAGAACAACAATAAAATATATATAAATGTGTATTTGTGTTTCATAGTAATTAGATAACATATGGACACAAAAGACAGTCTTAATCAATGTTGATGTCATAAATACTCCTCAGAGACAAAACTAATAATTTTTAATACAATCCGAACATCCTAGTCTGAGAAAAAGCAATGGAAAAGGGTATTTTTATGGTTACGTTTCTCCTGGCCAACGGCCGTACCATGCTGAATATACCGGTTCTCGTTAGATCACCGAAGTTAAGCATCATTGGGCGCGGTCAGTACTTGGGTGGGTGACCACCTGGTAACACTGCGTGTCGTTGGCAAATTTGGGACCTGAATGGCCGAGTGTCTAGCGCTCTGGCGCTCGGTGCCAATAAAAATCCCGAACAATCTGCTATTTTTTGTTCTTTCTTACACGCGTCAACCCGCAAAACCCCGGTCTTCTATGAATAAAAACAGCATCACTTCGGGTGGATCACAAAAATTCCTTCCCCTTCAATCCAGAAAATCGTGGGAAATCTTCATTTTTAAAAAATAAATAAACAATCTGCTGGGTTTTTTTCTTTGACGTGACAAGCACTCCAATCCCACTCAAATAAAAACAGCACCACTTCAATGGATACGAAAATTAGTCTCAATATAGAAAATGAAATCTCCCTTTTTAAATAACCCATTCCCCATTGAGAAAGTGTTTAATTTGATGCCTTTCCCCGACCCTGAGACAAAATGATGCCACCGACACTAAAAAAGAAGTAAGGAAAAAAAAAAATTGCAGGAAACAGAACGATCGTAATAAAACCGGATCTTTTATACCGGACATTCGTCAGGAAATTGGAGCCGGTCTAAATGCTTTACGAGCGGCGACAGCTTGCCATAAATTGTCTCCCATACCGAACATCACACTCGGAGGCAGAAGAGAAAGAAAAAAAGATAACAGAAACAGGAAAAAAAAGGAAAGATGTCTTTCTTTTCCGATTTCCCGTTTCTATTTGGCATTCCTGGAGATACCCGGTGGTCATAATTGCAACTTTTCTAAGGAATTCAAGGAGACACGAGAAATCTTAAAGTGTGTCTCTTTGACATGTCTGGAAAAGGATTATCCTTTTGTCTGAATGTGTACACGCGACAGATGGAATTCATCTCGCTCTGAAATAAGACAAACAACTAGGATGCAGAAGGAGAGAGAAGAAAACAAAAACAAAATGGATAGTCAAAGCATCAAATGAAAAGCCAAAAAGGCATTTATTCTTGATTGATTTGTTGATCTTATTTAAGTTTGTTCTACCGGAGGCATAATGAGAAAATCTAAGTATATCTTTTAAAATAAGTTGCGACATTCATTAATATATTATGGAAATTGTTTGCTTAATTATGAAAATGAATTATGGTAATACCAACCATAATTACCAATCTTATTTACCGTTTACCTAATATATTATAGATGTGTATATATAAAATACTAATCAAAGTATCAAAGGAAACTAATACAAATATTCTACAAGTTGTGCGGTCTGATGGTCGAGTGGCTAGCGCCCTTGCGCTGGGTATCATAGGTTTCTGGTTCGAGCAATGGCAGTGTCATGGATGTTTGTAGTGGCCCGGAATCTAATTTAAACCGTAGGTCTCGGTCTAATTTGATCGCTTAGATTTGTAGGGGAACTATTATTCGCGTCTGTAGCATATCTTCAAGCTATACGTGCTCCCTGGGTAGTGCTAAATATGTAACAGCGGTGCAGCCTTTGCTTATGAAATAAAGATTAACTGTCTCTGCATTGTCAGCTGCATTACAAAAAAACACACATAAATTTATATATTTATATATGTGGATAAATACGTGTGTCTGTGTTTCATAGTAATTATTTATGATGGATAATTTAATGTCATAAATCCTCCTCGGAGACAAAACTAATAAATTATGCTACATTCCAAACATCGTAGTACGAGAAATGCAAAGGAAAATGTGTATTTTTTTATGGTTACGTTTCTCCTGTAATAAAAATAAATGAACAATCTGTTGTTTTTTATTCTTTCTTACACGCGACAACCACTGCAAAACCCACTCAAATAAAAACAGCATCACTTCAATGGATACGAAAATTATTCTCAATCCAGAAAATGAAATCTCCATTTTTAAATAACCTGCACATTCCTATTGAAGAGAAGTGTTTAATTTAAGGGTCCCACTTTCCCTTAAAAATCCCTGCGGCAAACATGATGCCACCGACACTAAAAAATAAGGAAGAAAAAAATTGCAGGAAACAGAACGATCGTAATAAAACCGGATCTTTTATACCGGACATTCGTCAGGAAATTGGACCCGGTCTAAATGCTTTACGAGCGGCGACAGCTTGCCATAAATTGTCTCCCATACCGAACATCACACTCGGAGGTCAGAAGAGAAAGAAAAAAGAACAGAAACAGGAAAAAAAAAGGAAAGATGTCTTTCTTTTCCGATTTCCCGTTTCTATTTAGCAAGAGGTGGAGGGTTGCAATCATTGCTGGAGATACCCGGTGGTCATGATTACAACTTTTCTCGGAAGGCAAGGAGACACGAGAAATCTTAAAGTGCGTCTCTTTGACATGTCGGGAAAAAGGATTGTCCTTTTGTCCGAAAGTATACATGCGGCAGATGGAATTCATCTCGCTCTGAAATAAGACAAACAACTGGGATGAAGAAGGAGAGACAGGGAAAACAAAAATAAAATGGATAGTCAAAGCATCCAAAATTGTACAGATACCTTTTGTCTAGAAAGGCATTCATCCTTGATTGATTTGTTGTATTATTTAAATTTGTTGCAACAGTGACTTAAATGGCAAAATCTGAGAATTTTTTTTAATTAGTTGTGACTTTCGTTAATATATTATGGAAATAGTTTGCTTGATTATAAAAATGAATTATGATTAATACCAACCATAATTACCAATCTTAATTGCCATTATATCAAATATATTATATATGTTATGTATAAATATATAATACTTATCAAAATTCCATTCTTTTGTTCAAAAGGTATCCAAGAAAACTAATACAAATACGGTTCGAGTCCCTTCGGTGTCATAGGTGTTTGTAGTGGTTCGGAATGCCGCGGATGCCGTAGGTTCCATCTCATTTGATCGTAGAGTTGTGGGAATACTGTTACACACCTCTGTAACATATTTTCAAAATACGAGTGCCCCCTGTATCGTACTAAATGAGTAACAGCTGTGCAGCAATTGTTTGTGACATAAATATGTTAACTGTCTCTGTAATGTCAGGTACAACAACCACATATATATATATAAATGTATGTGTTCCATAATAATTAGGTACCATGGACACAAAAGACAGTCAGACAGTTATATAAATAATGTCATAAACCCTTCTCGGAGACAAAAGTAATAAATTATATTACATTCCGAACGTCCTAGTCTGAGAAAAGCAATGAAAAAGGGATATTTTTATGGTTACGTTTCTCCTGTAATAAAAAATAAATGAACAATGCCTGGTTTTTTGTTCCTTTTTTTTTACACGCGACAACCACTCCAATCACATTCAAATAAAAACAGCATCACTTCAATGGATACGAAAATTATTCTCATTCCAGAAAATGAAATCTCCATTTTTAAATAACCTTCAACATTCCTATTGAGAGAAGTGTTTAATGTAAGGGTCCCACTTTCCCTTAAAAAACCCCGCGGCAAACATGATGCCACCGACACTAAAAAGAAGAAAAAAATTGCAGAAAACAGAACGATCATAATAAAACCGGACTTTGACACCGGACGTTCGTCAGGAAATTGGACACGGTCTAAATGCTTTACGATAGGCGACAGCTTGCCATAAATTGTCTCCCATACCGAACATCACAATCGGTGGACTGAAGAGAAAAAAAAAAAAAGGAACAGAAACAGGAAAAAAAAGGAAAAGGAAAGGAAAGATGTCTTTCTTTTCCGATTTATCGTTTCTATTTGTCAAGAGGAGGATTGCAGGCAGTCATTGGTGGAGATACCCGGTGGTCATAATTACAACTTTTCTCGGATGGCAAGGAGACACGAGAAATCTTAAAGTGTGTCTCTTTGACATGTCGGGAAAAGGATTGTCGTTTTGTCTGAATGTGTACACGCGACAGATGGAATTCATCTCGCTCTGAAATAAGACAAACAATTAGGATGCAGAAGGAGAGAGAAGAAAACAAAAATAAAATGGATAGTCAAAGCATCAAAATTTGTACAGATATCTTTTGTCTAGAAAGACATTCATCCTTGATTGATTTGTTGTATTATTTAAGTTTGTTGTATCAGTGATTTAAATGGTAAAATCTGAGCATATTTTAAAATCAATTGTCACATTCATTAATATAGTATGGAAATGGTTTACTTGATAATGAAAATGAATTATGGTTAATACCAACCATATTTACCAATCATTACATATTCATATTCATATATATTCGATTGTGCAAGAGCTCATTAGTGTGAGAAAAGATTAACTCAATACATTCGTTTTTGCGCCACCAACATTTCTCCGAGTCTCGGGTCCTGGTTAATTTATAATTAATGATCTGGAAAAAGGATTCTTGAAGAAATATTTCTATTTGTTAAATAACATCATACGCCTAACTTGAGAGACAGATTTTTTTTATTTCTAATCACAGAATAAAGAATAGTTTACAGAAGGAACAATTTCTATTAAATGTTATTAAAACGGTAGTTTATGCGTTTTGATTAGAAGTTGATGTTTTATTTAATTAAATAATCTAATCAAGTTACTTTCAATATCATGGCACAAATAAATGAAAGCTTTTTAGATACAGATTAATGTAAGGGTTTATGGTAGGTCAGAAAGAAAAAATATGATGTGATATCTCTAATATAACTATGAAATTAACGTAAGTATAAATGAAATGAGAAGTATACAATGCAGAAGGTATATATGCTGATAAACATGTTATCACAAAAGTATGGCATGAGATTCAAACGTTTATAGCGGCTTCGATTCTACGAAGGAGGAAATAATTCCGTTGTGATTGATAAAAACGGGAGCAGAAAATACGATCAGTATTTCAGAAATAATGGTTTCTTGAGATAATTAAAAGTTCATTTTTTCTATCAAGTTCATTAACTTGATAACTTTCCATCTAGTCCATGGGTTGCAAACTAAATTTCTGTGCCACTGAATTCAAAAAAGCTGACAAAGTATTTTAATATGCCGTGATTCTGCAACAAGACAAACTTGCATAGTGGAATGGTTCTCCAGTTTCTCACAGGAGCATAAAACATCTCGTGAGTGCTTGAAACTTTTGATGCTTGTTGGTGATGGACCATAAGCATAAATTTCGTATTATTCTTGTACACCATTTTTTAAAAAGTATTCTTAAATTATTTCCTTTGTGCTTGTTTAAAATTATTGTTGTTACAGAGGAAATTAATACTGAACAGTTGATTGATGATATTGCGATGTATTTTCATATTTGAATTCCATCATCTATTGATAATGAATTTCAATTATTTCCTTTTGAAAAATATAATTAATAATTTGTAAAGATATTTATCAATTTGTGTCAATGTTAATATCAATAAAATAAACTTGAAGATTATTAATATTAGTTTTGTTGAAAATTTTTTAACAATCGAAAGGAATTTTGATTAGTTTTGATTAGTATATATATATATATATGCATATAATTCGAACCATAATCGATTTTATTACGTCACAGAGGATTTTAATAGATGCTCAGACTTTGCCATTTATGTCACTGATTTGATGCTATGACTATCCATTTTATTTTTGTTTTCCTCTCCCGCCTTCTTAATCCCAGTTGTTTGTCCGAAGACAATCCTTTTCCCGACATTTCAGAGAGACACACTTTAAGATTTCTCGTGTCTCCTTGTCTTTCGAGGAAAGTTGCAATTATGACCACCGGGTATCTCCACCGATGACTGCTTGCAACCATCCGCTTCTTGCCAAATAGAAATAGGAAATCGGAAAAGAAAGACATCTTTCCTTTTCTTTTCCTTTTTTTCCTGTTTCTGTTCCTTTTTTTCTTTCTCTTCTGTCCTTCGAGTGTGATGTTCGGTATGAGAGACAATTTATGGCAAGCTGTCGCCGCTCGTAAAGCATTTAGACTGGTTCCAATTTACCGACGAATGCCCGGTATAAAAGACCAGTTTTATTACGATCGTTCTGTTTCCTGCAGTTTTTTTTTTTTTTCCTTCTTCTTTTTAGTGTCGGTAGCATCATGTTTGCCGCAGGGATTTTTAAGGGAAAGTGTGACCCTTAAATTAAACATTTTCGCAATAGGGAATGTTGCAGGTTATTTAAAAATGGAGATTTCATTTTTCTGGAATGAGAATAATTTTCTTATCTATTGAAGAGGTGCTGTTTTTATTTGAGTGGGTTTTGGAATGGTTGACGCGTGCAAGGAAGGAAAAAAAAAAAAAACCAGGATTGTTCGCTTATTTTTTATTACAAGATAGATGTAACCATAAAAAATATACCTTTTCCATTACTTTTCTCAGACTAGGACGTTTGAAATGTAGTATAATTTATTAGTTTATTTGTTTTGAGGAGGATTTATGACATTACTTCGAGTAAGACTATCTTTTGTGTCCATGTTTCCTAATTACTATGAAATACAAACATACACATTTTATATATATATATATATATATATATAAATGAATGTATATTTATATATCATTTTACCTAGTTATTCACTACAATGAATAATTAGTCACGAGAGATAGGCGCCAGGTCTGCCAATAGGACTTATATCTCCCAATTAGATTTAATCATCTGGGAAATATTTTGTTCCAAATATAAACACGCACATATTTATATATATATATATATATATGTATATATATATATATGTATATATTATAATAGGGTTTTGCATAGCGAATGTCGTAATGGTTTTGTTTCGTGGTACTGTCCCTCCAAGCCAAAATCAAAGGGAAAAAATGATTGTAAATTATTTTAACTAAAATAAATTTTGAAACGTAAAAAGTTATTTCTCTTGAATTTATTGCACTACTAAAATAACAAAATAAATAAACCTAATTCATATGTTACATGAAAAACTTTAATCACAAGAAAATTCCTGAAATCGTGTGTAAGTAAAAAGTGGACATAAGATGATTGAGGATCAAATTTTTCTAACACTGACTAAACATTGCAGCTAACTTCCTTATAAAAATTTTTAGATGATCAGAGGAATACACAAATTATCTTATTTTAATTTTTACATTAATTTAACGAAAATGTTAAGGGAAAGGCAAAGCTTTCCGTAAGTAAATAAATCATAACAAAAGACCTAATTTACAAACCACAGAGTTAAAAAATTTGTTATTAAGCATGATGAAGATAGAAAGTCTGAGCAAGAAATATCGGAGAGTGTGAATAACAGTGAGTAACGCATTCACTTCAAACCTAATTTACAAAGAAGAATGAGAATAAAGATTTTCTTAGTAAAAATATATTATTTAATGATGAGATCAACTAGACTCACTTCTAACCAATGACAAGGATAATTTAAACAAGGAGTTGTACATTTGTAAGCAACTGTAAAGCATGGTAGGCTGATCTGTAGTCTGTCAACTACCACCCTAAATGGGAGAATGATGAGAGAGTGTGTCAGCATATTTATTGATGGGAGAATGGATCAGCATGTTTATTGATGTTAAAATGGATCAACGATGGGAGATTGGAACAGAGGATATGAGGATGTGGTTTCAGTGCAAACATTAATAAACAGTTTATGACAAACATATAATAGTCATAGTTTTTACATTATGGGAGTATTAAAGAAATTACGCACAATTTAAAATTTGAAAATTAAATAAATTGCATCATTTGATGATATATAAATAGATAGATAGATAAATAGATAGATAGATATGGAGTGCAACGTAGATCTATCTCCTCGTGTTGCACTCTGGGAAACGTCTGATATGGCAAACTGATCTACCAATACGGCCTTCAGTCTGGCTCTGAATGTGATTTCTTACAATTCTGCAGTGGAACGCAAATTAATAAGACATAAATAAAAGATAATTAAAAAGACCCTTAGGTACCCCTTCGTTGAGGATGGTGCCACTAGGACCAATTACTACAAGCCCTAGTAAGGTCCTATTCATGATATCATTGAAACCCTTAGATAAAAAATGGCGACATTGCTACGGCTTTTCTGAGGTCACGATAGTCTCCGTAAGTACCTTCACCGAATTATACTGTATCTTGACCCTCTCTGTCTCCTGTGGATACGTCTCACGTTGCTTCCTGTCCTGCGCTGCCCCCTGTTTCTTTGTGGAAGCGTTATTGGATTGCCAGACTTAAGTGGATGGATTCACTGATATCATATGTTTCAATCTTGTTCTTTGAATTTATTTATTTTTGATAATATCTGTTTCCTATAAATTTGCCTTTGTGTTGTGTGTAATACATAAATTTACAACAAATTAAAAATTCATCAAGATATTTATAAAGAAGTTTGATTAAAAAAATTTGTACATACAATTACAAAAACAATTTAAAAGTATCTTGGAGATGAAATATTTATTGAAAAAACCGTTACATTTTAAAAATTATGCACTTTGGAGTTTATTTGGAGTGCAAGATTTAATTTTGAAATCATGCATGCTATAATAAATGACTTTGGGAGGGGGGGGGTAACAATCTAAATTAAATTGTTTTCCTATATTAAATAATTTTTTTTTTCCAAAAAAAAAAAAAAAAGTAATGCATGTATTTTTTCTTTCTGTATCACTTTATAACTTAAAATTTACTACGCGGAAAATATGTGCATCGTTTTTGTTTTAGAATCTAGCTCATCACAAATTCAACATATTTAAGAATTTGTGAGCAAAGCGAATTTAGATTAGTTATTTTAGGGAGATTTGAGCCCAAATATTAAAAAAGCGTTCTTAAAATTGTACTTTAAGTCAAAAAATTTCACTAACATTTTCTTCGTACGAGTTAATGGCACTTTAATGGAAAACAAATAACCAAAACTTAAAATAAAATTTTTTTTTTTTTTTTTTTTTTTGCTTCTTTATTGTTCTCTACTTTACGAAATGAACATAATTTTCTGAAGTGTGTTGAGCAAAATTTGAAAAGGTGAAAAACCATTCTGTAGAAGGAGTTTAAAATCCATATTTACATAATTGACTAAACAACAAAACTCCAGATAACCATCTACTTGAATGAAAAAAATGCATTTAAAGTGCAGGGTGTCATTTTTTTAGAATAATGTAGTAACTTGATATTAAAAACTTCCAAAATATTTCTTTCAATTCCACTAATTGAAATTATTCCAATTTGTTTTTCCTTTTCACATAAAAGCACGATAAAATATCTATTTTATCTCTTTGCAATTTATACACTCAACCTGCTTTTGTAGAATATATAAGAAGTAATATAATTTTTTTTAAAGTCAATTCCTACTATTTTTTCACTATATTGCAAAAAGTCCTTTATAATTAATTTTCATTCATTTTTTAAAGTTTATATGGTGCCGTCTATTGGCATATATATGCAACTTAAATCTAAAAAATTAAATTAATTAATTAAATTTAATGAATGAATTAATATTTGAAAAATCTGTATTAACATCAAGTGTCATCCACTACAAGTTGAAAAAAATGTATTTGAACTTGAGCGGATGAATAGAAAGTATTTTATTAACGATTGAAAGTTTGATCAAGATATATATAAGGAGAGTGTGAGTTAATAGGAGGAATTGAATAACATATAATTTTTGTAGAATCACCTGAATAGAGGCAGCGTAGGAAATATTCAAAAACTTTATGAGAAGTTATAAAATATAATTTTTATGCGGTAAGTTGAGACAGCAAGAAAAAAGTCTTTCAGAGAAAGTATGTCAAATAACACCTAAGATAAAAAGCTAGTGTAGCTAGAAATATGTTTTCCAAAGGAGAAATTCAAGTTATACACCGGGGCATTTTAAAAATTTTATTTGTTTATATAGATTTCGAAATGTGCATTTAAAACTATTCAAAGTAGTCAAATAAGTAGATTTTTTTGTGGGGAACTGATGTAAAGTTACTTTCGTCGCCTGAATATGCTGCCGCGCATATAATTAAATATGTGATAATAGGATGACTCGCATGAGCCATCTATTTTTTTTTAATTTGTATGTTTTTTTTTAAAGCAGTCTATTATTTTCCTTATAAATTACATTTTTTAATTAATTTTTAGTTTTAATATGCATTTGATGGAAATTATTTATATGCTAACAAACAAAAAAAACAAAAAAAATCACACAAAAATCGACACAAATGGACTGCATAAAAAAAGTTTTGAATGTGTGTTGTTTTTTAAAATAGCTTACAAATCCACTAGTTATTCCAATAAACAATAATTAAAACTGACTATTTAATTGATTCCTAATATCATTATTATAAATGCCATTAAATAAAATAAAATTATTATTAGGATTATTGGCTAAAAAATTGTAACATTAGGCTCTTTCTCTTTGGTGAGAGTTTCGGTAAATAATATGAATATAGACAAAGTCATTTGAAGAAAGAGTTTTGCACTCGTAGGAGTGTTATCTGCTCCGAGTATAAGTTTTGATAAAGTTAAATGGTTCTTTTTCGTTATAATTTTTAAATAATCACTCTGATTATATGTACTGCAGAAGATACACTAAAATAAGTAATAATTGCTGTTCGTATTTATATAATTAAAACACTAATTTTATTATAATTATGTCATGTATAGTTTTGCAATATCTTATTAAGAATATCTTAATTTTATTGATGTTTAGATAATTTCTATAACTGAAAATCGTAATTTTTTCTTTACTATCAATATGTGATATCGTTTATTTATTTTTGTATACCAGAATGTTTACAAATTCGTTGGCCTTATTTTTCGTTGGCCAACTTTCATCAAGCAAAGTGTATTATTGAACACATTTTTAGATTAATACAAATTGCACTCATTTTTGAAATTTATGCTCTATAGACATCTCATATGCTTAAAACTTTGTTTATTCTTTTTGCATTGTATCCGTTGTATATCAGGCTAAAAATGCGTCCAAAACTCACGTTAAAGGTAATGCATTTAATAATGGTTACAAAAGGATTTGTTTTAAAAAAATTTGGTAGATTCCACTGGCCCCAAATCCCAACCATAAAGGTAAATTTTTAAGGAAAATCAGTTTTTTGTTACTATATAATATTCCAGAATAATGAGGATGTTTAGAAATCAAAATCTTGCGTGAGTTTTGGAACACTGTAGATTAGTTATACGTTATACGTTATATTTTATATTTTTATCTCACGTTATATTTTTTCCTGTGTCAGGATTTCTTATGTACTTGAAAGTTTCGAAAGGCCTAAAAAACATTCAAATCTTGCGCGAATTTTGGGATATCGTAATAATAAAAAAAAAAAATCATATTATAAATTTTTTGTGTTCAGATTCAACCCGTACTTGAAAGTATTTTAATTTTCTTTATTATTAGATTTTCACTTTCACTCATTTAACTGATATAACTAGGCTATTAACTAACTAGGCTACAAAAGAGGGGTGAGATATGAAGTAAAGTTCCAACACTTTAAATCAACAAACAATTCTTACTATTTTAAGAGCAACTAAGATGATTTTTTTAACTTCACTTAAATATTCGTATTCCATGCATATTTAATTAACGTTTCATTATATAGCGAATATTCTTTTAGGTTAATGATTAAAAAAAAATTAAAAGTAATTGATTATTATTATTTTTTTTTTTATTTGTCTCAAATAATGTTCAATGAATAAATTTACTTGCAGAAACGACGTGCTCCGATATTCCGGAAAAAAATCGAGTTAATGACAAATAAGATTGAAACAATGAAATCAGCTCCCAAGTGCGTGAAAAGCGCCTTTTCCCGAATGCAGTTCCAGGAAAAGCAGTTTTCCGTTGCACCAATTACTTCCTAAAACCGGCAATTTCCTCGGGAAGAAATAATTTGCTTCGGAAATTATTAATGAGTCTCGAAACAAACACATTTCGGCTCTAACAGTTTGCGCCCAGAGAATATATGATTCATTTTCGGTACCGATGATGATTATCTATTTAATACAACAGAGAGAACTCGAATATGAAGACAAGAAGGGAATGGGGTGACACTAGATGCTAATTGTGAAAAAAAAGCAATAAAAATATGCTAGAGCATTTAAAAGATAGTTTTCATAATGCAATAAATAGAAATGGTGTCATTTTTAATAACAAAGTTTCAGAAATAGGAGATAAGCCTTTATATAACGCTGAGTTTGAAATATATTATGTTTCTAATATACAATTTGTGAGTTTAAATAAATGTCCTAAAATAAAACATTAATTCAAAATTTTTTTGTTGAACGTTGAAACGCTTCTTGCTCAACTTATATTTGAGATGAATAGCACACTGTTATGAGAGAATTACAATGCTTTCCATAAAAAGTCATATGCTTCAATTAGTTACAATGCCTTCAATAAAGTCTAGTAGGGGTACCGGATTCACATTTACATATAGTGTGGGAAAAACTACGCTCTTCATGCTCCATATATATCCTCATGTTCATATATCTGCGATGAACAGTCCACCAAGAATAGGCTTTGAGAGAAGGACAATGACTTCCATAAAGTATTGTAGGGGTATCTGCCTTACATTTACTATACATATAGTGTGAGAAAAAACAGAAAACGCTTATCATCTTCAATTTATATATGCGATGAACAGCCCACCAATAGAAGGCTTTGAGAAAATTACAATGCCTTAAATAAAAAAAGTCTAGTGCTTCAATTAGTTACAAAGCCTTCAATATAGTCTTGTAGAGCTACCGGTTTCACATTTATTATGTGAATTACATTTTGGCTCCAATGATGGTTATCTATTTAATACCGAGAGGATTTCCCTGTCACGAATATGAATACAAGAAGAGAATGAACGGATACTTGGTGCTTATTGTCGAAAGAAAAGCAATAAACTAGAGCATTTAAGGGAAAGTTTTCATAAATTAGTAAATAGAAATAGTGTCGTTTTTTAATAACAAAGTTTCAGAAATAGGAAATAATCTTTTGTATATCGCGGCGATAGAAAGATGCTATGTATCCAATATACAATTTGAGTGTTAGAATAGAGTTAGCTCCTAAAATAAAAATTTAATTCAATTTTTTTGGTTGAACATTGAAGTGATTCATGTTCAACTTATATATGAGATGAACAGCCCATCAAGAGAATGACTTCAACAAAATCTTGAATAGCTCACCAAGACTATGAGGGAATTAAAATGCCTTCCATAAAAAAGTTTATTGCTTCATTAGTTGCAATATCTTCGATAATGTCTTGTAGGGATACGGTCTCACATTTATGTATAGTGTGGGAAAAAAACAGAAAACACTCTTCATGCTCCATATATATCTTCATGTTTATATATAATATATGCAATGGACAGACCAACAAGATAAGGACATGAGAGCAGGATAATGTCTTCCATAAAGTCTTGTAAGTGTACTGTCTCACATTTACATATAATGAAAAAAAGCAGAATAAAATAAAATAAAAATAAGTAAAATTACAAAATTAAATTTTGGCTTCATAAAAAAAAAGTTATTTCCATTTCTATTATTACCTTTTTTTTTATGAACAAAGAGCCAAGTCATGGCAATTCCGAATTCCATTGAATTGTGTTTCCACTAAAAATAAATATTTGAACCAAATTCCTTGCAAAAATGGTAAAAGAAATATAAACTTGACCTAGAGAACTTCATTATCTATTTATGATATCCGCAGATATTTCGGTTTCTTTCATGAAATATTCTTCATTTCTATGAAAATATTTCGTGTGTTGCTTTCTAATTACTTATTTATGACTCTGTGCAATGTCTCTTAGTTAGTTTTATTTTTCTGTGCATGTAGAAATCTACATTCTAATTTCAATTTTCTTTGTTTAAATTCCAACCGAACTTGTATTTTCCTTCAAAGTAAAAGCGCTATTTTCTATTTGATTTTTAAAACTTGGAATCAAAGCTGTAATACTCAAGCTGTAATACAAAGCTGTAATACTCAAATATAAATCAGCTGTATACTTGAGTATTATTTTTTAAGTAATCTTCTATTTCTACTTTAATGTAGGAGCGTATTTCATTATTGTTTTTTAATTTATTTATTAACAATTTAATTTGGTTATTTAATTAGTTAATAATTTTATTTAAGTTGATATTAGTTCAACAATATTAACTTAGTTAATTTTATTATTAAGTTAATAATAATATTAACTAAGGTAATTAACTTATCAATATACACTCAAAAGCCAAAACATTATGACGACCCATACATTCTGCAATGAACTCGCCTGAATGACGTCGGAGGCACGTGATCAGGTGGAAGTGGTATTTAACTGGTATTAAGTGGTGGTATTAATCCATGCCAAGGCGGTTGATTGTTAATTTATATATTAACAATTTAATTTGGTTATTTAATAATTTATTTAATTAAATTAATATAAGTTTAATAATAAAATTAACTAAGGTAATTAATTTTTGTATAACTTATATACATTATCAATATAAGTAAATTGTATTCATCAATATTATTTTTTAAGTAATATTCTATTGTACAGAATTTGTTGTAGGAGAGTTTTTCAATGTTGCTTTGCTAATTTATTTGTTAAAAATTTAATTTGGTTATTTAATTAAGTTAATATTAGTTTCATAATAAAATTAACTAAGGTAATTAACTTAATCAATATAATATAAGTTAAATATATATTAATATATATGTAATTAATAATCAATATAATTAAGCAGTATACTTCAATAATATTTTTTAAGTAATTTTCTATTATGCAGAATTTATTGTAGAAGTGTTTTTCTTTGTTGTTTTGCTAATTTATTTATTAAGAATTTAATTTGTTATTTTAAAAACTGTTAATTTTTTTCTTGGAGAAATTCTATTGTTAGCTTAGTACATCATTGAGCAAGATCTTGTTGAAACACCCCAATATCGCCAGCGAACATTTACATGAAAGACACAATTTTATCTTGTAATGTTGAAGTATAATTTTAAGAGTTCATCATTCCCTCAACTGGTACTAAGCTGCCAGGTCCAGCAGATGTAACATAACCACAAAACATCTACTTTTGAGGGTGTTTAACTGTTTTATTAAGATGTTGTTCACTGATGTGTTCTCCAGCGTTTCGTCTGACAAATGTTGCTCGAAACCCTTGCACAATTAATGCGTTTCATCATCGAATACAACCTTATTCAACTCTTGTCATGGCCATGATTAGATATTTCGTGGCCCAAACAAAATATTTTCGCTTCGTCGCATGTTAATAATTGTTTTTTGATTGAGGTCTTGCCCATCTCCCTGTTTCAATGAGTCTTCATCATACTGTCGATAAATCCACATTCTCACAAGCAGTCATTAATTCTTTCTTCATATCTTTATTTATATTGCGAGGTGGTAGTTTACTATTTCGTATAAGATAATTGTCTGTCCGAGATGTTGCCCGAGATGTCCAATATTTATTCTGTCGTTTTGGAGAAACTGTTACAAACTTATTTTGCTGATTTATAATCCTGGAAACAATGAATTTTCCAACTCCACCTGTTGCAGCAATAACCCTCACCGTTATTGTGGCATGTTAACATGAGTTACCATTTTATTCCTTTTTCTGGGAATGATATCCATACAAATGAGAACAAGACAACTCACACACCGCTTTAGGCAGCTGGCTCGCAACTCACGCGAAAAGGCTCTAAGAGAGATTATCACGTTGTCGAACCAGTTTTAACTAGTCAAAGACCTCTTTCTGTGACAGAATATAGTAAAAATCGAAAATCTATGAAAGGACAAATCTTATGAAAAATAGAGCTTGTCCCAGTTCATTTACACAGAACTGTACATGTCTAATCTGAAGCAGATGATCACTAACGACATTGATGAGGATATGCTACAGCGAACATTGCAAGAAAAAGATCACCCACCGATTTGATGTGTTTTGTGCAACTAATAGTGTCCATATAGAAATGCATTCAATTAAAATGGAATGAGGCAAAAAAATTATTTATATATATTTATATATATTATATATGTATATAAACATCTCCTCTCATAATATATTCCATTAATCTTTCTTTTCATTTTTAATATTTCATTGGGTTTTCATGAAGATAAATAAAAATTTCTCTTTGAATCTTCGCTTGAAATAAATAAATTAAAATATATTGCGGAATAAGTTCTCTTTTCTCCATTTTCCATGTCTTAAAATAAAAGAATAGAAACGCCATTAAAGCTATATTTACATAAAAGATAAGGGAAGGCCGACATTAAAAATAAAACAATTTTTTACTGTTCAGAGGAACTATAATTTATTTAAATGAACAACACAAATGAAATTTTTAAGGAAAAGAAAATCGAAATTCCAATTTTTAAAGAAATCAAGCCCTACAATTCCAGAACAATTTTAATTTAATTTCGAGGACCGCAGTTTCTTATTCTCTTTGCGCAATCAATTTAGTTCCTCAGACAGTGTGCCATGCGAAAAATATTTCAGTTACGAAAAATCAATGTAATTCCGACGTTATCTTTGGCAGGAAAATAACACATGATTACAAAGCAAACTTTTTTCGTTTTGAGAAGCATTTATGCGTTTCACAGATAAAACCAAATAAAATTTCGCCTTTAACTCGAAATAAAATATCTTTTCATTTCGTCATTCAATAAGAATTTCAAAAATTATACAAACAAAATTGTTTCGTGATTATAATGGTCTTTGGAATTCGACATTTTCTTTATTTAATTCAATATCGTTGTGCATCTATATGTTGTAATTGGTAGTAGTGACCGAATATTTTTCGAAATAAATTTAATACTGCATGGAACTAATTTACAGAGAGCTATTTTTGTTGGAAATAATAGATTAGAAAGCGCAATTTAGTTTTCCTTCTGACTATTGAAATGCATAGGGTGTGGCACACTTCAATGATTAAATGCTGGTTTTTTTTTAATTTCTGTATTAAACAATGCCGTATAATTTAAGTCTTGCAAAATACCGGCAATTATATATATCTGAAATTTCCCGAAATATTTTTAAAAAAATACTATTTTCATCAAATTTCATTTCTGGGAATAATTGAGATTGTTTAAAATAAAGAAAGCTTATTCATTCAAAAGAAAAAAATTAAATATTTGATTGTAAGGTAATAATATTTTGTAATAGTTTAAATTCATTCCTGTGTTAAATATCCACAGCAGATTTGAAATTTTACACGTGATATATGATTCTAAGCTATTGTATTTATATTTACTTAAAAATTATTTTCTTGTAAAATAAAGAAACTAATTTTCCATAAAAACAATTTTTTAAATTAGTCTAAACTCGAAATTGAGTGAATTTCCTGTCTCATAAGACATGTCCCTTAGCGATTTTGGAGCCGGTTGGCCGAAAGGTTAGAGCTCTGGTGCTCGTTACCACAGGCTTTTAGGTTCGAGTTTCAGAGTTGGCATGGACGTTTGCAGTGGTTCGGAATCCACTTTAAACCGTGAACTGTATAACAGGATCGTAGGCCTGGTGCCCCGGTCCTAACAGGATCATAGAGCGTGTTGGGGGTAGTGCTACTCGCGTCCGCAGCCGATCTTCAAGCTACACGTGCCCCCTGGGCAGTGCTCAATGAGTAACAGCAGTGCAGCCCTTGCTTATGGCATAAAGATTAACTGTCTGTATTGCCAGCTGCATTAGAACAACAAGATAAGCATCTAATTTTATAATATATGTCATTTATCTTACTTTTCAATTTCATTTGTAATAAATTTTGGAAAAGGAAACAGACTCTATGGACATCATGTAGTTTGACTTTTATTCTAATATTTCAGTGGGTTTCATAAAGATAAATAAAAATTTATCTTGACTTGAAATAAACAAATTAAAATATCTTGTGGAATAAGTTCTCTTTTCTCCATTTCTCATTTCATAAAATAAATGAATAGAAACGCTATTAAAGAGATATTTACATAAAAGAAAAGTAAAATTATATTAAAAATAAAGCAATTTTTTACTGTTCAGAGGAGCTATAATTTATTTAAATGAACAACACAAATGAAATTTTTACAGAAAAGCAAGAAAAGAAAATCGAAATTAGAATTTTTAAAGAAATCAAGCTCTAGAATTCCAGAACAATTTTAATTTAATTTCGAGGACCACAGTTTCTTATTCTCTTTGCGCAATCAATTTAGTTTCTCATACAGTGTGTCAATGTGAAAAATATTTCAGTTATGAGAAATCAATGTAATTCCGACGTTATCTTTGGCAGGAAAATAACACATGATTACAAAGCAAACCTTTTCTTCGTTTTCAGAAGTATTTACGCCTTTCATAGATAAAACCAAATAAAATTTTGCCTTTAATTCAACATAAAATATCTTTTCATTTCGTCATTCAATAAGAATTTCTATAATTATACAAACAAAATTGTTTCTTGATTATAATGGTCTTTGGAATTCGACATTTTCTTTATTTAATTTCAATATCGTTGTGTATCTATATGTAGTAATTGGTAGTAGTGACCGAATATTTTTCGAAATGAATTTAATATTACTTGGAATTAATTTATAGCGAGCTATTTCTGTTGGAAATAATAGAGTAGAAATCGTAATTTAGCTCCGTCTGACTATTTGAAATGCTTACGGTGTGGCGCACTTCAATGATTAAATGGCGGGTATCTTTAATTTTTGTATTAAACAATGCCGTATAATTTAAGTGTTGCAAAAATACCTGCAATTACCTGTATCTGAAATTTCCCGAAATATTTTTTAAAAAATACTATTTTCATCAAATTTCATTGCTGGGAATAATTGAGATTGTTTAAAATAAAGAAAAATTATTCCTTCAACAGAAAAAAATAAATAAATATTTGATTATAATGCAATAAAATTTTGTAATAGAGAAAATCTCTTCCTTTGTTAAATACCCGCAGCAGATTTGAAATGTTGCACGTACTATATCATCATAAGATATTGTACACTCATGTCCATAAATTAAGGATAATTCAGAATCACACAGAAATTGAACTCTAAAATAAAAATTTCACCTGTAGAATTATCACACACATCTTGAAGAAGAATATGCAAATTACAGGAAACCACCAGATGCCGCGGATAGTACGTCACAATAACGAGAGTGTAAGAGATGAGTATAAGAGGAATGGTGGCAAAGAAGTAAAATTGTTCACAAGCGCTTTAAAAGCCTTTCAGTGCAATAACCGCATAGTTATGGCACAAAGGAAGCATTTGGATGATTTTTTACGTGGTAGAATTATCGGACGACTGGAATGTGGACGTACCCAGCTGGAAGTATCCGAGGAACTTGGAAACGCCCAGAGTGTCCTCTCCAGGCTTTGGCAACGATTCCAAGATGATGGTAATGTGAGTAGATATTACAGCACAGGTCGCCCCCGAGTTACAACGCTGAATGAGGACCGGTATTTAGCAGTTACTGCCAAAAGAAACAGACGGAGCGCAACATCGGACCAGTCTCGTCAGCTCTCTTCAGCTACCGGTACGACAGTTTCAAGGCAGACAGTGTACAGACGCTAAGGGCACAATGGTCTATATGCTCGTAGGCCTGTCAGATGTGTCCCACTTACCGCAACTCACTGTCGCCTGCGATTTACCTGGAGTAGAGAGTATGCATTGTGGACACCGCAACAGTGGTCTGTTGTGATGTTTCCGACGAGTCCAGGTTTAGTTTGCAGTTTGATTCTCACCGGACTTTCATATGCAGAGCTCCAGGTACCCGTTAACATCAAGAGAACACCATTGAACGACACCGTTATGGTGGTGCAGGATGGATCGCTTGGGGAGGAATTTATCTTGGTTCCAGAACTGACCTGCATGTTCAGAGAGTAACGATGACAGGCCACATCTATCGGGATGTCATTCTGGAACAACATGTACGTTTGTTTCGGTGCGCCATGGGTGCTGAATTTCTGTTTATGGATGACACCGCCCGTCCTCACCGTGCAAACATTGTAGACGAAGGCCTTCAATTGGAGGATATCACCGGTATGGATTGGCCAGCATACTCACTGGACTTGACACCAATAGAGCATGTATGCGATATGCTTGGCCGACGAATTGCAGACCGTCAACCCCCTCCCACCTGTCAACCGGAACTTCGGAGGGCATTGCTTTATGAGTGGTGTAATATTCCCCAAGACCAGATTGATAATTTGATACTCAGCATGCCTAGCCGTTGTAAGGCCAGTATTGCATCGTCCGGGAGACATACTCCATATTAACCATCATATTAACCATATTATACTGTTTTTTGTAGATAGGTTCTTTTTTGAAATTTGCTCCAGGGAGAAAAAATCGCAATTTTTATTAATTATGTCAAACATATAGTATCTTTTTTGCACTTTACCTTTTGTTTAATAAATAGACTTTACAAAAAAGTCAAATTTGTTTTGCTTCTGTCTCTTTCTTTGCCTGAACTTCATTATCCTTTATTTATGGACATGACTGTATTTAAAACTGCTCAAAATGATTTTCTTGTAAAATAAAGAAACAATTTTTGCTTAAAAATCAGTTTTTAAAATTTTTTTATATCTAATTTGAGTGAATTACCTGTTTCATAAGTCATGTCCATTAGTGATTTTGGGGCCTGATGGCCGAAAGTTTAGCGCTCTGGTGCACTGTACCACAAGTTTTAGGTTCGAGTTTCGTCGTTGGCATGGATGTTTGCAGTGGCTCGGAATCCACTTTAAATTGGGAACGGTCTAACAGGATCGTAGGTCTATTTTCCCGGTCCTAAAAGGATATAGAACGTGTTGGGGGCAGTGCTACTCGCGTCCGCAGCCTATCTTCAAGCTACACGGGCCGCCTGGATATATGCACAATGAATGAAGCAGTGCAGAACATGCTTATGGCATAACGATTAACTGCCTGTATTGTCAGCTGTATTATAACAACAACATATACATCTCATTTTATGATATATTTCATTTATCTTTCTTTTCATTTTCATTTGTAATAAATTTTGGAATTTGAAACAGACTCTATGGACACCATGTAGTTTGACTTTTAGTGGAATATTTCATTTTATTTCATAAAGATAAATAGAATTTCACATTTATTGGCTCGAAAAAAACAAATTAAAATATCTTGCGGAATAAGTTATCTTTTCTCCATTTTTCATGTCTTAAAATAAATGAATAGAAATGCCATTAAAGCGATATTTACATAAAAGAAAAGGAAAACTGACATTAAAAATAAAACATTTTTTTTTATTGTTCAGAGGAGCTATAATTTATTTAAATGAACAACACAAAATGAAATTTTTACAGAAAAGCAAGAAAAGAAAATCGAAATTCCAATTTTTAAAGAAATCAAGCACTAGAATTCCAGAACAATTTTAATTTAATTTCGAGGTCCGCAGTTTCTTATTCTCTTTGGGCAATCAATTTACTTCCTCATACAGTGTGTCATGCGAAAAATATTTCAGTTACGAAAAATCAATGTAATTCCGACGTTATCTTTGGCAGGAGAATAATACATGATTACAAAGCAACCTTTTTCGTTTTCACAAGCATTTATGCGTTTCAAAGATAAAACTAAATAAAATTTTGTCTTTAATTCGAAATAAATTATCCTTTCATTTCGTCATTAAATATGAATTTCAAAAATTATACAAACAAAATTGTTTCTTAATTATAATGGTCTTTGAATTCGACATTTTCTTTATTTAATTACAATATCGTTGTGCATCTATATGTAGTAATTGGTAGTAGTGATCGAATATTTTTCGAAATAAATTTAATACTGCAAAGAATTAATTTATAGCGAGCTATTTTTGTTGGAAATAGTAGAGTAGAAAGCGCAATTTAATTTCCTTCTGACTATTGAAATGCATAGGGTGTGGCACACTTCAATGATTGAATTCCGGGTTTCTTTAATTTCTGTATTAAACAATGCCGTATAATTTAAGTCTTGCAAAAATAACTGCAATTATCTATATCTGAAACGTCCAGAAATATTTTTAAAAAAAGAATATTTTCATCAAATTTCATATCTGAGAATAATTAAGATAGTTTAAAATAAAGAAAAAATTATTGCTTTGAAAGAATTAAAATACATATTTGATTAGAATGCAACACTATTTTGTAATTGTTTAGATCCATTCCTATGTTGAATATCCACATCAGATTTTAAATTTTACACGTACTACATGATTACAAGCTATCGTATTTATAATTACTTAAAAATGATATTCTTGTAAAACAAAGAAACTAATTTTGCTCAAAAACCTTTTTTTTAAATTAGTCTAAACCTGAAATTGTGAGATTTTTCTATGTCATAAGTTGTGTCTGTAAATTAATTTAGGTGATGTACATGCTGCTAAAGGCTGAGAGCAGTATATAGAGTGTTGATGCAGGTAATAAATGCTGGTTTTTATCCAATGTGGTGTTGCTATTTTCATACTACTATGTTTTAAAGGACAAACAAAAAGGATAAAATTTTTTACAAATAGGAAACATCGATCAGATTAGGGGGGATATCTGGTGTAACAAGTATCCAGGTTTTGTTAATGGTACCGTGTATCGGACAAAGGTTCTATACTTGTTTAGTCTAAAGCAGACGATCGGTAATGATATTGATCAGGATATGTTACATCAAACATGACAAAAAAATGAATACCACTTTAATATTCTTTGTATATTATTTGTTGCATGTTGTTGATTGACTGCAACTGTGTTTGTTTTGTATGCATATGTAGAGTTGTAATGAAGGTCATAAATTCTGGTTTTTATCCCATATGATTGTGTTATTTTCATACTACTATGTTTTAAAGACTATAGCCAAATGGAAAAAGTCTATTAGGGGGGTATTTGGTGTACGAAGTATCCAAGGTTATAGTTATGATATCGTGTCTTAAGAATCACAAACCGACCTGCCGAAGCATCCGGTACTGTTATGATATCGTGTATCGAACGAGGTACTATACATGCCTAATCTAAAGCAGATGATCACAAATGAGCTTGATGAGGATATACTACAGTAAACATGACAAGAAAAAGAGAACCAACTTGATGCATCACCTTGTGCAACTAATGGCGTCCATATACAAAAGCTTTCAATTACGATTAAAAGAATCAACATATATATATATATATATATATATGTCTCATTTTATAATATATTTCATATATCATTCTTTTAATTTTTATTTGTAATAAACTTGGGAAATGGAAAGATATTTTATAGACATCATGTGGTTTTGTAATTTTTATTCTAATATTTCATTGGGTTTTCCTGAAGATAAATAAAAATTTCTATTTGAATCTTCGCTTGAAATAAACGAATTAAAATATCTTGTGGAATAAGTTCTCTGTTCTCCATTTTTCATGTCTTAAATTAAATGAATAGAAACACCATTAAAGCGATATTTACTAAAATTACGATAGACACTAAAAATTAAACATTTTTTTTTTACTGTTGAGAGGAGCTATAATTTATTTAAATGAACAACACAAATGAAATTTTTACAGAAAAGAAGGAAAAGAAAATCGAAATTCCGATTTTTAAAGAAATCAAGCATTAGATTTCCAGAACAATTTTAATTTAATTTCGAGGACCGCAATTTCTTATTCTCTTTGCGCAATCAATTCAGTTCCTCATACAGCGTGTCATGCGAAAAATATTTCAGTTACGAAAAATCAATGTAATTCCGACGTTAACTTTGGCAAGAAAATAACACATGATTACAAAGCAAACTTTTTCGTTTTCAGAAGCATTTATGCGTTTCACAGATAAAACCAAATAAAATTTTGCCTTAATTCGAAATAAAATATCCTTTCATTTCGTCATTCAATAAGAATTTCAAAAATTATACAAACAAAATGGTTTCTTAATTATAATGGTCTTTGGAATTCGACATTTTCTTTATTTAATTTCAATATTATTGCGCATATTTGTGTAGTAGTGACCGAATACTTTTCGAAATAAATTTAATACCGCAGCATAGAATTAATTTATAGCGAGCTATTTTTGTTGGAAATAATAGAGTAGAAAACGCAATTTAGTTTTTCTTCTGACTATTGAATTGCATAGGGTGTTGCACACTTCAATGATTAAATGTCTGGTTTCTGTTATTTCTGTATTAAACAATGCCGTATAATTTAAGTTGTGCTAAAATAACTGCAGTTATCTATATCTGAAACGTCCAGAAATATTTTTAAAAACATACTATTTTTGTCAAATTTCATTTCTGACAATAGCAAAGAGTACTGAAGAAAATAAATGTTGGTGTTTATCCAATTTGGCTGTGTTATTTTCATACAACTACATTTTAAAGATTATAACCAAATGTCAAAAGTCTATTGGGGAAAGGGATTGTATTTGGTTTAAGATGTATCCAAGTTATGGTTATGGTACCGTGTATCGAACAAATGTACTATACATGTCTAATCTAAAGCAGATGATCACAAGTGGCATTGATGAGGATGCGTTACAGCAAACAGGGCAAGAAAAAGAGTTCCAACTTGATGTGATTTGTGTATTGTTTGTTGTATCATGTTGATTGATTTTAATTGTGGCTGTGTTTGTATTATAAGCATATATAGAGTACTGAAGGAAATAAATGTCGGTGTTTATCCAATTTGGCTGGGATATTTTCAAACTACTAAATTTTAAAGACTATAACCAAACAGATAAATTCTATTAGGGGTGCGGTATTTGGTGTACGAAGTATCAAAGGTTATGGTTATAATATCGTGTATCGAACGAGGTACTATACATGCCTAATCAAAAGCAGATGATCACAAATGAAGTTAATGAGGATATGCTACAGTAAACATGACAAGAAAAAAAGAATCACCTTGATGCATCACCTTTGTGCAACTAATGGTGCCCATATGGAATAGCATTCAATTACAATTAAATGAGTATATATATATATATATATATATATATATATACTTCTTATTTTATAAAATATTTCATTTATCATTTTTTTCATTTTCATTTGTAATAAATTTTGTAAAGGGAAAGAGACTTTATAGACACCATGTTGTTTGACTTTTATTCTAATATTTCAGTGGGCTTCATAAAGATAAATAAAAATTTCTCTTAGAATCTTCGCTTGAAATAAACAAATTAAAATATCTTGTGGAATAAGTTATCTTTTCTCCATTTTTCATGTCTTAAAATAAATGAATAGAAACGCCATTAAAGCGATATTTACATAAAGGAAAGGAAAGGCTGACATTAAAAATAAAACATTCTGTTCGGAGGAGCTATAATTTATTTAAATGAACAACACAAATTAAATTTTTACAGAAAAGAAGGCAAAGAAACTCGAAATTCCATTTTTAAAGAAATCAAGCATTAGAATTCCAGAACAATTTTAATTTAATTTCGAGGACCGCAGTTTCTTATTCTCTTTGCGCAATCAATTCAGTTCCTCATACAGAGTGTCATGCGAAAAATATTTCAGTTACGAAAAATCAATGTAATTCCGACGTTAACTTTGGCAAGAAAATAACACATGATTACAAAGCAACCTTTTTCGTTTTCAGAAGCATTTATGCGTCTCATAGATAAAACCAAATAAAATTTCGCCTTTAATTCGAAATAAAATATCTTTTAATTTCGTCATTCAATAAGAATTTCAAAAATTATACAAACAAAATTGGTTCTTAATTATAATGGTCTTTGGAATTCGACATTTTCTTTATTTAATTTCGATATCGTTGGGCATCAATATGTAGTAATTTGTAGTAGTGACTGAATATTTTATGAAATAAATTTAATACTGCACAGAATTAATTTATAGAGAGCTATTTTTGTTTGAAATAATAGAGTAGAAAGCGCAATTTAGTTTCCTTCTGACTATTGAAATGCATAGGGTGTGGCACACTTCAATGATTAAATGTCTGGTTTCTTTAATTTCTGTATTAAACAATGCCGTATAATTTAAGTCTTGCAAAAATAACTGCAATTATCTATATCTGAAACGTCCAGAAATATTTTTAAAAAATACTATTTTAATCAAATTTCATTTCTGAGAATAATTGGGATCATTTACGATAGAGATGATTCCTTTAATAGAAAAAAAAATATTTGATTATAATGCAATAATATTTTTTATTAGTTTAGATTTATTCCTATGTTAAATATCCACAGCAGATTTGAAACTGCACACGTATTATATGATTATAAGCTGTTGCATTTATAACTACTTAAAAGGATTTTCTTGTAAAATAAAGAAACTAATTTTGCTCAAAAATATTTTTTTTAAATTAGTCTAAACTCGAAATTGAGTGAATTTCCTGTGTCATAAGACATGTCCCATAGCAATTTTGGTGCCTGATTGCCGACAGGTTAGCTCTCTGGCGCTGGGTAGCACAGGTTTTAGGTTCGAGTTCCAGCGTTGCATGGATGTTTGCAGTGGTTCGGAATCCCCTTCAAACAGTGAACTGTCTAATAGGATCGTAGGCTGGGTATCTCGGTCCTAACAGAATCATAGATCGTGTCGGGGGTAGTGTTACTCGCGTTCGCAGCCTATCTTCAAGCTACACGTGCTCCCTGGGTAATGCTCAATGAGTGACAGCAGTGCAGCCCTTACTTATTGCATAAAGATTAACTGTCTGAATTATATCACATTTTATAATATATTTCATTTATCTTTTTTTTCAATTTCATTTGTAATAAATTTTGGAATGGGAAAGAGACTTTATAGACATTATGTAGTTTGACTTTTATTTTACTATTTCATTGGGTTTCATAAAGATAAATAAAATTTCTCTTTTAATATTCCCTTGAAAAATAAACAACTTAAAATATCTTGTGGAATACGTTCTCTTTTCTCCATTTGTCATGCACAAGATGAAATTTTTACAGAAAAGAAGTAAAAGAAAATTGAAATTCCAATTTTTAAAGAAATCAAGCACTAGAATTCCAGAACAATTTTAATTTAATTTCGAGGACCGCAGTTTTTTATTCTCTTTGCGCAATCAATTTAGTTCCTCATACAGTGTGTCATGCTGAAAAATATTTCAGTTACGAAAAATCAATGTAATTCCGACGTTATCTTTGGCAGGAAAATAACACATGATTACAAAGCAACCTTTTTTCGTTTTCAGAAGCATTTACGCGTTTCACAGATAAAACCAATTAAAATTTCGCCTTTAATTCGAAATAAAATATCTTTTCATTTCGTCATTCAATAAGAATTTCAAAAATTATACAAACAAAATTGGTTCTTGATTATAATGGTCTTTGGAATTCGACATTTTCTTTATTCAATTCAATATCGCTGTGCATCTATATGTAGTAATTGGTAGTAGTGACCGAATATTTTTGGAAATAAATTTAATAATGCATAGAATTATTTTATAGCGAGCTATTTTTGTTGGAAATAGTAGAGTAGAAAACTCAATTTAGTTTCCTTCTGACTATTGAAATGCATAGGGTGTGGCACACTTCAGTGATTAAATGTCGGGTTTCTTTAATTTCTGTATTAAACAATGCCGTATAATTTAAGTCGCGGAAAAATAACTGCAATTATCTATATCGGAAATGTACAGAAATGCTTTTAAAGAAATACTATTTTTCATCAAATTTTATTTCTGGGAATTATTGAGATTATTTAAAATAAAGAAAAATTATTTCTTCAACAGAAAAAAATATAAATATTTGATTATAATACAATAATATTTTGTAATAGTGAAAATTTCTTCCTTTGTTAAATATCCACAGCAGATTTGAAATTTTAAACGCACTATATGATTATAAGCCATTGCATTTATAACTGCGTAAAATGATTTTTTTTTAATTATTTAAGTAGATATAGTTTTAATGATTTTTGTAAAATATAATTAATTTTGCTCAAAAATCCTTTTTAAAAATTAGTCTAAACCTGAGATTGAAGTAATTTACTGTCTCATAAAATATGTCTCTTAGAGATTTTAGTGATGCATATGGTTCTGAAGGCCGAGAGCCGCATGCATTCTCTGAAAATTGTCTCGAACCGCATGTTTTCATCGTAACTTGCCCGTGAGCCACATTCACTCATAATTACTTAAACGCATATTTTTTTGTAACTTGACTGTTGGCTGCATGTACTTACAATTAGTTGCACCAGGCCGTATGTTCTTAAGTTAACTTGTTCGCTGACCACATGTTTTTTAGTAAATAATAGTAACTTACAGAACCCAAACATTCGCTGTAACTGGCCACATGCCGCATGAACTCACAACATCTACTACTAATAGAAAACACGCACTCTGAGCTTAGGACTGACTTACGGAATATGGCCACATATTCTTAGAATAACAGGCCGTTAGCCGCATGTTCTCAAGGTAACTTAGCCACAAGTCGTATATACTCACTGCGGCTGTACTTAGCCGCACCCTACATGTATTCGTGGCATCTGTCTTCACTTTCATACTGTATCACGCATGGGTGGCATGTTCTAAAAGGTAATTTGACTGCGTACCTTATGTACTTACAATTATTGGGAGTCAACCAAATGTTTCGTCAGTAATTTTTCTGCAGGCTGTTCTGTTCTTAAAGTTAGTTAGCTGCAGAACCTAAACATATATTATACATGGTCACAAGTACTAAGGTTATCTACTACTATTGCATCACTCCACTCTCTACCTAGAGCTGGATCATGGTATCTGGTCTCGTGATTTCTTAATATAACAGACGGTGAGCCGCATGTTCTCACTGTAACTTATCCAAGTCGCATATTAACTTGGTGGCAGCCTGCATGTACTCACGGTATCTGGTCTCATGTGTTTAGTGTAGCTGGTCGTGGCCGCATGCTATTAATTTGCAGTAATTTGCACACAAAACTTATGTATTTATAATAATTGGCCAACTTGTCAATGTTCTCGCGGTAACTTTTCAGCAGGCTATATATTCTGATTGTAATCTAGCCGTATAACCCACGCATTCACTGTAGCTGTCCGCGGGATACATGTCTACACTAATTTTGCCATAGGCCCCATGTTATCGTGGTAACTTGACCACTACCCACACATGTTCATAGTAACTTAGCCCTAAACCACTCACCAAAAAAATAAGAACTTTGAAAGTTTTCAAACATGCAAAAGATAACACGGAAATGAATATATGCATTTCTATTCTTTTTACATAATTAAAAAATAATAACATAATAAAATGAAAAAAAAAGTTTTTCGAGTAATATTACATTAATTTATTAAAAGTTTTAGTATTTCGTTTGATTTTTGTAGGAATCAAATGCAAAATGGACCATGTAAAATCATTTTTATGCAACCATTTGTCTTTATCCATGCTAAAAAGTGTTTGTTTAAGAATATGTATTGATCCAGACAGGCTTGAGCATTTTAACTTATTTACCGACATCTCAACATTATTTACACATCTTCTTTATTGAGCGCACGTTTAAAATGAAAAATGTAAGTACTTCTTTTTTTATTATATTTATTAAACATTAAATACATAAAAAAAGATGTACTTAGGTAGAGATTCCACAAATAAGTTAGCTCGTTATTGAAAAGGATTATATTTTATGTTTTACTTTAAAATAGAAGACATTAAATAAAATATTTTTATAACGTTTACAGGTTCAAATGTTTATTAAACTAAAGTTGGATCATGTTTCCTATTTTAAAATCTCAAAAAAGAATTTTCTTAGCAATAAACCTTTTTTACGTGGACTGGCCATAGCATAAAATGAACTACAAGAAAAGCACCGACGTTTCAAATACAACTCTGGTTTATTTAAAATAATGTAGGAAAAAATGATAACTTACTTCTTTTCTTCTGATGGCGTATTTCCTGAAATAAAAAGAAAAAATATAATTATAAATCTTGACCAAAATAAACATGAATAAAAAAAATTATAATAATATTATTCGATTAGATAATAATTAAGTAATATCAACGTAGGAAATTAAGAAAGGTGATTTTTATGCAGCAAATATTTTGTTTTAAGCTGGCAATACAGATACAGTTAATATTTATGCCATAAGCAATGGCTGCACCTCTGTTACTCACTTATCTCACCCGGGGGCCCGTGTAGCTTAAAGATATGCTCCGGACGCGAGTAACATTATCCCCACAATGCTCTACGATCGTATTAGACCGGGACTTACGGCTTAAAGTGGATTTCGAACCACTACAGACATCCATTGTACAGCCGGAACTTGAACCCGAAATCTGTGGTATCGAGCTCCAGAGTGAATATAATTCAACATCATATTATTATTACTTATTATACACCAAATATAATTTGGGAAATATGTAAAAAGGTTTAAATGATCTTAAAAATACTTAAAATTTGCTATATATAGGAGTGATGAATGAATGACAACTAGAGGCCGATGTCTGAACAACAACGAAGTGTAGCCTACATTGTTGCGGGTGGCAAGAATTTCAACTTCTCTAATACACTGGTTCCCAAAGTAGGCAATACTTCATCAAAGGGGGCAATAGTAGCGTGAGATGCGTTTTAGAGACGTTTAATAAAGATAAGTTTTCAGTGAAAGCATAGAATAGAAAAAAATAGCAAAAATATTTATAAATAAAATAAGATCTTTATAATATACACTCAAGAGCCAAAACATTATTACCACCCCTACATTTTGCAATGAACTCGCCTGGATGACGTGGAAGGCACGTGATGAGGTGGAAGTGGTATTTAACTGGTATTAAGTGGTGGTATTAATCCATGCCAATTCGGGTTGAAGCTGTGTTGCGCGCCAAAAGTGGGCCAACTCGTTATTGGCAGGTAGTCATTTGGCTCTTGAGTGTATATGTTAACGTATACCACAACAATTAACAACTTATACTTATACGACAACAATCAACAACTTATACTTATACCACAACAGTCAGCAACTTATACTACAACAATCAACAACTTATACTACAACAATCAACAACTTATACTTAGGGGCCTGAATGGCCGAGTGACTAGCGCTTTGGCGCTCGGTACCACAGGTTTCGGGTTCGAGTCCCGGCGGTGCCATGGATGTTTGTAGTGGTTCGGAATCCACTTTAAACCGTAGGTTCCGGTGTAACACGATCGTAGAGCGTTGTGGAGAGTGACATATTAAAAATAAGGAAAAACTAACTGTTCATATATATAGTGATTAGGGGATTATAGTCCTTATTGCTTCACATCCCCATATACCACTTCATTCATAAACTTATACTTATACCGCAACAATCAACAACTTATATCACAACAATCACAAGTTAAATTCTGGGAGACAGTTACACAGTACTTGTTTATATCGAAGCTAGCATAGATGTTGATGCCAATGAAACATCATCACAATCTCGGCATTCCTATGAAGTTATAATTTATTAGTAAAAATAAAATAAAACCTTTCTTATTTTTAATAAATATTTTTACATAATTATAATACAAAAAAAAAGAAATTGAATAAATAAAAATAAGTGTTTGTGTTTTAAGAAAATATACAATTTCATATATAACACACCAATCGCATGCTAAATTATAAGGAACAGTTACAGAGCCGTGGTTTATATCGAAGAGGATGCGAAGGAACTATCATCGTATTATCAGGCATTCTATTCAGTTATCATTTATTAGTGTCAGGTCAAGCTTATGGCTATTAAGTTACCGGTGTGTCCGTCTCCCATCCTCACCGTGATGTTGTTGTCGTGACTCCCCTCTGGCCAATCAATAGGAAACCATCCCGGGACATTATGAAATCTAGATCAACGCTGCTCGCTGCGAGAATCTGCGACGGTTAGCTTTATGGACAAATGATTCCTCATGAACATCACATCAGTCAATAAAAGAAGCTTTTATCTAACCCTTAGCTTTCATAAATCATGAGCGTCATCATCATCATTTTGTCTACTGAGTTTTTAATCCTTTTGAAGATGGCTTATAAGTGAGATATCGATTTTTCAAATTATTTAATTTCAGGAAAAAATCATGTATAAATATCATTACGTGATGTCATGTCTTTTTTTGTAAATAAATTGTATAGTTGGATGTGTTGTTTCTGTAAATTTAAGATTTAAAAATACCTTTGCAATTTAGTACATACTAAAAGGATTTTCTTGAATTCATTTGATTTATTAAAACAAAAATTAAAAAAAAAAATTTTTAAATTACGCAATGTTTAAATAATTTTATTCCTAACTGTGCATTTTACCATCTTATATGAAATTAACGTTGGTTATAATTCCCTTAAAGAGAATATAAATATGAAAACCTTAACACGTGTATACATTTTTAAAATTTATTTATTTTTGAAAGTTATAACGTTCTGAATTGGGTTCATTTTTCCTTTATATATAGACTTATAGTTTGTATAATGTGGAATATTATTTATTAAACGTGAGTCTTATTTGTATTCAAATTTTAAATGGAAAATGCATCAATATTTGAAAAAAAACAGAAAAAAAATATATAAATAAATAAAATACAACGTATGTATTATATAAGGATGGAAACACAGCCACTGTGATTAGCGCTTATAATTTTATAAAACGATGGAGAAATTTTAGAACACACGAAATTCTCGAGATTGCTCTTTGTTGACATTATTTTTACGAATCTAATCTTTCACCTATATGGATAAATTTTTTCCTAAATGTTAACAAAAGGATTTTCATGTATATATTCATATTTGGTGTATTTTAAATGTATCAAATATTATTATATCATTTATACATTAACATTTTTTTTTAATATAAAAAAAAGAAATTCATTTTATTGTATTAAATAAAATTGCTTAAAAAATGTTATAATTATGAATGATTAGGAGCTATATGTTAAATGATAAGGAGTTAGGAGCATTTATGATAACGAGTTATACTGCCACTAAAACTAAATTATTGTTCTAACTAATATTGTAATTAAAATAAGTATTTATTTACATATTCACAGGATATTTTGGTAACATAATTTACATTTGTCTGTCCATAATAAAATTTAGCGTTTTGAATTTTTTTACATTAACGAATAGGAAACGTTTTTTATTCCTAATTACTTTGATTATGAAATAAAAAAATTACTTTCATTATTTAGGACATCTTTTTTTAGTTTTCGCAAAAAAAAATTTACATTGTTTAATTTTTTGGTTAACATAAAGTACACCCGTCTGACTGTAGTAAAATTTAGTGTTTGAAATTTCTTACATTAACGAAGAATTTCTGAGGAAATTTTTTTACTCTGATTATGAAGTAAAAAATTACTTTGATAGTGAAGTAAAAATTACTTTGATAGTGAAGTAAAAAATTATTGAGATTAGGAAGTAAAAAATTTACTTAGATTATGAAGTAAAAAATTATTTAGATTATGAAGTAAAAAATATATGTATATTATTATTATTTTTAAATTATACCTGTCTAACCATGACAAAGTTTAGTGTTTGGATTTTCTTACATTAATGAAGATTCTAAGAGGAAATATGTTTTACTCTTAATTACTCTGATTATTGAAGTAAAAAATTACTTTGATAGTGAAGTAAAAAATTACCTTGATAGTGAAGTAAAAATACTATGATAGTGAAATAAAAAGATTATTCAGATTATGAAGTAAAAAATGTACTTTGATTAAGAAGTAAAAAAAAATTCTTTGCTTATGTATCATTTCCTTATTAAGTTTTCTGAACAACATTTACATTGGCTAGTTTCTTTTTTTTTCTAGAACAAAATCATCAATTTGTTTAAACGAATATTCAGCATTAAAAATGAGATTTATGTTAGTTGCGCTTTATTCTGAATAATCAAAATTATAAAGTCAGCATATAATTCTCATTTAAATTGACGTCATTGCTTTTGCATTTGGCAAAACAAAGTTTATTCGCTGACGCTTAAGTATTCAAATTTATTTTAAACTCTTGAAAATTATACGCGTTTGCTTTTGACGCTTATTTATAAGGATGTTTGTTTCCCCTAACTCAAAGCAAAGAAACCGTGATTTTGAATAACAACTGGGTCTTAGATTCGAATAGTTTTGTAATCTGCACACATAAATTACATCTGTATTTCTTTTGATTTTCTTTAAAACTAAACTTTTTAAAAAGATGCAACGAAAGCATATATGTTATATGCAAATACATTTTAAGCAGACTTTAACTTTTAGTTAATAAGACGGTTTACTATATATTAAAGAAAAATGTTTTACATTATAATTTCTGTTAGAATATTTATTAAATATTTATGAATATATTGCAAAATTATAAATCTTTCACATTAAACTAATGCATTTTATTAAACATACATTTACATATAAGAAAATATGCAGCTGAATTCAGAATTATATTTGCAGTGGATATATTAGTTTCTATTTTTTAATATATCTGGGACTTGTTTTACAGCTTTGCAACTGTGTTGCAAAACTAAATTGTTTGGAAACTAAAATGCCAGAGTAATATTTTTTTAGTAGCTTGTTAGATGTAAGTACCTAATGTTTTTATATCACATGAAAAAAATCTTAAGAAATTATCTCCAAATATTCTATCATCTGACTAATGCACCAGCGATTACGTGAAAATTAACTTGAAGGAAGTCCCAGGTATGTATCCCCTTATGGAACCCTTTGCAGTCATTCTTTTCACTATTGAGGAGACTCGATGACAACCATGACTATGTGCCGTATATATTATTAGACTAACTGATGAGATAATTTTTGATTTTCTTCCATACGCCACTTAACTTTGGAGGAAGTGCTACCCCCTGCAAATCATTTCAGAAGGCAATGCTCTACTTTCATTGCACCATCAATGAGCTGCTTGTGGCATACATTAATGGAAGACTTGCCCACTGGTAGAATGATGAAAGTAATTGCTTAGCAGTAACGTGGCTTATAGGAGAAATCTAGCAAACTATTTGCAGACATTTTGTTGATTAATCATGTACCTGTGGTAAAGTTAGGTACAGCATGATCCAGGCTTGAAACCTTTGGTGGAACCCTTTGCAGTCCCTATTTTCACTATTGAGGAGCCTCGATGGAGATCATGACAAAGTCTTAAGCAGATTGCCAGGTTAATTGATCTGATGGTTATCCAGATTTTCTCTTATACGTCACGTATACAGGCAATAAATGCTGCCCTGAAAATCATTTCAGAAGGCAATACTCTTATTTTATGTTATAATACACCATACATGCTGCTACACCTTATAATACCCCAATATATGCTGCTATGAAACAGAGTAAAACATATTGACAGGTTTACAATCCACTTGATAAACTTGGCAGATACATGGATGGAATTGTTTAACAGCTTTCGAGAAAAACTTCAAACCTCTATATGCTAACTTTTAGATAACAGGAAGATTCCTTGCTGAACTTTCTGCAGTTGAAGTAATAGTAAAAATGCCCGTAAAAGCAATGCGTTTATGGATTATTATATTTCTAATTGTGTTTATAATTAATACGTTTATTTTTGGCTTACTTATGTAAAATTGAATGTAAATTTAAATTTGTGAATAAAAATTTAAAAAAAACCCATTTTATTTGGAGCTTTAATATTAACATTATTCACTAAAGTACAATGGGAAATACCAAGGGAATACCAATACAATAGATCATGAGAGAGAGAAATTAGAGATATGTAGTTAGACATGTACAAAGATAAAACTTCTTCGTACTAACTTTCTAATTTGATCTTTTTAAATGTTGTTCTAAATGCCTTGTTTACAATTAAATATCTTCTGTTTTATTTTTAACCCTGAAACCTATAAGTAGTGTATTGTTTTACGTATTTAAAATGGAACTATATGTTTATATTTCTTGTTAAAATAACGATGAATTAACACAATTATCAACATCAAATAAAAGGAATTTCCATGCAATCTGTGACGCAAATAAGCAATTCCACAAAACGAAACAAAAATGTATGAATCACTGTGATACAAAACCCACCAGATAATTACTCAACGACAAGTGGGAATGCAAACAAACCGTAAATTGGAATCAAACCCCTTATTGCCCCCGATGGAATTCTTTCAGAGTGGCAAAATGGAAATCTCGCTCGCTGTCTTGACACACCATAACTCTGTCAGCAAGTTGACAGCGGCAGGCATAATAAATAAGCCTAATTTGCCTTCGTCCACCGTTGGAGTTGCGCAGCATTTAATTTCAGCCGTTACAAAGTAATTAGGTTTTTAAGTGGTTTTATTCGCATAAATATCACTAGAGAGGAATTTGATTCAGTGTTTCCCGGCTACGTGAAATGTATTACGCTTACATGGTGGCATAGAGAAATATCTGTACTACTAATTTGTGATGAAAATTATTAGTCTTATTAATTATTAGTATTATTTGAGTATATGTTTGGTACATTGCTCAGAAAATGAAATCTTCGGATAAAAATAAATCGTGTGTTTAATTTAATATTACTAGTGTTTCAATATAGAATAATAATTTCTATATTCCGATTCTCTGACAATTCTAGAAGTTTTTTCCAATTCATTGACGTTGTCCGTTGAAGTGAGTGCGGTTTGGAAGTGAAGATACTCGATGTGATTGTGACTATGCATGTAATGTGTCCCGCATCAATAGTCAGATTACATGGTGAGTATTTTTCTCGTTTTCCTCCATATGACACGGAAATTCAAGATAATACTAAAATGTGATCCCTGTTTCCTGTGGTTGGGCAATTCGGGACATCAGTTATATTGAATACGAAGTCCACTGTCGTTCAGAAAATAAAATAATTAAAAATAGAACAGAAAATAATTAAGAATATATTTATTTTTTAAGGATTAGGTTCCCATTTAAAGGTTTCGTAACTTCTTCGAGTATTCAAGGGTAAACATCTCGGTGCCTATTCTCGGATTAAATACGAAGATTGTGGAATCGGAATAGAATAGAAAGACTCGAATTCTTTTAATTTCGAAACACATCTCATATTATTCACTAAATGTGATGCAGCAAATCAACATCCAGAAATACCATTTCGAATTTTTCATAACCGGTAATACTGAATCGAATCAACTGATCAACCGAATTCAATCAGTTTCAAAACAATGATCTTTATTCACTAAATGGGATTCAATAAATAAATCGCCGAAAAAGCAATTTTAATTTTTTCATAAAAAATACTACAAAACCGAATCAACCGATCAAACCGAATTCCTTCAGGTTGAAAAACGTACACTTCATTCACTGAATGCGATGCAATAAATCAACATTATAAAAAATAATCTGGAATTTTTTCATCACTAAATTGTGCACCCTGTGTTTCTTGTGAATGAATTGTTCATGTCATTCTTGCCCGCAATTATATTGAATACGAAGCCCACCGATGGTTAACAGAAAAATTCAGTTTTCTAGGGTTAGGGTGATATTTGAAGATTTCGTAACTTCCTGTTCGAGTGCGAAGGAATGGTAAGCTAAATTTCTATTTCCGAATTAGATACAAAAGATTTCCAGTTTGGTTTCACTTAACAAGGTTTAATTTGAATTCTTTCATTTTCAAAACCGTACAGATTATTGACAATAAATCAACAATCTAAAAAACAACTTGAATTATTTTCATAACAAGTAGTGCCGAACTGAATAAACCCGATTTCTTACAGTATCAAAACCGTATGCTTCTTTCACTAAATATGATGCAATACATCAATCGACTGAAAAGACGTTCTGAATTTTTTCATAACCTGTAATACTAAACTGAATCAACCGATCAAACCAAATTCTTCCAGTTTTAAAACAGTATGTTTCATTTACTATTCATTTCATTTTATTCATTTTCATTCATGATGTGATAAATCAACCACCATAACATTCTTTTTTTTTCATAACTAGTTATTCTGATCTATATTGAAATAAATTAACTGTTTTATATTTGAAAATGATATCAGAATTATATTCTACTATGACATTAGATATGTTCGAAATTTCATAAATTAACAACGCATTTTGCTTACTATTCAGAAATATATGAAACTTTCATTAAACAGTCCAACTTAACGTTTGACCATAAGATCCTTTTGAAAATTTAATATAAATTGATTATCTTTTGTGAAAACTTTTTATTTTCATGTGAAATAAAATCTCATTTAACATACGATACTACAAGTACAGATGCACATCTCAAATAACTCAGAAAACCGAAATTCTCTATGCATTCAGAAATTTCTTAAACCCTCATTAAACAATCCAACTTAACGTTTAGCCATCAAATCGTTTTGAAAATTTAATAGTAATTGACTATATTTTGTGAAAACATTTTATTTTCCTATCTCATCATATATCTCAAAATCTCATAGAACATGCAATATTACAAGTACAGATATGCACTCCATTGACATCTGAGGCACTTCTCAAATAACCCAGAAAACTGAAATTCTCCAAATCCTGCTTAACTAATAACTGGCGGTGTAACTGAATCAGTGACATTCAATAATCAATACCTTTTCCAAATAATTTCAAGCTCCCTCTAGGTTTATTTTAATAACAGATTTCGAATGTCTCGTTTCAAATCATTGTAGAAAGAGAGAAAGCACTGTAGTGATTCTACAAGAAACATTCACATTTATGCATTCAGGCTCAGTCCTACCTTGATTTTTAACACACTTACGATGCGTTTGCGTGGGATATTTTTAATATCTCCGCTATGGATTTTCGATGCCATTCCAGTGTACAGTTACATTTCCTTGGTTCCCGAAAATATGTACCAATAAAATTCCTCATGCGTTTATCGATACTGACATTTCGCAGCACAGGCAAAAATGAATCATGTACAGTATTTACTCCGGATTAGAATCAATAGTGCACAACAAATCATATCTGTTCCATTCTGACATTTACGGTGTTCTTAGAAACTTAGTTGTCTTGGCTATAAAACATGTCTGGAAGTTTATTATTATTGGTATCATATTTTTTTTTATTTAATCCTTAGAAGGTCTTAAACATATTTCTTCAATTCATAGAATAGTTTGCTTTAATATTTTATGCATATTTCTTGGCTAGACTTCCAGACGATGTATGTTTAATTTTTAATCATTTAAATAGAAATATTTTGTTGTCCATTTTGAAGCTAACCTGTTTTTTATCAAGCTGTTTGTTTCTTATTTCTGAATGTGGTAAACATATTGGTTATTAAATATTCAGTATTGGAGACTACTTTTATATATAAAAGAAACAAAAAGTAAAAAAAGTATGTTTATCGTTAGGGTTTTTTGTATATAAATAATTTAAGTGAAAATTAAATGCGGCAGACAGTTAATTGTTTTCTTTTACCTCTTGAAAACCACCAAAAACATAAAAATAATTAGAGCTGAATTAAACTTTTAATGTTTACTGTCAATTGAAATATACATATTTAATAAAAATGTTATTGATTGCGATGAATTATTTATTGTTTAATTTATATTTTCATTACAAAAAACAAACAAGCAATTACTTTAGATAATGACATTAGACGGTTAATTTTGTTGTTGTTTCTTATCCCACTTGGTCGACACCCACTTGTAGACGCACAGTTATCCCAATCGGTCGGATTCGAGTGCCGGCTGTGGCATGCATGTTTGTAGTGGTTCGGATTCCCCTTTAAATCGTAGGTCCCAGTCTAATATGACTGTTGGACGTAGGGCTGACAACACTACTCAGGAAAAAGAAATCATCTGTCTCAAAATATACCAGTAGGCAAACGGCCTTTCCCTAGCATAGGGAGGTTGCGCCATTGATGATGATGATGATAATTTTATTGGTAAATGAAAAGATTTTAAAGCGCTTTATTTGTAAAATCTTAAAAGTTCTTATTTATTTTAAAATGTATTGATTAGCGAATTTATGATATGAATGTTATTAAAATGCGAAAGTACAGTTTAAAAATGATGTTGTGAGGGACTATAAGGAAAGTAATAAAAAATTAAGGTATAATATTCTATTTTTAACTTCTTATAGCCAAAGGAAATTTTTCTTTTCACAAATAGTCTGAAGCAATTATTTTTTCTTTGTTTATCTTCAACAAAATTTTAGTAATAATAAGTTCAATGAATATTTTTCTTTTTCAGAAATTGTCTGAAGCAGTCATTTTTTTTCTTTGTATTAATTTCAACGAAATTGTAGTAGTGGTAATTTTAATGAATTTAATGAATTAATAATTTTAATGAATTAATAATTTAATAATTTTAATGATGATTTCAAAGAAAGTTGTAATTTCAGAGAAGCTAAAACACTATCTCAATCTGAAAACACTACAACAAGAATGGGAGTCAATAACACATTTATGCATGCATCACTGAAGATATACAAAGAAGATAGATACACTTTTTTCTTTATTTCTCTTTTATTCTTCCAACCTCGTTGACCTGTAATGTCTGCAAACCTTTTTATCCATCCATCGATATCCGTTAAATTTCAGTTAGATTTTGTTCGGAATATTGATTCCAGTCAGACCATTTCGGTTCCAAATTGATGGAAAACTAGGGATATATTGAAAACGGAAAAAAGATGGCGCATAACCTTCGTTGCTGAAGAACCTGGAGAATTTGCGGCTGTCACCGATGGAGGCAGAAACTTGAAAAATGATTTCTTCTTCTTCTTCTTTTCCTTCCAAGCTTCAAATCGAGTGGTTTATGTATATCCATAAAACTTCCGGGCTGTGTTTTCCAAAACTTTGGACAATAAAAGCCACATTAGGAGTGATTAAGTGACTCTGATTGTTTTAAGTACTGATTCTGAACTGGAACTGATTCTTCTGAATCTTTTCTTCGATTCGATTGAAGGTTCCTTTTTTTTTTCTTTCTTCTTATTGTTTTTGTTTGGTTTGATGCGACATTACGGAGTTGGAAGAATTTGTTCGTATCAGAATGTTGAATAAGACCTGTCACCCATCCAAGGGATGATATATTTTGCTTTTAAAGCAGCCGAATAAATATATGTTTAGAATTTTTCTCCAAGTATGAAGAATGGTTTATTTATTTTATTTGAATGTAAATATTAAAGGCAGGATGAAAGTTTCAAGCATCTTTGATTTGTAGCGTTTGAAATTTGAAATAAAAGACTTTTCTCTTTAAATTTTTATAACTCAGTGCTTTATTAAATGTTTAATGGAATATTTATGAAGTTTTTTCTTTAAATCTGTAGCATATCTTTCAAAATTTAAACAATCATTTGTCAATTTTTGTACTTATTTTATTCACGGCTTATTTCACATTCGTAGTTTTTACTGTCCTTATTTTTAAATTATTGAAAATTTTACGGTATAAAGAGGTAAATCATTTTACGTTTACAGTAAAAATGCAACATGAAATTAATTTATTTTACTTACTGTCAAGATGCTATTATAATTTGCAAAAAAAAAAAAATCCTCATTTATTTGTAAAATGTAAAATTATTTCTTATTTATTTGTAAAATGTAAAAGAAAGTTCTTTATTTTCAAATGTATTGCTTCTGTATTTATGATATTGATGTTAACAAAATGAAAAACTAAGATTTAAAAATGATGTTGTGAGGGACTATAAATATAGAATAAGTTTAATTAAGGTATGCTATTCTATTTTTGAATTCTTATAACCGAATGAAAATTTTCTTTTTTCACAAATTGTCTGAAGCAATTATTATAATTTTTTTTTGTTTAATTTCAACGAAACTGTAGTAATAATAATTTCAATGAATTTGCTACTTCCAAGGCAATTTCAAAGAAAGTTGTAATTTCAGCGGAACCAAAACATTATCTCAATCTGAAAAAACTACAACAAGAATGGAGTCAGTAACACATTTATGCAAGCATCAATGAAGATAAAAAATAACTTTATTTCTCTTTTCTTTTTGCAGCCTCGTTGACCTGCATTGTCCGCAAACCTTTTTATCTATCCATCGATATCTGTTAAATTTCTGCTAGATTTTGTTCGAAATATTGATTCCAGTCCGACCATTTTGGTTCCAAATTGATGGAAAACTAGGGAAATATTGAAAATGGAAAAAAGATGCCTCACAACCTTCGTTGCAGAAGATCCTGAAGAATTTGCGGCTGTCACCGATGGAGGCAGAAACTTGAAAAATGATTTCTTCTTCTTCTTTTCCTTCCACGATTCAACTCTTTACCGGATTTTATTCGGAACTCGAGTGGTTTATATACATCCATAAAACTTCCAGGCTTTTTTTTTCAAAACTTTGGAGAATAAAAAACACATTAGGAGTGATTAAGTGACTCTGATTGTTTTAAGAACTGATTCTGAACTGGAACTGATTCTTCTGAATCTTTTCTTCGATTCGATTGAAGGTTATTTTTTTTCTTTCTTCTTATCGTTTTTGTTTGGTTTGATGCGACATTACGGAGTTGGAAGAATTTGTTCGTTTCAGAATGTTGGATAAGACCTGTCACCCCTCCAAGGGATGATATATTTTGCTTTTAAAGCAGCCGAATAAATATGTGTTAAGAATTTTTCTCAAAGTATAAAGAATGAGTTATTGATTTTATTTCCACGTAAATATCAAACGTAAGATGAAATTTTTAAGTATCTTTGATTTGTAGCATTTGAATTTGAAATAAAAGTTATGTTCCCTTTACATTTTTATAACTCAGTGCTTTATTAAATGTTTAATGGAATTTTTATGAAGGATTTTCTTTAAATCTGTAGCATATCTTTCAAATTTTAACCAATCATTTGTCAATTTTTGTACTAATCTTAGTTCAGGGTGGTAATTTTTACTGCTCTTATTTTTAAATTACGGGAAATTTTACGATTTAAAGAGGTATATCATTTTATGATTACAGTAAAAATGTAACTTGAAATTAATTTGTCTTACTTACTTTCAAGATGTTATTATAATGTACAAAAACAATTCTTATTTATTTGTAAAATGTAAAAAAAAAAAAATTCTTATTTATTTTCAAACTTATTTTCTGCTGTATTTATGATATAGCTTTTAACAAAATGCAAAATTACGATTTAAAAATGATGTTGTGAGGGATTATAAGGAAACTAATGAACCTAACTAGGGTATATTATTCTATTTTTAAGTTCTTACAACAAAATAAACATTTTCTTATTCACAAATTATCTGAAACAATTATTATTTTCTTTGTTTAATATCAAAGAAATTGTCGTAATGCTAATTTGAATAAACTAACTACTTTCAATACAATTTCAAAGAAAGTTGTAATTTCAGCGAATCTAAAACACTATCTTAATCCCAAAAAACTACAAGAAGAATGGAGTCAATGCCACATTTATGCATGCATCACTGAAGATAAAAAGAAAAGAGAGATAAACCTTTTTCTTTTTATCTTTCATCCTCGTTGACCTGTAATGTCTGCAAACCTTTTTATCCATCCATCGATATCCGTTAAATTTCTGCTGGATTTTGTTCGGAATATTGATTCCAGTCCGACCATTTCGGTTCCAAATTGATGGAAAACTAGGGAAATATTGAAAATGGAAAAAGATGCCGCACAACCTTCGTCGCTGAAGAACCTGAAGAATTTGCGGCTGTCACCGATGGAGGCAGAAGCTTGAAAAATGATTTCTTCGTCTTCTTTTCCTTCCAAGATTCAACTCTTTACCGGATTTTATTCTGAACTCGAGTGGTTTATATATATCCATAAAACTTCCAGGCTGTGTTTTTCAAAACTTTGGAGAATAAAACCCACATTAGGAGTGATTGAGTGACTCTGATTGTTTTAAGAACTGATTCTGAACTGGAACTGATTCTTCTGAATCTTTTCTTCGATTCGATTGAAGGTTCTTTTTTTCTTCTTTCTTTGTTGTTTTTGTTTGGTTTGATGCGACATTAGAGAGTTGGAGGAATTTGTTCTTGTCAGAATGTTGGATAAGACCTGTCACAAATCAAAGTGATGATATATTTTGATTTTAAAACAGCCGAATAAATATGTGTTTAGAATTTTTTCTCAAAAGTATGAAGAATAATTTATTTATTTTATTTAAACGTAAATATCAAACATAGGATGACATTTTTAAGTATCTTTGATTTGTAGCATTTGAATTTGAAGATGCAAAGTTCCTTAAATATCAGAAAAGTATTCTCGTTACAGAGCGTTGCCATCTTTTAAAGTTAATAATCAGAGGACCCGGAGATATTTAATCCTAGATACAGATAACTTTGAGATAAATATCTGTCTAATAATTCACACAATAATCATAATCTACTAAAAAATAAATCAATTCCAAATTAGGAAAAAAGTTTGACCTTGTTAAGGGGACAAAAATATACATAGCTCTTTAATTATCAATAATAATTTTTCATTACAGTGTGTCGTCGTCTTGTAAAGATAACAACCTGTAATCCTGGAGATATTTAATCCTAGATACACATATCTTTGAGCTAAATATTTGTCTAATAATTCACACATTACAATAAACATTTTCTTGTAAAAAATCGATTTTACAACTCAAATCCAAAATTAGGAAAAAAACTTCCTTGCCAAGGGAAAAAAAAACAACAACCCCAGTTCCCTTATTATCAATGAAAATTTTTCATTACATAGCATCGTCATCTTCTAAGTCAATAACAAGCAAACGGGTTATTTATTTAATCCTAAATGCACATTGCAAGGTGTGGTCATTTTTTAAAGTTAATAATCAGCAATCCTGGAGATATTTAATCCTAGATACACATAACTTTGAGATAAATATTTGTTTAATAATTCACAATAAGTATTTGTCTAATAGTTCACACAATACAATAAGCATAATCTTGTAAAAATAACGTTTGTTAATATTAACGCAACGTTTGTTAATGGTACAAAAAAAAGATACATAGTTTCTTAAATATCAGCAAAGTATTCTCGTTACAGAGCGTTGCCATCTTTTAAAGTTAATAATCAGCAGACCCGGAGATATTTAAGGCAGGATACATATTTCCTTGCACGTGTTCCAAAGACACAAAACGGAACGAGCCCCCGAGGAGTTATTTAATAGAGGCGCTGAAAACGGGCTCGTTTTTGTTGGCGTCGTGATACGAGTGCCTATGGGGAAATTAAACTTTTGGCGCAGGTAGAGGACATAAAAAGGATACCTTTGGCGATATTCCTCTTTCCCTGGAACTTGAGGTAGAGGATAATAGAGAAGGCGACGAGGACAATTCCGCCGATGACAGCAAAAAGGATTAGTAGAACGGGACTGACGCTCAATTCCCAGACGTCCTCTGAAAAAGAAGATGGTGGAACATGTTTTAAGAATGAGTCTTCCATGCAGGCAGATAAATATTGTTACGAACCAGACTATCATGTTTGGTTCGTTTATAATAAACACAATTAAGAGTTCTGGATCTTGTGAGTGGTTGTCCTGGCAAAAGATGCTGTTTCGTTGACCAAGTTTGTTTTGTCCCCATTAAAGCGAATAGGAGTAACTCTTAACATGCTAAAAGTTAATTATCATTTATTTCGCTAGCTTAAATGTTTGGAGTTAAATTTATAGTCTAAAAAGTCCTGTTAAATTGTGTGTTAAGTTTAGTGTTAGACTTACTGCTTAGAAAATAGTCGTTTTATTTAAATGCTTATATGTGGATAATGTAAGTGGTATTTGTGTTTTTTGAAGCTGCAATAATATACTACAATTAGTTAGTACAAACATTTTGTGGCAAGTAATTCAGTGGTTATTTAGTAAGTCAAGATATTTAATAATGAAAGAAAAATTACTTAAGTGTTAGTTGTTTCATTTCATTAAATTGTATCTGAGAAAAATAGCATAAGATTAAATTATCAAGGCAATTAGTTTAAAGGTTATTAACATATTTCATCTAACTATTCTATATGACATCCAATCAGTTGCATTTCATTAAATTGTACCTGAGAAAAATAGCTTAAGATTAAATTATCAGGACAATTAGCTTGAAGATTATTAATGTATTTCATCACTTTATGAAATCAAATCAGTTGCATTTCATTAAATTGTATCAGGAAAAAATAGTATGACATTACATTATCAGGACAATTAATTTAAATATTATTAACATATTTCCTCATTTTATAGCATCGTTATTCACCAAATGGCTTCAGTCTGAATTCCACTTTCTTGTAATTTCTAAGCAAGTGTAAAACACAAAAAACACAAACTAAGTGTAAAACACAAAATAGTAATTTGTAAATAAATACAAAATAGTATTGTTTAATAGTAAATTCAACATTATTATTATTTATGTTAAATAATTTTATAAATTAATAGAAAATAATATTCAACTCCTTATTAATTATCTTGTTGGATTTTTAACTATATAAATTCCAATCATTTACCATAATTACATATACCCAGCCGATATATTCAACTCTATTTTCATCATATTGTCGTTTAAAATAATGCAGAAATAATTAAAGATAGGGAATAATAGGAAATACACAGATATATATGTAAACAAAAAATGTTCAATAATCAATTTGTTATTTGTGGCTACTTTCTTTAATCAAATATAGCAGCTATTTGATGATTTAATGTATATATGAATAAAGATGCATACTTTCGAATTTTTATAACATTAAAACAGTCATTTCGTAAATTATTACGCTAATTTCCATCGGATTTCTTAAAACACATCTGAAGAAAACTCATTAAGTGAGAAATTTACGACTGGTTTTATTAATTAAAGAAATGTTCTCAGTTTTATTAACAACTGTGACAGGAGTTTTAAACGATCAATATAGCGAGGACTTAGTCATTAATAGTTGATCACAAAATATAAATTCAAGACAGCTCAAAAACCTTTTATAGATTTTTGAAAATTTGCTTTGTTTTTACTTAATAAATTTCAAATATCCCTGAAAAATTTCAAACTTTAATGCATTTGTTTATTTAAATATATTTTTCCATTTATTCCTATAGAACCTTATAACTTCTCGGTCTATATTAGACCTATAACGGCCTCAAGAGAAGGGTCAATTTCAGATTGATGGGTACACTTAATTATTATTTACAAGCATTATATACATATAATGAACACTGGATTATTATACAAAGAAATAAAGATTAAAAAAAATTGATCACAAGTGCACGATTAAATCACAAGTTCAATAAACTCCAAGTTTAGAGATTTTTCAGAGTTATCGAGTCTGCGTCGAACCTAATTGCTTGGTCTGCGGCAGGCCTTAATTATAACACGGCGTGATACACGAAACCACAAGTGGTTCAGTTGGAAAAAACAGGCAGAAACTCCAGCCTATTCAGTCACTTCAGAGAAAAGTATAAAACAAAAACAATTTTGGTCGACTTGTCGCAGAACTATGTTTCTACTTTCCTTTTAAGACAATCCGTCAAGAAGGGGGCCAGCTTCCCTCACTTCTCATTGCAGTTGACATTTCCCAGCTTGTGGTTTATCACCAATCCCAATGGAACAATTCATGTTATAGTTCATATTTCATCTGTAGTTGTTTCATCCTGTGAAGGTCGCTCAGACATTCACTAATATCCTGAGTTTGATTATACATGCTAACGAATATCTGCTATCAGATTTGAGTGCCAGGTTGTTCTCATTATTACAAAATACTAATTGCATGTAATATAACAACCCACAATACTGCTTGTATCCTATTAAATTAGAATGATTTGTTGTGATAACAAACTTATCAAATAATATATATTCCTTTCTCCTAGGAATGAGATGCCAAAACTCTTCCCGTGAAAAAAAAATGCTACAACCCTATTTACAAAACTTTAAAATGTAATAAATGTAAGATTGTCAATAGTAAAAAAACCCATAAAATTCACAAACAAAAATGCTGAATAAAATATTTGAATAGGGCAATTTACTTTATGCAATGTTTCATTAACTTCACCATGAAGCACGGAGATCCTGAATTATGCATTGTTTCGGCAGCTAAAATTAAGCATTTTGGATATTAATACCAATATTATGTATTCGAAATTACAATTAACTCTCCATTGAAGGATACTCGTAGGACAAAATGAAGATGAGAGATCCCATGGTTGCCATAATGAATTTCGATCTTAATAAAGCGCCCAGAACACAGTGGACGAAATTGGCAGGAAGCGATCGTTGAGTATTTCTGAATACGGCTTATTGTATTTATCTCAAGTATAGAGAGACACAGAAATGAATAGCATTGCCTTTTCTGAACCGTTCATTTATTAGATTTCTTTATATTGTATCTATTTACGTTGTAGAGTTGAGGACGATTGTTATAATTTGCTTTTGTAGATTGAGAGTCCACAGAAACAATATTGGCTTTTGCAGCATATTTTATTATTTTGCCTTATTAACAAATTAATAAATTATAAATATCGCATTTAAGGTAGAATTTAAATAAGTATTAAAATTATACATATATATATATGATAACTGAGTGACTGGCCCTCGGTGCCACAAGTTTCGAGTTCGAGTCCCGGTCGTGCCATGGACGTTTGTAATTATTCGGAATTCACTTTAAGCTGTAGGTCCCAGTCTAATATGACTTTAGAGCTTTGGGCACGGACTGATCACCCTGCCTCGTAAAAAGAAAACATCTCCTGTCTATATATATATATATATGTTTGCGTGTGTATTTCTAGCTAGCATGTTACGAAATTGTAAGATTGAAAGTACGTATGGCATCCTGCCATGTTAAGTTTCAATAACTGTGGTCATATCCTGTTGTGATTTTTATTCTGCTTAATGGGCCAATGTGATTTGTTGTTGTTTTAAGAAATCAAGATAAAAAATTTAGGTAAAGAATAATTATCAATTGTTAATAAAATATTTCTTTAAATAATTGTTATTATTATGTTTAACAAACATGAATACGTTGCTGACAGTTTATTATATTAGGGTACACAATACCGTTTCGTCAAGTTGATTTACATTTAACTGAAAATCTATGTGTCACAAGTTTGGAAGGCAGCCAGAATGTGAATATGCATGCTATTATTGTTATTAGATGCATATAATCAATGATGACAATGATTAATTAAATATCCTAAATGGATAACACGTAAAATATGATAAATGCTATTTAACCTGTTTATATTAAATTGGATCTATATGTGATGTTTTGTTTAAAATAAAAGTTTAAAATACAAAGTTAAATTGGGGGCAATTGGGGCCTGATGGCCGAATGGTTAGCGCTTTGGCGTTTGGTACCATAGGTATCGGGTTCAAATCCCGGCTTTGCCCATGGGTGTGGTAGTGGTTCGGAATCCACTTTAAACCGTAGGTCCCGGTCCTGATAGGATCGTAGAGCGCTGCGGGGGCATTGTTACTCCGCGTCCGTGGCTTACCATCAAGTTACACGCGCCCCCTGGGTAATGCAAAGTGAGTAACGTCTGTGCAGCGCTTACCTTAAGGCATCCAAAGACGTTCATGTCTGTTTGCCTGCTGCATTAGAAAAAAAAAAAACTTGGAGGACAATTACCTTACAAGAGGGGATCGTAAGGTAAGAATTTGAATTGCAAAGTTATTAATTTTACCTCACCAAAGCAATCCGTGGAACATGAAAATTTCATATAAAATTTATCTTATGTTTCTAGCAAAACGGATTGGGAGAATATATATCCAAATAGACGGGAAGAAGAGAGTCAATTCTAATATATTTTCGGATACTTTTATTTACACCTTACAATGACGATATGACAAACAAAAATAATAGAAATACATCATTAAATTTTATATGCCACTGATGACAACCAACGAGAAAGTTCTAAAGTCCAAGGAGAAAAATTCTTACACGGAATTATGGTTACAGTTAAGTGGAATGGTAAAGAGTTCATGTGATAAATAATTCAAAAAGTTCTACATATATATAACATTTTTGACAATTAATACGAAATCTTTCTGTATTAATGTATTTTAGTTATAATGCTGTAAAATTTATGGCTAATTCTAGTACGGGCATATAGAAATTTGTCTTCATTAAAATTATGTTCAACGACATTAAAGTTAACATTGGTAAATAAAATTTTCTTTCAGAATCCAAAAAAAAAAAAAAAAATTAAATATTATGTTGAGGAACTTAGTTATCACGATTGAAATACACAACATGTTCGACTGTTCTACATAAATCTACCTATTGCTAAAAACAAATTAAATGCATTATGTTTCTTGATTGTACTATAATATATAAATAGTATAGCATCTTTATTCTACACAATCATCAGCTTTCTGTATTAAAATATTTTAGTTATAATGAAGTAAAATTTATGGTCAATTCTAGTATGAGCATATAGAAATTTTCTTTATTCAAACTATGTGCAACGATATAAAAGTTAGCATCGATAAATAAAAGTTTCTTGTAAAATGAGAAAAAAATAGATTAAATTTTATATGGAGGAAGATTTTAGTAATCCCGATTAAAATTAGCATGCATGTTCTACTATTCTACTTAAGTCCATCTATTGATAAAAACAAATTAAATACATGGTGTTTCATGATTATGCTAAAATATATAAACAGTATAGCATCTTTAATATATATAATCCTCAGTTTTATAAAAAATATTAAAAACAAAACTTCAATAGTATTTAAAAAGTTTGTTTTATTCCTTATGTATTTGCAAAAACAGAAGAAATTATTTAACTACTTTTGAAGATAAGAAATAAAGAGAGTAGTAATCATTTTTACAATGTTGCCACACGACAATAAAAATTGCTTTTCTTAATTCAATCCCAGAAAATGCTGTCTAGACAGAATAAGTGGTCGTATATTTTATTTGATCACGTGATGCAAAAGCGGATTCTGACGTCACGATAGACTTGAATTGTACCAAATTACTTTTTGGCTGCACACGTCTATTTTATTCAATTCCAATCCATCTCAGTGTTTGTATTTACTTTGGGATAGAATGTATTTCTTTCGAAATAAATTTACTTAAACAGTAACGGTTTCTTCCAAAAATGTTATTCCTCAAAAAATACTTCCAAACTGAAGAACTCATTTTAGAGAATTTCAGTAAGATTTGTAAAAGTTTTCAATACTTAAATTATTTATAAAATTTAAATTACAAAATTTTGTCCAAACTAAAATGGCAACTTTATACTACAATATTTTTCAAAAATGCTTTGTGATAATGTTAAAGTGTTCCATTACTATTTAGTTAAATAGTAACTTGTTTTTTTCAAAAGATATTATTCCTAAAATAACCTTTCGAATTACAGAAAGCATTTTAGAGAATTCCAATAAATGTTTTCAATACTTAAATTATTTATAAAATATTAATTACAAAATTTGGTTCAAACTAAAATGGCAAATTTATAATACAATATTTTCCAAAAGAGATAATGTTAAAGTATTCCAGTTTTTGATTCCTGAAAATTTCAGTAAGTATTCAATGTAGTCAGGTTTTTCTTCATATAGGGCCCAAACGTTCCCCAGAACTGCCAACTTTGCAACAAGTTTGAACTATATTTATAACAACCTAGCATACCCGTAACATATAACATGCTTCTCTCATTCAATTCAAAGTGTATCAGAGATTATTATACATAATGTTGATATGCAGAATACAGATCCTTTTTCCATTTCCCATGTAAAAGACAGTCTTCCATCTAATCCCCTTTAAGTTCAATAATTCCATCTAAGTGTCTCATTCAATTAGTATAATAAATACAGCATGATTATAATTAAATTCCCACATTCAAAATGCTGTAAAAAAACATTCTTCACAAAGAGTTCAAATTTAAACTGAAGATACTTGGGGAAGGGGGAAATGGTATGACATCAAAAAAGTTTCACAGATTTTCCCTATCTAAATTGTTAGGACCTTATCTTGGTGGATGGGCTTTCCACTCACAGTGTCACAACTGTTGAATGACTTGAAAGTAATTATTACCGTCAAAAAACCGAAACCATCAAGCACATTGAGCATTACAGTTAGTTCAATGTGCAACTCATTTCAAATATGCTGTAATTTCGATTCAAAATATCGCTGACCTGCCGAATTCACTTTCTTTATGCCACTCACACAGCCATCTATTAATACACTTTGGAACCTTTTTCGATGCCGTACCGTCTCCCCCTTCTTCAAGTAAATTCAGTTCAAATTTGAACTCACTGTGACGATTGGTTCTTTCTTTAAAGCATCTTGCAAGTGGGACTTTAATTAAAATCACCCTGTATATCAATGCATTCCTTACATTACGTGAAGAATTCATTAAAGATTATTGACAAGTATTTAGCTAAGACGCAAGCAACTTATTTATAAAATGCATCTAATATTCTTTTTAACTTAGCAATTTGCCATTCACAAGAAATAACATCTCAATTTTAGATTTCACAATTTCTTCATGTTTCTTGTGGGTAGCACTGCCTTCTAAGCGTAGTTAAATATCGAAAGGAAAGTTAATAACCTTGGATACATGTGGGAGGCATTTATTAAAACATAAGATATAGTATAAAGAAAGAAATTAAATTATTAATGATATTGTCTTTTGATGTCATATTTAGTATAACTTAAATTTAGTGTAGTCACAAATATGTTAAAAAAAAGAAACCCCGACTGCAAATATCGAAGCGTGGTAATAAGTATTCAGGAATAAGTATATAGGGATGAGAATAGTGATGAATTAGGCTCATCTTTCTCGTTAGGATCATTTTCAATATTATTCGCAATTTTATTTTCATATTATTCTTCGTTATCTTACTTTTCTGTGGATAATGCGAACGTTGCAAAAACTGATTTCAATAAAGAATTTTACAATTTTAAGGTTTAATGTTCCTTATTTGCAACATCTACATTCATTATGGGGGCCTGATGCCCGAGAGGCTAGCGCTCTGGCGCTGGGTGCTACAAGTTTCGGGTTTGAATCCCGGCGGTGACATGAATGTTTGCAGTGGTTCAGAATCCACTTTAAACCTTTGGTCCCGGTCTGATAGGATCGTAGAGCGGTGTGGGGGTAGTGTTACTCACGTCCGTAGCCTATCGTCAAGCTACATGCGCCCCGTGGGTGGTGCTAAATGAGTAACGTCGGCGTAGCCCTTGCTTATGCATAAAGATAACTGTCTATGTATTTGCGGGCTGCATTAGAAAAAAAAATTATGTCGATAATGCCAATGTTACAAAAACCATTTCTATATAGAATTTTATAATTTTAAGGCTTAAAGGGCCTTATTTACAACATATGTATTTAAATACATGATTGAAGACATGAGACCATATATAGATGCCCCAAAGAAAATATTTTTTTCTCTGCATCTCTCTCTTAAATAAAGGTAAAATTTCACGAGGTGCTGAGTAATTTTTTTTCCTCTGAAAAGGGGGCGAAATAAAAAATAAATTTGTGAACCACCGGTTGATGGCCCCAAATCTGTGGCCCAGATTATTAATCCGAGAATCTTTCCGCATCCAAGAAGGAAAAGTAAAAGGGGAGAGATATTCAATTCGTCTCGGAATCGTGCTGGGAAGAAGTAGAAATCTCCCTCCTCCTCCTTGAACGACGGAAGCAGACAGCGGCATTCAGTATGAATGGGGGAGGTCCATCAGGAATCGCGTCCGATGTCACGTCTCTGCTTTCGCAGATTTTCTTTTCGGACGGCGGCAGATAAAAAAAAGAGAGGAACAGGTCGGGAATCGATGGGAAGGAACGAGGACAGCCACAAACCCAGATTGATCTGAAGCAATGCCTACACATCGAAATTTGTTGGCATGTATTTTTGTTGGCATGTTAGGGGTTGTGGTGCGACCACTGGAGGGTGAAATGGAGTCGGAGGTTTAAGAAGGACGAAAGCCAGAACACGATGAGGAGGGATGGAAATAGGTATTGGGTAGAATACGTGACGGGTTTTTTTTTTAACAATCATTCCAGAGCTTTGTGTTACAGACATTTAAGAAAGCCATGATGTTAACTTTTATTTTAAAATTTATTTGCTAAATAGTATGCTGATATTAAAATATACACTTTTTGCTTCATTTTAGGTATTTTTTTTTTAAATTTAGCTATACATGGAATATTATAAATTCTATATAGATAAACTGACCTGAAAAAAAAACTAATTTTATTTTATAAGATAACCCTTCGAATATAAATATAAATGAGTTTGTATAACCAACATATTTTTCCACATTTACTTAAGATCATCCTCATGGGGCTTGAATGGTCGAGTGTCTGACGCTCGGTGATACAGGTTTCCGGTTCCAATCTCGCGGTGCCATGGATTTTTGTAGTAGTTGGGAATCCACTATAAACTGCAGGTCCCTGCCTAGTAGAACTGTGGAACGTTGATGGGTTGTGTTACTCGCGATCGTAGCTGACACTTGCACTAAAGTAGTGCTAAATGATTAATGTCGATGCAGAACTTGCTTATGACATAAAGATGAACTGTTTCAGTATTGCTTGCTGCATTAAAAAAAAACTATGGATAATGCAAATGTTACAAGAACCAATTTCAATAGGGATTTTATAATTTTAAGGTTTAAGATGCCTTATTTACAATATGTGTATTTATCATGATTTAAGTACATATATCATCATCATCATCAGAGGCCCAACAACCCCCTGGTGGGCCAATACCTCCTACGTACTGGCAGATTTCGAAACAAGAGTTGCTATTCTTTTTATGGGGTAGGGTTGTCAGCCCTACGACCAACGCTCCACTGCCATTATAATTTAAAGTGGATTCCGAACCAGCACAAATATCCACGCCACCACTGTAACAAGTACATATATAGATACAAAAAAAAATATTTTTTTTGTCTGCATCTCTCTCTCTCTCTCTCTTAAATAAAGTTAAATTTCTGTGGGGTGTTGAGTAATTATTTTTCCCTGAAGAAGGGGCGGTATAAGAAATAAATTTGTGAACCACCGGTTGATGGCCCCAAATCTGAAGCCCAGAGAATTAACGAGAATCATTCCGCATACGAGAAGGAAAAGAAGGCGGTTGAGATTTTCAGTTCGTCTCCGAATCGTGCCGGGGAGGACGAGGAAGTAGAAACCTCCCTCCTCCTCCTCAAACGACGGAAGCAGACAGCGGCATTCGGATGAATGGGGGAGGTCCATCAGGAATTTGCGTTCGATGTCCCATCTCTGCTTTCGCAGATTTGCTTTTCGGACTGCGGAATCGATCGGAAGGAACGAGGACAGCCGCAGACCCGGATTGATCTGAAGCAATGGAAGATCTGCCTCCTGATCAAAAAGGGGGTTGGGGTTTTTTGTTGGCATGTTAGGGGGTGTAGTGCAACCACTGGAGAGTGAAATGGAGTCGGAGGCTTAAGAAGGATGAAATCCGGAACATGATGAGGAGGAATGGCAATAGGTATTGGGTAGAATACGTTTTTTTTTTTTTAACATTCTTTCCCGCGCTTTGTTATACAGACATTTATGTAAGCCATTATATTAACTTACATTTTAAAATTTATTTGGTAAATAGTAAGCTGATATTAAAAATATATATATATTTTTTAATTTCAGAGTAGTTTTTAATTCATCAATGTATGGTGTATTATAATTTCTTTATATATAAAACGAAAATATATATTTCTTTATAGATAAAACGGAATTTAACAACATATTGTTCCCAATTTACTTTAAAATACAATATCCTTATAGAGCCTGAATGGTGGAGTGTCTGGCGCTCGGTGCGACATGTTTCGGATTTGTGTCCCGGGGGTGCCATAGAGGTTTGTAGGGGTTGGTAATTCATTTAAAACAACAGGTCACGGTCTCATGACTGTGAAGCTTAACAGGGGTTGTGCTACTCGCGTCCGTATCCTATCTTCAAGCTACACCTCTCCCCCTGGGTATTGCTAAATGAGTAAAGTCGGTGCAGCCGTTGCTTATGCTATAAAGATTGACTGAATTTGTATTGCCAGCTGCAATATTAAAACAGTTTTCTATAGATATTGCCAAAGTTACAAGAACTGATTTCAATGAAGGCTTTTATAACTTTAAGCCTTAAGCTGCCTTATTTACAACATATGTATTTATTATGATTTATGGCGTAAGTTCATATATCATCATCATCATCATCAGTGGCGCGACAGCCCCATGGTAGACCAATACGTCCTGCATACTGGCAGATTTCAAAACAAGACATATTTTTCTTTCTATGAGGTATGGTTGTCAGCAATACTCTCAATGCTTGACAGCCTTAATAGACCTGGACCTGAAGTTTAAAGTTGATTCCGAACTACTACAAAGTAGATATATAGATACTAAAAAATAAAAATAAAAATATTATCTGCATCTCTCTCTTAAATAAAGGTAAATTTTCACGGGGTGCTGAGTAACTCCTTTTTCTGAAAATGGGGAGGTATAAGAAATAAATTTGAGAACCACCGGTTGGTAGCAAATCTGAGGCCCAGAAAATTAATCCGGGAATCTTTCCGCATCCAAAGAAAGGAAAAGAAACAGTGTGATATTCAATTCGTCTCCGAATCGTGCCGGGAGGATGAGGAAGTAGAAATCTCCCTCCTCCTCCTTGAACGACGGAAACAGACAGCGGCATTCGGATGAATGGGGGAGGTCCATCAGGAATTGCGTTCCGTGTCACGTCTCTGCTTTCGCAGATTTGCTTTTCGGACGGCAGCAGATAAAAAAAAGAGAGGAACAGGTCGGGAATCGATGGGAAAGAACGAGGACAGCCACAAACCCAGATGGATCTGAAGCAATGTCTCCATATCGAAATGGGGGAGGGGGTTTGGCGTGTGAGGGGTGTGGTGCGACCACAGGAGGGTGAAATGGAGTCGGAGGTTTAAGGAGGACGAAAGCCGGAACACGATGAGAAGGAATACAAATAGGCATTAGGTAGAATACGTGACGGGTTTTTTTTTTTAACATTTATTCCAGCGCTTTGTGTTACAGACATTTAAGTAATCCATGACATTAATTTTTATTTTAAAATTTATTTGGTAAATAGTAAAGCTGATATTAAAATATGCATTTTTTTTAATTTGACGGTATTTTTTTATTGAGTTTTGTATTGTATATTATACACTCATGTCCATAAATTAAGGATAATGAAGTTCAGGCAAAGAAAGAGTCAGAAGCAGAACAAATTTGACTTATTTGTAAAGTTTATTTATTAAACAAAAGGTAAAGAGCAAAACAGATGCTATATGTTTGACATAATTGATAAAAATTGCGATTTTTACTCCCTGGAGCAAATTTAAAAAAAGAACCTATTTACAAAAAAAAGTATAACATGGTTAGTATGATGGTTAATATGGAGTATGTCTTCCCGGACGATGCAATACAGGCCTTACAACGCCTAGGCATGCTGAGTATCAAATTATCTATCTGATCTTGACGCGGGAATATTATTTCACACAACTCATCAAGCTTGGGGAAATGCCCAATGCCTCCGAAATTCCAGTTGACAGGTGGGAGGGGGTTGACGGACTGCAATTCGTCGGCCAAGCATGTCCCGGAGGGGGTTGACGGGCTGCAATTCGTCGGCCGAGCATATCCCACACATGCTCTATTGGATTCAAATCCGGTGAGTATGCTGGCCAATCCATACGGGTTATATCCTCCAATTGAAGGCATTCGTCTACAATGTTTGCACGGTGAGGACGGGCGTTGTCATCCATCAACAGAAATTCAGCACCCATGGCGCCCCGAAACAAACTTATATGTTGTTCCAGAATGATATCCTGATAGATGTGACCTGTCATCGTTACACTCTGAACATGCAGGTCAGTTCTGGAACCAAGAATAATTCCTCCCCAACCAAACTATCCTGCACCACCATAACGGTGTCGTTCAATGGTGTTCTCTTGGTGGTAACGGGTACCTGGCGCTCTCCATATGAAAGTCCGGCAAGAATCAGACTGCAAACTAAACCTGGACTCGTCGGAAAACATCACACCAGACCACTGTTGCTGTGTCCACAATGAATGCTCTCTACTCCAGGTTAATCGCAGGCGGCAGTGAGTTGTGGTAAGTGGAACACATCTGCAGGCCTACGAGCATATAGACCAATGTGCCCTAAGCGTCTGTACACGGTCTGCCATGAAACTGTCGCACCGGTAGCTGAAGAGAGCTGACGAGACAGGTCTGATGCTGTGCTCCGTCTGTTTCTTTTGGCAGTAACTGCTAAATACCGGTCCTCATTCGGCGTTGTAACTCGGGGGCGACCTGTGCTGTAACATGTACTCACATTACCATCATCTTGGAATCGTTGCCAAAGCCTGGAGTTTGACACTCTGTGCGATTCCAAGTTCCTCGGAAACTTCCAGCTGGGTAAGTCCCCATTCCAGTCGTCCGATAATTCTACCCTTAAAAAATCATCCAAATGCTTCCTTTGTGCCATAACTATGCGGTTATTGCACTGAAAGGCTTTTAAAGCGCTTGTGAACAATTTTACTTCTTTGCCACCATTCCTTATATACCCCTCTCTTACACTCTCGTCTTTGTGACGTACTATCCGCGCCATCCGGTGGTTTCCTGTAATTTGCATATTCTTCTTCAAGATGTGTGTGATAATTCTACAGGTGAAAATTTTATTTTAGGTTTCAATTTCTGTGTGATTCTGAATTATCCTTAATTTATGGACATGAGTGTAAATCTTTTTTAGATAAGCAGACCTGCAAGAGCTTATTTTATTTTATAATGGCAATAACTTCAAATATATATGTTAATAAATTGGTAAAACCATCATATATTTTGCCATTTACTTTAAAAGTTAATCCAATGGGCTTTAGTGACCAAGTGTGTTTCGCTTAGTACCACAGGCATCGGGTTCGAGGCTCGGCTGTGTGCATGGATGTGTGTAGTGGCTTTAAACCATCGTCCTACTTTAATATCACCGTAAAGCGATTCGGGTTAGTGATACTGGTGTCCGTAAATTATGTTTAAGCTACACATGTCTCCTGGGTAGTGCTAAATGAGTAACGCCGGTGTAGCCCTTACTTATGTCATAAAGATAACTGTCGGAGTATTTGTCAGCTGCATTAGAAAAACGCCTTTTCTGTGGATAATGCCAATGTTACAAAAACCGATTTCATTAAAGTATTTTAAAATTTTAAAGTTTTATGGGCTTTATTTACAAATGTATTTATCATGATTTTAGACGTAAGGTCATATATAGATTATCATCATAAGTGGCTCAACAGTCCCAAGCTGGGCCCAGGCCGTCTGCCTGCTGGCATGTTTCGAAACAGGAGATGGGGGTAGGGGTAGGGTTTTTTTTAGGGGTAGGGTTGTCAGCCCTATGTCCAACGCTCGACAACCATAATTGGCCAGTAGTTTAAAGTTGATTCCGAACCACAAATATATAGATACTAAAAAAGAAAATATTTTTTTTGTCTGCATCTCTCTCTCTCTTAAATACAGGAAAATCTTCGAGGGTTGCCGAGTAATTCTTTATTCCGAAAAGGGGACATTATAAAAAATAAATTTGTTAGCCATCGGTAGATGGCCCCAAATCTGAGGCCCAGAGAATGAATCGCAGAATCTTTCTGCGTCCCAGAACTAAAAGAAGAGGCGGAGATATTCAATTCGTCTCCGAATCGTGGCGGGGAGGATGAGGAAGTAGAAATCTCCCTCCATCCTCCTCCTCAAACGACGGAAACAGACAGCGGCATTCGGATGAATGGGGGAGGTCCATCAGGAATTGCGTTCCGTGTCACGTCTCTGCTTTCACAGATCTGCTTTTCGGACGGCGGCAGATAAAGAAAGAGAGGAACAGGTCGGGAATCGATGTGAAGGAACGAGGACAGCCACAAACCCAGATTGATCTGAAGCAATGCCTCCACATCAAAATGGGGACGTGGGGTTGTTGGCATGTGAGGGGGTGTGGTGAGACCACTGGAGGGTGAAATGGAGTCGGAGGTTTAAGGAGGATGAAAGCCGGAACACGATGAGGAGGGATGGCAGTATGTATTGCGTAGAATACGTGACGGGTTTTTTTAACATTCTTTCCAACGCTTTGTATCACAGACATTTACGTGAGCTATGATATTAACTTTTGTTTTAAAATGTATTTGAAAAATAATAAGCTGATATTTAAATATATTTTTTTTTTAAATTTTAGAGTAATTTTTTTTAATTCATCTATGCATGGTATATTCCAGTTTCTATATGCATACCATTGTTTTACGCAGATCTGAAAAAAAAAATGATAAAAACATTTTATTTTATTTTGTAAGATGACAACACATTCAAATAAAAATATAAATTAATTGGTATAAACCACATACTTTTGCCTATTTATTTTAAAATCATAATAATCTTCGACGCAACATATCCATGGTGGGCCAAGGTGGATTTCGCAAGAGGAGAATATTTTTTTTTTAATTTAGGATTGTCAGCCTTATGTACAACATTCTACAGTCATGTTAGACCGCGACCTACGATTTAAAGTACATTCTGAACCACTACAAACATCCATATCACCGCCGGAACTCGAATAGGGAATCATTGGCACCGAGATCCAGGGAGCAAGACACTCGACCATTAATGCCCCATGAGAATTATCTTTTAAAGTAAATGAGGAAAAATATGTTGGTTATACAATTTATTTATATTTATATTTGAAAGTATTGCCATCTTATAAAATAAAATCAGTTTTTTTAGATTTGCTTATCAATATAGTAACTATAATATACCATACAAAACTAAATTAAACAATACTCTGATATTAAAAAAACTGTATATTTTAAAATCATATTACTATTTATCAAATAAATCTTAAAATAAAAGTTAATGTCAGGGCTTACTTAAATGTCTATAACACAAAGCTCTGGTATGAACGTCACGCATTCTACCTAATACCTATTGCCATTCCACCTCATCGTGTTCCGGCTTTCGTTCTTCTTAAAGCATCCAGGGGTCGCCCTACACCCCCGACAGGCCAACAAAAAACCCAACCCCTCATTTTTATGTGGATGCAGATCTTCCATTGCTCAAGATCAATCTGGGTTAGGGGCTGTCCTCGTTCCTTCCGATCGATTCCCGACCTGTTCCTCTCTCTTTTTTCTATCTGCCGCCGTCCGAAAAGCAGATCTGTGAAAGCAGAGACGTGACACCGAACGCGATTCCTGATGGACCTCCCCCCATTCATCCGAATGCCGCCGTCTGCTTCCCTCGTTCAAGGAGGAGGATGGAGCTTCTTACTTCCTCATCCTCCCCGGCACGATTCCGAGACGAATTGAATATCTCACCGTCTCCTTTTCCTTCTCGGATTAATTCTCTGGGCCTCAGATTTTGCTGTCATCTACCAGTGGTTCCCAAATTTAGTTTTTATACCGCCCCCTTTCAAGGGAAAAAAAAGAATTACTCAGCACCCAGTGAAAATTTACCCTTATTTAACAGAGAGATGGAGACAAAAAACTTTTATTTTTTAGTATCTATATATGTACTTGTTTCGGCAGTGCTATGGATAATTGCAGTGGTTCGGAATACACTTTAAACCTGTTGGTCCCGGTCTAATATGGCTGTCAAGCGTTGAGCGTAGGGCTGACAACCCTACCCGTGAAAAACAAGATCACTTGTCTCGAAATCTGCCTGTATGAAGGAGGTATTTGCCCACCATGGGATTGTTGCCCCACTGATGGTGATGATATTTGAACTTGCGTCTTAAATCATGATAAATACATATGTTGTAAATAAGGCGCCTTAAGCCTTAAAATTATAAAATACTTTTCTGAAATCGGTTCTTCTAACATTGGCATTATCCATAGAAAATTGTTTTTAATGCAGCTGGCAATACTGAGGCAGTTAATCTTTATGCCATAAGCAAGGGCTGCACTGACGTTACTCATTCAGCACTACCCAGAGGGGAAAGTGTAGTTGAAGATAGGCTATGGTCGCTAGTAACAGAATCCTCGCAACGCTCCACAGTCCTACTAGACCAGGACCTGCGTTTTAAAATGAATTCCCATCTTCTACAAACATCCATGGCATCGCCGTGGTTTCAATCTGAAACCTGTGGCACCGAGTGCTACACACTCAGCCATTCAGGCCAAATAAGGATTATCTTTTAAAGTAAATGGAAAAAATATGTTCGTTATACCAATTTATTTACATTTTTATTTAAAGGTATTAACGTTTAAATACGTTTTTTTTTCAGGTCTGCTTATCTATCAAGGAACTATAATATATTTACATACACAACTGAATTA